>JACYXH010000129.1:147500-162500 GCA_026745465.1 Lota lota | reverse complement strand
TTGAATCCATGCAGGTTTTTATGGATTGTCAGTCCCATGTCATCTCATCTCAGCCTACAGTGTTCACCACACCAGCACTTCTTCCAGTGAGCCAAACAAAGCTCAGGAATGCACCGCAGTGCCTTCTGTGGCGGGTCATCCTTGGTTACTAATCCCAGCACCACGCTGTGTCCTTGGGCACTGGTGGCTGTGTCCGGTAGCATGTCCGCCTGTGATTGGTCCTGTCATGTTGGCGGGAGCCAATGACCTCCTCCGAGGTTGCCGGGGTCATTACCCAACTCCACGCTGGCTCGTTAGAGCGGCCTTGGAGAGTGGCCAGGGAGCGAGACTGGCAGCACACAGACAGACAGACAGACACACACACACACACACACACACACACACACACACACACATACATGCAGACACACACACTCACACACACACTCACACATATGCATTTGCATAGACATAGGAATACACACCCATGCACACACATATCAATGCACACACAAGCAAACCTAATGAGACTCCTAAATGCATCACACTAGGGTAGGACATTTTAAAAGTACCTTTTGTCATATTTGTTGAATATATTCTTTACATCCCGAAACCAAGCAATAAATGAAATTCTCGGACCAAAAAAAAGAACAAAATCAGATATGGGTGGCTGTTACAGGTCAGTAAGGCTTTGGAGGGAGGCCTGAAGGGAGGGGTGGGATTTTTCAGTTGGGTACCTTCAGTCAACATAGTCAGGGAGTGCATGTCACAGGTAGACACAAACCCACACACACGGATGAAGGCATTTATGTAAATATATACATACTTATATATATATATATATATACCTCTCTCCATGTTCCCCCACACATGGGATGGAGTCCACAGATATCACACATACTCCCTGCTGCTATTAGGTCCCAGACATACTGTCCTCTCTCTATGCTGCTCTCTGTCACTTATACGGTCTTGCCTGTGATACCTCTCACTCTCTCTTATTATCTCTCTTTTTTTCTCTCCCTCTCTTTTTCTATCCCTCTCTCTCTTTCTCTCCCGCTGTTTTTTTCTATTTCCATATCTCTCCCTCTCGTCACTCTTCCTTTTTCTCTCTCTATTTCTCTCCCTCTCTTTCACGTCATCCCTCTCTCACTTGTACTGTCTCACTCTTGTTGCCTCTCTCATACTCTCTCAATCATTCTCTCTCTCTCCCTCTCCCTCTCTCTCTTTCTCTTTCTCTCCCTCCCTCTCTTTTTCTTTCTCCATTTCTCTCTCTCTCTCTCTCTCTCTCTCTCTCTCTCTTCTCTCTCTCCTCACACAAAGCCATCTGTCTGCCCTGGTTAGCCCCAGAGCCTCACCTGCTGCCTGCGTCTCCTCTCACCTGCTTCTGTGGGTGTGTGTCTGTTTGTGGGTGTGGGTGTGTGTGGGTATGTGTGTGTCCAGCACACACATAGTGTAGAGAGAGTGTAGGACAGTGTCACCAAACAGCAGCAAGATGAAGGTAAAAAAAACAAGCTGGTGTGGATTTGAGCTCCAGTTCTTGTTAGGAGTGTCAGGCATTTTCCTCCAAGCTAGCTAGAGTTCTCCTGCCTGAAAAACTCCCTGATGTTTAGTATATATTTACACACACACACACATGCACGCATGCACGCACACACACATACACACACACACACACACACACACACATTCAGTTTTATAGATGTACACATGTTCATATGCGTCCTTACACATTACGTAGGGCATAGCCGGCAGCTCTCCCTATCAAACACACACACACACACACACACACACACACACACACACACACACACACACACACACACACACACACACACACACATACATCCACAGAGGAGGTGTGTGTTGAGTGTGTGTGGGGTGTGGTGGTGATGACTGTGTGATTTAGTGGCAGTCAGACTGCAGTATCTCTGTGTTTTAGCAGCCTATTAAGATATGGACCGTTTATCACCATCCATTCACCCCCCTTTTAGAGCCGGACAAATGGTGTGCTGTGATAGTGTGTGTGTGTGTGTGTGTGTGTGTGTGTGTGTGTGTGTGTGTGTGTGTGTGTTAGTGTATGTATGAGAGAGAAAGAGAGAGAGAGAGAGAGAGAGAGAGAGAGAGAGAGAGAGAGAGAGAGAGAGAGAGAGAGAGAGAGAGAGAGAGAGAGTCGTTACAGTGTGTGTGTGTGCGTGTGTATGCTGGTGGCCTCTATATGTGTCTTCTTATGTAAATCTAAGCCATCTGTAAGCATTTTAATGCTGTAATTCACGATGCTTTGTCTCCCTGGGCCCCTAGTCACCAGCACCACCACTTTATTAATCACCCACAACATGCAGCTGATGCTGATGGGGTCACACACATGCACACACACACACACACACACACACATGCATACGCAGACGCACGCACACACAGGCACACACACATACACACACACACACACACACACACACACACACACACACACACAGGCAAATTCAAAAAGATACATTCGGCTCTCCATGATAATTCCACGGTGACAACATCTGCCCAAATCGGTTGTCATGGAGCTGACCTTTCACCTCCTCACTTTAGCTCGTCTCTTCCTTGTTAACGATCAAGGTGATGGAGATCTTCGTGGTCAGATGCCTCCGTCACACACACACACACACACACACACACACACACACACTAATCCAGCCGCTAGCCGGTCATGAGAGACTGCAGTGCTGATGGAGGTGGAGGTGGAGTGACTGGGGGGTGGAGGAGGGGGATATATTTGGCCCGCCGCTCCACTCAGAGGTCGGGTGTCCGAACCCCAGAAATGGCGGTTGCTCACGTGTGGCGTGGTTAATGGCGGTGTTTCTGCCGAGGCTAGCAGTAAGCAGCCGTGACATATCGTGTGGCCGGCCGCTAACACAGGTGGTGCTACACGCTAATATTGCAATTAGATGGGCGGCCAAGTTGCCCAAGTGGGGCAATAAATTGCCACAGAGTGTCAGGGCGTACCGGGCGCCCTGGTCTAATTACCCACAAGTCCCCTCTTCATGGCTTTGCCTTCTCCCCCTTCTCCCCCTGACCATCAGCTTCTGCTTTAATGTGTCAGCCTTACATGCGAGTCATGCCCCCCTCCTCTACTTACACACACACACACAGTCATGCAGGCACACACACACCCACCTTCACACACTTAGTTACACGCACATTTACGCACACACACGCTGGCATGCAAGCACACACACATACACACATGTACACACACACACACCTCCACAAACACACCTACACACACGCATTCACATTCACACACACACAACCAACCCGGAACACACACGTACACGCGTACCTACACACACACACACACACACACACACACACACACACACACACATATCTTCTCTGTGTGTGCCATTTGCAGTTCTGGTGTGTTGTGCTTAAGGTGTAATTGGTGAGAAAGATAGAAACGGTCACCAACACATTTAACAACCTCATTCCACCCCCCTTCCCTCCCCCCACACACACATAAACGCACACCATTTAAGTCTCTAGCTCCTTCCAACCACATAGACATTTCTGTCAAACTGTTAGCCCTAATGATCTCGACAGATGTGAGTGGCACTTAGCGCTGTCAATCACCCATCTGACCAATGGGAGGTCATGGCCACTAGGAGAAGGTCCCTCTCCAGGTTACGACCCCAGCCTTGAATTCCATTAAGGGACGAACACTCGACTGTCATCTGTCTCGGTGAGAGATCTGATCCATTCCTTTCATGGGCCGTTCGCTGAAAGATGACGGATTATATCCAGTAGATAAACATTTCAGACTTCTATTGATGATAAGAATAGATTGAGGCCTGGGGTTCCATCCAATCGATGATCGATTTATTCTGAAAGATTACAGATGCAATCAGTTTACACAGTTATATTCTGATATAGATTCTATATTATATTACATTACAGTTTGCCATTAAATCGTCTTTCCAGTGTATTCAACTGATAGAATGCAATTCTGTTTCACCAGTGAGCAAACGATGCATTCATTACAAACGAGCTAACTGTTATTTATATCAAGGCCTGATTTGGAATCCAGCACAAGCACAAAAATAACACTGTGGAGAGATATGTTTAGCTACATTATGTAGATTTCCAAACTGACTCCACAATAAACAATTCTATATTAAATGATCCGTGCTAGTTGTACACAGTACACAAGGGTCATTTTGTTTCTGCGCCCACAGATGTTTTTATAAAATATTGCAAAACAATATACTTTTCAGAATTTTGCAATAAAGCAGGCATTTTTATCCAATGCAACTTGCAGTGAATCTTTTTACATACATTTCAACGAGGAGCAGGTGGAGGTTAAGCATCTTGATCAAAAATACCTTTAGGTAGAATGCAGATGTTGGGGTGCACATACTTACCGAAAGGAACATCACACACTGTCTCGGTGAATGATAGCTTTCAGTTGACAGCGTGAGTGTCTGTCAACCTAAACCCTGTGTCCAGTGGAAGCTCCTAAGGAACCGTGGAGTCGTTCTATCCTGGATCCCTGATAACCCCTCCAGATGCCTTCATGGTTAACTGGCAGCCTGCAGCGGCCACAGTGTGTTAGGTGATATGTTGGAGGAAGATGTCGTCTCAGAGAGGTAGACCTGGGGACTTGGATGTGTGTGTGTGTGTGTGTGTGTGTGTGTGTGTGTGTTCAGGTGATTGGAATGAAGGGGCTTCTAAAGGAGGCAACTCTATGGGGTGGGGAGGTAGGGGGGTCGAGGAGGTGGGTGGGCGGTGATGATGAAGATGATGGTGGTGGTGGTGATGGTGATGGTGGAGGAGGAGTGAGGGAAGTGGGTGAGGGTTGTGGTGGTGGTGTGTGTGTGTGTGGGGGGGTTATCTGCCCCTGTGGAGCCTTCCCAGCAATCGCGGGCTATTGATTGGTTGAGCGAGGCCCATCGGTGCCGACCAGATTAACAGTATAGATTTACAATAAAGCAGGACATTACTGGGCAGCCGAGCTGGAATTGAAAGAGAGAGAGAGAGGGAGAGAGAGGGAGAGAGAGAGGGAGAGAGAGAGAGGGAGAGAGAGAGAGAGAGAGGGAGAGAGAGAGAGAGAAGAGAGAGAGAGAGGGAGAGAGAGAGGGAGAGAGAGAGAGAGAGAGAGGGAGAGAGAGAGAGAGAGAGAGAGAGAGAGAGAGAGAGTCACAAGAAAGAGGGGTGGCCAGGGAGGAGAGTGGCCGTGAGTGAGTAAGGGGTGTCCAGAAGAAGAAGAAGGGGTCCCAGGGGTCGCAGCAAGGTCTTCTGGGTAATATGTGGACAGTGGGGATAGGGCGATGTGCTAACAATGAGGCCAAGTGTTGCTACATGGTTTTACGTGTACTTTAATGTGTGTTATTGAAGGAAGGCTCATGTATAGACAAGCTGTTAATGGCCTCTCATCATGGCGCCGGGGTGGGAGAGGGGAGGAGAAGGGGGGGGGGGGGAGAAGTGGGGGAGCGGTCAATGTGGGGAGAGAGTGTGTGACATTGTCTGTGTTTTGGGCATGTAATAGGGTTATAGTGTGCATTTGAGTGAGTGTGTGAGTGTGTGTGTGTGTTTGTGTGTGTGTGTGTGTGTCTGTGTAAGTGAATGAGTGAAGGTGCGTGTGTGTGTATGTGTCTGTGTGAGTAAGTGATTGAGTGAAAGTACGTGTGGTACTGTGTGTGTGTGTGTGTACGAGGGTGTGTGGTTTAAGATGGTAAAATATGCATGGGAAATGGTTAGAGACGTCAGCAGGAGGCTGGTTTTCAAGGCTGAATTATTCACTACAGCTCTTCCACACACACACACACACACACACACACACACACACACACACACACACACACACACACACACACATATATATACATACACATACACATGCCCATACCCACACACGCTCACACACACACACACAAACACACACACTACTCGTCTTTACCTGTGTGTTCATCTGGGATGACCATTATTGGTCCACTGTGTCCTTTCCCAACAGTAATATTTCTGTATGCATATAATATTGCAAGATCACAGTACAGAAAGGTGAAGGGACTCGTGTGTTGGTGTGTGTGTGTGTGTGTGTGTGTGTGTGTGTGTGTGTGTCGGTGGTTACAGTCTCCTCCATGACCTTGGGTCTCTACACAGGGAAGTGACATGGTGCTGTTTGTGGCTTAGAGTCCCACTCTCATGTCCCAGGGTATCCATTCCACACACACACACACACACACACACACACACACACACACACACACACACACACATACACACCAACAAGAGGAGAGAGGAGAGCAGAGACCAAAAAATATATAAATAAATAAATATATATATATATATATAGAGAGAGAGAGAGAGAGAGAGAGAGAGAGAGAGAGAGAGAGAGAGAGAGAGAGAGAGAGAGAGAGAGAGAGAGAGAGAGAGAGAGAGAGAGAGAGAGAGAGAGAGAGAGAGAGAGAGAGAGAGGGAGAGAGAGAGAGAGACAGAGAGAGAGATCTTGGTGGCTTTCATCACGATATAAATATCTTGGTTTACTCATCAAACAAGACTAACTTCTGTGGATGTCACAGAATTGATCTACCTCTCCCATTGCTGAAGGATGCCTACACGTAGACTGCAGACATTGGGTTTCTCTCCCAGAACCTTTTGGCAGGGAATCAAACACCCTTAACCCCACTTCTATGTCCGTTCGTGGTTTAATCTGCCTCTATTCTCAACTATCTATACTCTGTAAAGGTGCGGGGAAATACAGAGGGTGGAAGGGTGGAAGGGGGGGGGGGCTTTTCCCTCCAAAAGTTAAAGCCACCAGAGAGTTGTTTTCCCAGATGCTGGTCAACAGGTCCCCCCCCCCAGTCCACCCACCACCCCTACCACCAGACTGAGGTACGGTCTGTGTGGTGAGGGATCCATTAGGCCGAGGCAGGGCCTGGGCCTCCAGCAGGCCCTCGGGGCTCAGGCAGGCAGATGTGATCTGGGGAGAAGTGGCTCAGTGGCCCTGGGGGTGGTTGGGGGGTCTCGGGGGGCTGTAAGGGCGTGTGTGGACAGGAGAAAGTGTACATGACAACGACTATTTCGTCTTTCTCGCTGGGAGATGGGTGGTTTCAGGTCTGAAGGATTCTTCTAGAACGTTCCAGTGTGAATAAATATTAAAAAAAAAGATTCACCCAGTCATTTAAAAGGATCATCATTTTGCAGGACATATAGACACATACACTTTTCGCATACATTTTTTAATAAATTATTAAAATATGGAAAAACCTATTTCTTTGCTTGAAGAAAGTAAATGGTCTTCAGCGCATCACTAGAAAATGCAGGCATGGATGTTTTCAGCAGAGATGTTTTGGCGTAGACGTTTGCCTGTAATAGTCCATTACATTACGTTTGTCCCGTCGTTGCACCTAGCGTTCCATCACGACTGATGAACTCTGTCAGCCAATCACAGACTGCCTGGCACTGGATCAAGATTGTAGCCCAAACAAATGAGATGCTGAACCTTCCCTCCCATCACTTGGAATCTTCCTCTGTCTCTGGAACTCAAGCGGTATGATTAGCAGCTAATTGGATTAAGTAGGAGAGGAATTAAGTGGGAATGTGATTACATCCCCACCTGTGGCTCTGCTAGCATGCTTGGTGTTAGCATCCAGCAGAGACTTCCACGGCACCCCCCACACACGTCCGCCCTTTCCCCACTAGCCCTGCACTCTGACGGGATACCCTGATCGTCAGGATGCCAGGGGGAGTCCTGGAGCTTTGCTTGCACCTGTCAGCATGATACCCCTTCTGGGGCCAAGACACACACACACACATACACACACACACACACACACACACACACACACACACACACACACACACACACACAGCTTTCTCAAGAGTTCATATAGGCTTATACCATCCTCTGTCTCTCTGTCCCTCATCCACATCCATATCTAATTCTGTCTCTCTCCTTCTCTACTTCTCTCTCCCACACACTCTTTATCATTCTCCTCATTTCCTCTTTTTAATCACACAAAGTTTTCATTTCCCAATTAAGGATCCACTGATAACCCCCCCCCCCCCCCCCCCCCCCCCACCCACACACACGTAGGGGGTTTAATCAGAATATGAGAGTGGTGTGGCTAATTAAGGAAGACCATCCGTGGCTCCAAAGATGTGAGGGAGGGGGAGGTGTGTGAGAGTGGTTGTGTTTGTATGTGTGAGAGAGCGAGAGAGAGAGAGAGAGAGAGAGAAAGCAGATGTGTGTATGCATGCATATGTGTATCTAAGTGTATGTGTTTTATGTTTGTATGCCTATGTATGTGTATATTATGTGTAAGTCACTGAATAAGAAGCCATGTGCAGGTATTGGGAAGCTGTATCCCTCACTCGTCACATTGGTACATTATCAGAAATAAGTTGACCCTATAATTACAATAATACATTAACTTCAGAGGTCTCCAAACACACAGTGCAAATCCAGTAAATATTGAAGTAGTCTGTCAGTCACCAGTGAGAAGCTCTGGCTGTTAACACCAGGGACTGTCCAAAGACTCCACCTATGGCAGATTTTTACTGCTGAATTATTGATTATTGATTTTTGGTGAGTATAAGTCATGAATTAATAATTATTACAGCACAGTACAGACAGACAGACAGACTGGCCAAGGGAGACAGACAGACAGACAGGCAGGCATACAAAAGAAAGAGGGGAACCGTGTGTTTGTGTGTGTGTGCGTGTGTGTGTGTGTGTGTGTGTGTGTGTGTGTGTGTCTCAGGGTGTATGAGTGTGACATGTGGAGCGGGCATGTCCAGACCAGTTGACAGGAAGTGAGGCTGAGGGGGAGGTGATGTAGGAGGACTAGGTGAGAATGAGACAGTAGAGGGGGGATGGGAGGGAGGGGGGAGGGGGTGAAGGAGGAGAGAGGAGGGGAGAAAGGAGGGGAGGAGGAGATTATGACGGTATTGATTTCTATATAAAGATGGAGGGAGGTGATATGAGGAGATGTCGCTTGAGGAGAGCACAGAGGACCAATCAGATCTGTTATATAACCCACTACACAGGCTGTCTCTCTGTCTCTATATATCCTGTCTGTCTGTCCTTCTGTCAGTGAACTTGTTTGTGTGTGATGCTAACCCTACCAAGCTTTTTAGTGTGTGTGTGTGTGTGTGTACATCCTTAAAATAACAAGTTAGTGGCAACCAGCCTCGTCCTTTGTTGCACAGTATTGTATTACGATACCATGATATACTACAGTGCCATGTTACTATTTAACTGTTCTATAGCTACTAAAGCTCCTCAATACAGAGAGATTTCCTAGAGTTGGAGACAAAGTGTTGCTTCAGGTCATAACTCATGGCCGTGAATGCAAAAAAACACATTCTTTATAAACATACTCATGGTCTTTTATTCCACATATTTTATAACTTAAATAACAGCTGCAGAAAGGGCTGGTAAACATTAGCAAAACGACGTGCCGTGTAGCTACAGTAGACACGAAGACACACTCTATCCTCCCACACAAAGGATTCACACACACACTAACACACACACACACACACACACACATATGCACACATAAACACACACACACAAACACACACATACACACAGAGCCAAATACACACATGAACACATCCATACTCATCCACACCCAGACACACACATAAAAGCACCCACACCCACACACGCATGAACACATACGCCCACACCCAAACACACACACACACACACACACACACACACACACACACACACACACAGACCAAAACACACACACACACCCCTACACACACACCCCTTCACACACACACACACACACACACACACACACACACACACACACACACACACACACAGATATACACACACACACACACACACACACACTCAGCCAGCTCCGCTCACTTTCCCACAACACAAATCAATATCAATTTATAATTCAGGATAGCTGGAGTTTGGGTTTTAGGGCAGGCTGGCTTCCAGCCTTCATAAATATTACAGGGCTATTGACCTGATCTCAATGAATTGGAGATTTTCTCCTCTGCTCTTCTTTCTTTCAACCAACTCCCACCCCACCTGCCCCTCGCACCATCACCCATCTTCCCTTTTTTCTCCTTCCTTTTTCAGATTGGGTGGGGTGGTGGGGTTCAGGCGAGGGTCGGGTATGAGGGTAGGGTGCGAGGGTGGGGTGCGAGGGTGGGGTGCGAGGATGGGGTGCGAGGGTGGGGTGCGAGGGTGGGGTGCGAGGGTGGGGTGCGAGGGTGGGGTGCGAGGGTGGGGTGCGAGGGTGGGGTGCGAGCGGGTTGAGAGGGTGGGGTGCCGAACAGTAAAGTCTTCTTAATTTATTCTCTTTGAGTTGGAGATGTGAGCCGTGGCAGGAGCTAATATGGTAGCTTGTAGCCGACGGAGCTTGGAACCACCAATTCACCCCACCCTACCACCACCACCACCACCACCACCACCACCACCCACCCCCGGCTGACTGAGCTGTGAACACCACATTAAGCGGAGTCATTTGGACTATGGGTGGAGTGGAGATGGAGCTGGAGCTGGAGCTGGAGGTGGAGGTGGAGGGAGAGAGAGAGAGAGATAGAGAGAGAGAGAGAGGAGAGAGAGATAAAGATAGATAGAGAGAGAACGGGGGAGAGAGAGAGAGAGGCACACACACACACACACACTCAGACACACACATACACACACACACACACACACACACACACACACACACACACACACACTGTCAATTGTTGGTTAATGAAGGAGCTTGTTGGAAACAGAATACTCACACACTTACCTTTGACCGGCATCTGCTATGAGCTCGTACTATGATATACAAATAAATAAATAAGCACCATAGAATAATAATTCAAGGTTGTTGTTCTAATCACGTCAGACAAAGTTACTGAACAGTTCTCCTCTCCTCTCTTCTCCCATCTCTCACCCTCTCCTCTGTTCTTTATTGTAAGTCTATTGATTTGCAGCCTGACCACATAGTTTTCCTTCTCTCCCTGACATGAGATTAGTGATCACTACATGTTGTGATGGCTGTTAATGGAAAATCACCTGCTGTGTCACACACACACACAAACACACACACACACACACACACACACACACACACACACACACACACACACACACACACACAGGATACCTGAATGTGTTGCTGTAAATACATCTCCTGCTGTACACTGTCATGTCTCCAGGGTATGAAGCCAGGGTATGAATGGATGGACTGCTTTCTAGAATACAAACCTTAGTTGGCTCTCATAGAACCAGACCCTGATCTAGAAGTTACTGTAACATTGATATAAATATGAATTAAAATACAGGGAGACAGTTCAAATGGTCAACATGACATTATAACAGTGTTCATGTTGAGGGGTGACAAGGTGAGGGAAGAGAGGGTGAAGAAAGTGAGGGCCAATGAAGCGGTATAGCCTTGTCAGTGTGTGTGTGTGTGTCTGTCTATATGTGTGTGTGTGTTTGTCTCTAGTTGAGTGTCTCTGTGTGTGCATGTGTGTGTGTATGTGTGTGCCTGTGTGTGTGTCTCTCTCTTTATGTGTGTGCGTGTCTCTCTTTATGTGTGTGTGTGTCTGTCTGTGTGTATGTGTGTATGTGTGTGCCTGTTTGTGTGTGTGTCTCTCTCTTTATGTGTGTGTGTGTGTGTGTGTGTGTGTGTGTGTGTGCGTGGATGCGTGTGTGTGTGTGTGCATGGATGCGTGTGTGTGTGTGTGTGTGCGTGCTTGTGTGGATGCGTGTGTGTGTGTGTGTGGATGTGTGTGTGTGTGTGTGTGAGGGGAGCGGTGCGTTGCGGCGGCAGCAGCAGCAGCAGGCTGAGCCGCTGGTCCCCTCCAGCAGCAGTAAACCCTCTTAGTGAGCAGAGCCATCTGGCCGGGGCCCTAACGGAGGCGTAACAGGCCCCAGAAAACCCGGGGTCGCGATGCTTTACTGCCCAAGCCTGCTGGCTGCAGATGGCGCTGGGCCGCGCCAGTCCAGACGCCAAGGTCGAGGCGGGGGGAGGGAGCGGCTAAATGGCAGGGCGAGGTATGTGTGTATGTGTGTGTATGAGTTTGTGTGTGTGTGTGTTTGTGTGTGTTTGTGTGTGTGTGTGTGTGGTGGCGGCAGCTAACATCAGGGCTGTGCTATGCTACATTAAAGAGTAGCGAATGCCGCCACCACGCGCCATATGGGGATGCTAGCGCCATCAAGGCTAACGGCCGCGTAGCCCGCTGCAACGCTACACTAGTTCCTGGATGCTAGCGCTGGGAAGTTTGAGCAGGATGTGCGTGTTGTGCTCTTTTTTTTCACCCCAACAAAAAAAATTACCCTCTCAATGTGCGATCACTGAACAGATGTTGACAGATATTTAGTCCGTTTTATGTATCTGTGGATGTGAAGATTTAGTTCCAAGCAGCCAGACAGAACAGACTGTGTGCGTGTGTGTTAGCGTGGCTGTATGTGTGTGTGTGTGTGTGTGTGTGTGTGTGTGGGTAGGGTGTATATTGATATAGAAAACTACTTCTACAAGAACACAAACTACCTAGATATACACGCATACGGGTATGTTTAATAAAGCATGAGATGTTGTTGTGTTTATCATCTATCCAACCATCCATCCATCCTTTTGTCTCCTCCTGTGCGTATATCGCTGTCTCTATCTATCTCTTCCTCTCTCCCATCACACTCTCTCACCATCTCTTACACACATACACACAAACTCTCTCCCTCTCACTTTTTCTTTCTCTCTCTCTCACACCATATTTTACACACACACTCTCTTTCTCTCTCTCACACTATCTCTTGTACTCTCTCTTACTCTCTCTTACTCTCTCCTCTCTCCCTCTCTCCTCTCTCTTACTCTCGTTCTCTCCTTTCTCCCTCTCTCTCTCCTCTCTCTCTCTCCCTCTCTCTCTCTCTCCTTTCTCTCCCTCTCTGTATCTTGCTCACTCTACCCTCTCTATAACAGGCAGGTCCCAGGGCTCCTAAACTGCCTCCAGCTAAAGATGAGACTGAAAATTAATTTGGGGGGTTTCATTAGATTCACTTTTTGGCCCATTTCCCTGAGTTTAGTCCCAGAGCATGCATGCATGCACACACACACACACACACACACACACACACACACACACACACACACACACACACACACACACACACACACACACACACACACACACACATACACATACACACACACATGCGCACACACATACACAAGTCCACACACATATACACTCGTCCTGCCCATCTCAATGATGAGCTAAAGGGAATAAGCAGGTGGAGGAGAGAAAAGAGAGGGAAATTAGAAACAGTGAAGAGAGGGTGGGGGTGAGGCCTGGGAAGGTGGGGGGTGGGGGGGTGGGAGGTGTAGCAGTTATGTTGTGTTGAGTTTAGAGCAGGTGGTGTTGGTGGGATATGCAATAGTGTAGGGTTCTTTCTAGATGTGTGGTGTTGTGGTTAGTGGTGGAGTTAGGGTGGGTGGTGTTCTAGTAGGTGGTCTAGTTGGGGTGGGGGGTTGGTTTTGTGTTTAAATGATTGCTACATGGAGCCCAGGGGTGCGCCCAGGTGACATCAATACCTGGCTGTCTGAGTGAAGTTATAGGGAACTGGTGCATTATGGGAGGCTTCCCCTCTTATTATCTATCTATATATCTATCTTACTATCTTACTATCTTACTATCTATCTATCTATCTATCTATCTATCTATCTATCTATCTATCTATCTATCTATCTATCTATCTATCTATCTATCTATCTATCTATCTATCTATCTATCTATCTATCTGTCTGTCTATCTATCTTTATATATATAAACGTATATATATATAATCATATTTATATTTGTATCTATCTATCATGGAATTCCACAGCACCAGGGGCCCCAATATGGGGGCCCCATTACTTTCTGTGCAGGCCCTGGAGCTCAACTCACTCAACAGATACATGGATACAAACAAGAACAACACACACATGCACGCATGCGTTACACACATGAATATAGACCATACATACACACAAACACTCTCTCACGCACACACAAATGCATTACAGGCAAACACACACATACATACACACACACATAAAAAAATTCACATACACAAAGGAACATGCAGTATTGTTGTTTGGCATGTGAGGATTTTGGTGTGTGTGTGTGTATCTGTGTGTCTGTGTGTGTGCGTGAATGTGTGTTTGTGTGTGTGTGTTCGTCTGCGGTATATCTCTGGGGCCTCCACCAACTGTGCGTCATGTTCTGTAGCTTTTGTCTGCCATTGCCCTCCTGGCCTTAAACAATGATTTTCTTCTCCTCTTGTGGATGTCTTTCGGTGCTCAATATTTCTGTTGCTCTGTTTTGTTCTTCCTTTGTTTGAAACACAATGCCACACAGCTTCCCTCTGCGTTAGGTCTGTCCTTGGCGAGATATCTTTGATTAATATAAATGATAAAGAATGCAGCTGTGTTTTGTTCAGCATTGAACAAAACAGCTGGCAGCCTTTTCCAGTACCATATTTTGCTGGAATTAATTGTCTCACCGAGCAGAATATTGAAGACAATGCCAAACTGTTTATATACATTAATCGATTTATTAGTTGATTAATTGGTTGGTAAAGTGATCTTCTAAACATAAACTGAAAAAAACTGAATAACCACCTCAAACCTAAGCGTCTCCATGATTGCCTACCTACTTAAACATTACACACCTGCATTTGTCTCATGGAAATATTGAAATATCCATATTTTGAAATATATACAGGGTTTTCAAGAAAACATTTATCTGTTTACTCATTCCAAGTAACATGTTCTCCTTTGGTCGGACACGTCCATGAAAGTTTCTAGAGGAAAGAGTTTGGGAAGATGTTGGCCCACTTCTTCAGCGACGCCATATCTGACGCTTCTATCCCCAGTCTCTTGGTTCTATAACAGCACCGACAACAACAACCCCAAAGCCTGTTTCTGTTCACTTTCACACCACCGCACTCCAATTTACCCCCCTCCTCCAACCTCACACACATGTCATCTGACACCACCTGGAACGTTCTCCGTGTCT
>JACYXH010000129.1:140000-142500 GCA_026745465.1 Lota lota | reverse complement strand
AGAGAGAGAGAGAGAGAGAGAGAGAGAGAGAGAGAGAGAGAGAGAGAGAGAGAGAGAGAGAGAGAGAGAGAGAGAGAGAGAAGAGAGAGAGAGATACATTCCACAGCACAGAGCAGGCTGTTTTCAGAAGGTCTTGAATGGGGTTTGGTTATTTTGTCATTTCATTTTTTTTCTCTTGAGGGACACAGGGGAAATCTAGAGCGTTTTTGCATTTGGGTTTGGGGTTCAGGGACAAGACGAACGCATTTGACTTTCTTTTCAGCGAGGAAGCATTTATAAACAATAGTGTAACAAAATAGAGAGCGCACAGTTGTGCCAGGAAAAAGTGAAGATTAAAGTGTCATGCCAAAGTTGATAAGAAACAGATAAACAGATAGACAGAGAGATAAATAGATAGATAGTTAGATATATAGATAGAGACAGAGAGAGAAAGAGTGAGAGATAGATAGATGGATAGATGGATTGATAGATGGATAGATGGATAGATAGATATGTAGCTAGCTAGATAGATAGATAGATAGATAGATAGATAGATAGATAGATAGATAGATAGATAGATAGATAGATAGATAGAGGAGCAGAGGCGTGAGGGACAGGAAGGGGAGTGAAGTTTCTCTTGGGAAACTTATATTCTTCCAGCTAAATGCCGTTATGATTCATGAACATCCCCCCCCTCCCCCACACCCCCCCCCTCCCCCGCCCCCTCTAAATGGAAACTCTAGTGACATCCTGAACTGTGCACTTCTCTCTGTTAGCACACCCACCAGAAGATCTCTTCAAATCACTTCCTGAAACCAGTTTAGAGCAGCTGCCACTGGAACAGAGTGTTAGTGTTAGGGATTTACCTGCTCACTGGCTCAGCTGGGTGGGAGGGGCTTAATTACACACCTGACACCTGTCGCGTGAAATGTCAGTTACAAGCGGTATAAGACTTGCTGTTATATATATATATATATATATATCCTACTTTACTATTGATCATATTCTATAGGGCCTAATCTTTTATTTTGCAAAGTAAAAAGTAAAACAAAGATGATAAGACGAGAAATCACTTATTCTGAAATATATTTATATAAATAAAGATCTTATTATTACAAAATATTGATCTGGAACCCAGAAGATTGACTTAATGACTCAAGGACGCGACTAATAGGGCCTGCCTGTATCAATCCAGGGTTCTGCAGCAGCAGACAGCATCTCCAATCACTCTTTTTCACCTCAACGCCACTCTATCGACAGGTTTTATTGGTTTCAATAATGTATGAAATGAGTGTGGCCGTAAGACTGCGCGTGAGGGCCATTAGAAGCAGCCAGCCTGGTGAATGACAGCTTGTACTGGGGCGAGAGGGGCTGCTTGGCTGATTGGGGTAAATTAATAGTATAGTGCAATACTGTGTAATTTGTGTGTATGGTGTGTGTATGTTTAAGTGTATGTGCCTACAACAAATGTATTTTACTCACATATATTCACACACACACATACACGTTTGACTTGTATAGGTGTGTGTTTCTGTATATGTTTGTACAATATAGTACACATAGTACCCACAACATGTGTGTACACATCCATGCGTAGACACACGTATGTGGCCATACATGAAGCGCTGGAACATGAAGCTGTGATCCCAGCTCATTTAGTGAGCTCCACCGTTTTAAATCAAACTTATCATCAGCTCAACCCCCCACGACCCTACCCACCCCGCCGCCTTGACTACATCCCCACCTCCACCACACTCCTCCTCCTCTTCCTCCTCCTCATCTTCATTCTCGTTACGTTCCGATCCTGAATCAGGATTCGGGATCGCTCCGTAGCGTGCAACGAGGGGGAAGGGTCGAGAGACTGCGCCAATCGAGCGCTTCAGCGTGTGATTCCACATGAGTGGTTGAATCCAGGGGGCGTCCGCTCCCTGCCTTGCCGAACGGCGCTGGGTGGCTTTAAAAGCCTTTCTTCGCACCCGCTCGCAGTCGGAGGCGTTCAACGTGGGAAGAGCTGCTTTGTGATCGCAGCTTTGCGCTTCTTCTTCTTCTCGTCTTCATTCTCTAAAAGCCCTCTTTGTTTCATCCACTTCGTCCCTTGTAGGGATGGTGGCGGTAGTAGTAGTAGTAGTAGTAGAAGTAGTAGTAGTAGTAGAAGTAGTAGTGCTGAAGTTCCCACAGCATCGCTTTGTCCTGGATGATGTATCGTGTCGAGTTTGTTTCTTTGACACCAAAGTGAAACATTGTCCTGTGTGTGTGTGTGTGTGTGTGTGTGTGTGTGTGTGTGTGTGTGTGTGTGTGTGTGTGTGTGTGTGTGTGTGTGTGTGTGTGTGTGTGTGTGTGTGCGGCGTGTTGTAGCTAGAACATGCTGCTTTCATCTCCTCTCCGCAGATCCCCTGCTCACCTGAACACCGCCAGCGGGAGTCTCCCATTGAAGCAGCTCCATTGTCTAAAACGGCCCAGCAAATGTAATGCAACCATTAACTGCTGAAGCTACAGCTCGCCTTTGTACTGCATTCCCAAA
>JACYXH010000129.1:50000-135000 GCA_026745465.1 Lota lota | reverse complement strand
ACCACTGATGCTGCTACTGCTTGTTCCTATTAGGTTGCGTGCCTTCTTTCTCTCAGACAGTCAGACACGTGGCTGTAGTATGTTTTTATTAGAAATTGTAGTTCTTATTTTAAATATTTTGGCCCTGGCCAGTTCCTGTGGCGTTTGTTGCGTTTGATTGTCAGCTTCCTTCCTGCCATTAAGTCACGCTACATGTCTTCAAATGTTACGTTTCCTCTGTAACGGTTGCATCACAGAGCATCTTGTGAAGGCCTGTGTGGCCCGTGTGTGTGTATTTGTGTGTGTTTGTGTGTAGTGTCAACCTACCTCCACACTACTTTAAAGTCTAGCAGTGCTTAGGTGGTTTTTCACTCACCGCTGGAAGGTGTGGGGTTCGAACCCCCAACCTGCTCATTAAAGATAACTAAATAATATTATCATCACTAAATAATTCACTGTTAGTCGCTTTGGATAAAGCGTATAAATAGACAAAACAAACAAAAAAGGGAAAACCACAGGTGGCCGTTTTCCCCACGGTGACCACAAGCGGTTTATTTATCTGTGATTGGCAGATTTGCACCGTTTTTTTGTCACTTAAGAGCCAATCAAAGCGGGGCGCAGTGAGGAAAAGGTTAAAGTGACATGAAGCCATATTCAAATGAAGCAGTTCAAAGAGAAAACCCTCAGGCCTTTATTCAAATGACCGGCTGATTTTTTTTTTTAATTTTGGTTCAATAAAATACAAACCCCTAGCCTTCACCAGTCAGACACTTCATTAAATACCCCGCCACACACCGCACACACACACGGACACACACACACACACACACACACACACACACACACACGCACACCTCTATATTAACGCTGCAAATCTAAAGCCCCGCTGGAAATAATCATAGATACGAAAATAAAACATTTGTCTGACAGCTAAGTGAGCTATAAATGACTCCCCGAATGTAATCAAATGCTTAATGATTAATTAAACAAACCCCACCAAGCTCCGCCCCTGCCCGCGGACAAGTGATGAAAAGTGTGGGGGGGGGGGGGGGGGGGGGGGTCCGGTCCTGTGTCCACACAGTTATTGTTAAGCACCAGGATTGGGGTGGCGCCCCGGTGTTATTAAATAAACCAGGGTTATTATGGGGTGGCTGTGACCTATTGAGCGAGGCAGTCATCACCGTCACCTGCTCCAGTAGAGGAAGCCTAAAGTGACTGGTATCCTCTTTATGACGTGAGCATGTTGAAGCGCCCCTCTCTCTCTCTCTCCTGATATAGAGTCTTCCTGCTGGAAGTTCCCACGGTGTGTCTGCCACTCCGTGCCGCACTGTGCTGGAATCCGCTCTCCGGGTTTTTTTGTTTCCGAGGGCCATATTTATCCCCACTGTCTCTCTGTCTGCGTGGCTCCTAACTGCTGACATCTGCTCGCCTGTCGCTACCCTCTGTTTACCAATATGTTCCCAAGCTGGCTCCTTGCAGACTACAACCTGTGGGCTCTCCCTCGCCGGTCACTACGTTTCCCACAATCCCCTGGGCCCTAGCAAGATAGAGCTACTAAACTAAACAGAATATCGGTGAGGTAATTATGTATGAAAGGGAAATAGTTAGGTACCTTAACATAAACATCGAGTGAAAAGAAAAATACAGTTCTTCGGTCTTGTACTTTAGTAATATCTGCTGAATGTAAACCTATGATGGACATAATAAATACATTATCATCAGTAGCATGTGTGTCACTGTTTTCCTAAGGGCTCAAGGAGCACTAGCCTTAAGAGCAGGAGCTGGCACATGCGCTAGCATAGATCTGTTAAACAGTGGATCTCTCTCTCTCTCTCTGTCTCTCTCTCTTTCTCCCCCCCCCCCCCCCCCCCCCCCCCACCGGCTAGGTGTGTGTATCTGGCAGTGGTCCCGGGAACCTCTCTCTTCTAACCCTGAGAATGAAGAATGGGCCCATTTTAGCTTGTTTGTCTTGGTGTCAGGGAGCTGCCCTCCCCCCTGCCTCCCTCCCCCCCCACCCGCACCCCCACCCCTCCCCCCCTGCCCCACGCGCTACAAATTGGACATTTAAGCGAGTGACATGGCTATCTGGGCTAGGGGCTAATGTGTGTGTCTGAGGACCGGCACGGGCCGCCCCGGCTTGATAGATGGCTGGCTATTATAGACGGTATTTAAATGTAAGGGGAGAAGCCCCCCTTGTTGGCCCCGCCTCCCGCCTCCCGCCTCCCAGCCCCTCCCCCCTCCACACCACCTGACAGAGTGACAGCTTTATTCCCAGCATGGATTGGAGAGTGGAGCTGTCAATCATTGTGTCAGGGAGGGGTTTTCTCCTCTAATAGCGGACAGGTTGTCAAGTCAGGCAGCGTCGACAGGGCAAGGGATGGGATAGTGTGTGTGTGTGTGTGTGTGCTCACATATAGGTGAGTGTTTTTATGGTAAAGTGTGAGTGTGTCTGTGTTTATTACATGTTGTGTTTGGATTTATGCTATGGTGTGTTTGTGTTTTTTTATATAGCACGTGCATTTGTGTGTATATTGGTATTTTATAGTGTGTGTTATTGTGTTTTACAATGTGCGTGTGTATGTGTGTTTATGTACGTGTGTGTGCCTGTGCATAATGTGTGTGTGCGCTTTTTATGGGGTGTGTTCGTGCCTATTACCGATAGCTCGCATGATACGGTGTGTGTATGGTTGTGTGTAGCAGCGGTGTAGATGTGTGTGTGTGTGTGTGTGTCTTTGTGTGTCTGTGCAGCTTGATCTGGTTTTCTGCTCATTCTGGACCCATGAGGTCATGAAGAGACCCATCCTCGGAGCCCAGGGAGTAGGCCGTGATGTCACACACTGCTGCTTTCCTCGCGACACATATGCCGATCACCATGGAAACAGAACCCAAATACTGCTCCCCCCAAAGAAACCCAAGTTCGCTCTGGGAACTGGAAAACAGTGTGTGAATTTGTGTTTGTGTGTATGCGTGTTTGTCTGTGTGTGTGTGTGTGTGTGTGTGTGTGTGAGTGTGTTTGGATGTGTGAGAGAGTAAGAGAGATAGGAAGAGTGAAAAAGAGAAAAAGAGAAAAAATAAATGTTTGCGTGTGTGAGAGTGAAAAAGAGTTGGATGGAGAGAAATATAGACAGTGTGTATTAAGAAAAAAAAATAGAAAGAGAGTGTGTGCCTGTGTGTGTGTGTGTGTGTGAGGGAGAGAGAAAGACAGCGATAATGATTTTATCCAGAGAGTTTTCAGAATACTTACACATGCATGCCTGGGCATGTACCGTCAGTGCATCTGTCTGTGTGTGTGTGTGCGTGTGTTGTGTGTGTGTCGGTGTGCGAGGTTGTGTATTTTTGCATACTCTCTCTTACTCTCTTTCTGACTCTAACTCAACATCTCTCTAACTATCTCCTTATGTCTGTTCTGCACTCCAGGAGCGAGAATGTTACTTAATGTCCCGGTGATTTCTGTTTATATTCACGTTCAGAGGACAACTCTTCACCTTTGCTTATCAACTACTGTGGGTAACAAACTAACCATAACCCTTTAAGAACTTTAAATGACCCTAAAATACCCAGTGATGGCCGTCCCTTCCCTCTCAGTCTCTCAGCTCCTCTAAAAGGCTTCGATACACTCCCAGGTACTTGTCTTTCGTTGGCTGTGGTCCGACCAATCTGAGTGATTACATGATGAAGTCCTCACATTTATTATGAGCATATATACATAGTTTCATTTTACATTTTTAAGATAGATTTTGTGTCGCTCCCGTATCGATTTAGAATAAAATCCCTCTGGTCCCAGGGAGGAGTGTAGGTGTTTATTGCGATCAATTCCAATCGATCGGTTTGAAGATATTTAATACAAGAGGTCTTTTGCATCTCTCCGCGCCCCGAGTTTTCTTTAATCTTTTTTTACCGAGCTAAAGAGACAGAGCCCTTAGCCCTAAAGAATGCATATTGTTGGTGCTAAATATTTCAGTTGGACCAAATGAATTGTGCAGGGGTCCTTTAACTGAATAAACTGCTTTTGTGTCTGAGCTCCGACAAGACTGGGGAATAAGGGGGGAGGTCTACAAGCCTAATGGGTTGACAACCGACAGTAGATGTGTGAACTGTGTGTGTGTGTGTGTGTGTGTGTGTGTGTGTGTGTGTGTGTGTGTGTGTGTGTGTGTGTGTGTGAAAGAGAGAGAGAGAGAGAGAGAGAGAGAGAGAGAGAGAGCGAAAGTGGGGGCAGAGAGATCATACAACATTTCACCTGAGTAAATGTGTGTTTATGACCCTGTGCTCTTATTGTATGTATGCCTGTAATAGTGTAAAGAACAGAGGGAGAGAGAGCACAAGAGACAGAGAGAGAGGAGAGAGAAAGAGAGAGAGAGGGACGATCTGTTCCAGGGACTGTTTTAGTGCCTCATTAAATATTTAGTTTGATTGTACATGGTCCTGTAATTGCCATCTTGGCTTGTGAATTATTGATGACATGAAGCAGAGCCAAGGAGAGCCCTCATCTTCTAACACAGACACAGACACACACACACACACACTCTCACACACACACACACACACACACACACACACGCGCCCGTGCACACGCAGACACACGCAGACTCACACACTTACACATTTGCTTTAATAAGCACAAACAAAAGCAAACATGCACTGACTAACACAAATACTTACATACACACACACACACACACACACACACACACACACACACACACACACACACACACACACACACACACACACATACACGCATCCATTTTAACACACACCCCTGCCACTATATCTGGCTGGAGCTTGTGAATCATCATATAGCGGTAATAGGCGAGAAGCTGTTCTTGTTTTAGGCCCTAATTAACTGCGCAAGAAGCAGCGTCTGAATTCCTGGGTAATTATTTGAAGAGGCCGTTCGTCCTCAACACACCAGAGTCAATATTAGACTTTGCTGGTTTTGCTCGAGCTCATAATGAGATGTTGTGAGGTTCGCTCTCGGCCTCTATCCACACGGAAACCCGCCTTCGCCCTTATATTTTCACTCTCTTTATGTTACAGCGTGTCACACTCACCTCCCAAACTAGTGGCAAAAACGTCGGTGTCGGCGCGACTACACAGACGCTCGGGCCGCTCCATGTTGCCTGAGGACAGCAGCAGACAATGTCCCCCATGCCGAATCCATTTGCCTTTTTATTTCATTTGAGTATACTTTTTATCGTGCTTCTTTTTTTAAATGTTGCTTTGAATGTTGAAAGTCTCCCACAGAGCGCTGCTGGTTGGTCTCTGTGGGTGGTTGGGTTTTGGGTGAGGGAGGGGGGAGGGGGGAGGGGGGAGGGGGAGGGGGGAGGGGGGAGGGGGGAGGGGGGAGAGACGGAGGTGAGGTGTACAAACTGGCTGGGAGGGGGGTAGCAGTATGTGTATGTGTGTGTGTGTGTGTGTGTGTGTGTGTGTGTGTGTTTGCATGCGTGTGCGTTTGCATGTTGGTGTGATTGCATGTATGCATGTGCATGTATGTGTGTGCATGTATGCACGTGTGTGTGTGTGTGTATGTGGGTGTGTATGTGTGTGTGTGTGTGCGTGTGTGTGTCGAGGGGCAGGGGGTGTGTGTTCATTTAGAACATCAAACTGGGAGAGACGCAGGCCGAGTATTGGAAACACCGCAGCAGCCTTTAGAAATACTCCTGCTGAAATATTGATCCATGTTCTTTCTCTTGCCTAACGTAATAAGTGGCAGACACCCAGGAGAGGGATGTGTGTGTGTGTGTTTGTGTGTGGGAATGGGTGGGTGTGTGTGTGTTTGTACGTGTGTGAAGTGATTTGTATAACAGCAGTATAGAGTATAAAGCGCTGAAGCAAAATGTCTGAATGTAACTATTTGTCTACTTGTATATTTGTGTGGTTGTATTCATTTGTTATAAAGCGTGTGTGTTTTTGTGTGTGTATGTGTTTGTCTATGTGTGAGTTTGTACATGTATGTGTATGTGTGCACATGTGTGCATGTGTGTGTGTCTGAAGGGTCCAGTAATTTGAGTCAGATATAATTGTTCTGCTATAGTGCTATGGGTGTGGCGCGCGGATGACATCATCCAAAGTGGCCCGGCAATGAAAAACGCTGAAGTCAGACTAGCATATTGTCCGACACGAGCGAAATTAGCTTTGACTCACCCTCCCCACCCCCATACTCCCCCACTCTCTCCCAAATCAGCTTCGCTAGAACAATTACACACGGCCAATATCTCGCCCATTGTAAAAAAAAAATGCTCTTTGAAGCACTTACTTGTCCCCACGGACGAACAAATTTAGCCTCCTCTCGTAAAACAAACCCATCCCCAAAAAAAGCGGTTCCAGGTCATTGTAAAGAAGGTCGTCCTCCACTCTGGTCCCTACGGGTCCAAACCTGAGCAGAAGTATCAGGCCTGAAGTTCAGAGGTCAAGACATCACTCCGTGTTCCTGAATCATTATGGATCAGAAGGTTCACGCACTGAACTTTAAAAAAGACATAAACCAGGAAGGCTGGGTTTGTGGGGGCCTGTGCTCTGTCTCCTAAGCTGATGGATGAGAGAGGAGAAGGAGGTGGAGGATGGGGAGGAGGAAGAGGAGGAAGAGGAGTAGGAAGAGGAGGAGGAGGAGGAGGAGGAAGAGGAGGAGGAAGTTGAGGAGGAAGAGGAGCAGAAAAAGAGAAGAGAGGCAGATGAGGAGAGAAAGAGGCGAGAGGAGTAGGAAGAGGAGGAGCAGAAAAAGAGGAGAGAAGAGGAGGAGAAAAGAGGAGAGAGGAGAAAGAAGAGGAATATTGAGTGGTTTAATTGATGGTGAGGTGTTGTACAAGGCTCAGTAGCAGGCGGGAGATCGAGAGAGAGAGGGAGAGAGAGAGAGAGAGAAAGAGAGAGAGAGAAAGAGAGAGAGAGGGAGAGAGAGAGTGGACTCTGTCACTCTCATGTGAAGTTAATATTTTAGAGTGGTGAGGCAACAGGAAGGTGTTGGACTAATGATGAAGCGTGTGCCCTGGGCATCCCTTCATTATTTATTATGTTTTAACACGTTTTCAATAAGGAGGAGAGAAATCTCTCTTTCAAAGAACTGACTAGCACTTTCTCTTCACCTCTTTGTGTCGGTGTCTATTCTACTTCTATCTCCAAGCTTGACTTAGCTAGGCATATTTAGCTATGTCAAGCGTGGAGGCCTGTTTGTTAAGCTCATGCGGAGGCAACTAACATGTATTTCATCTAACGGCCTATAGGTGGCTGGTGGTCATTGGTTGCAAAAAGACCCGCCACCACTCTAAACCAATGGCAAAAGTGTAATTAAATTTTCGTAATGTTGGTTAGAACATTTGTTTTATATACTAATTCATAGAACAAAAAGTCTGAGGTGTGTGAGCACAGCAGAGAGACATTAGGGAGAAAGACAGAGAGAGCCTTAGTGTCTAACAGGTGGACTATGACTCTCACATGAGCATCTCCCCCAGGCAGCAGGAGAGGAGGATTTGAGGAGAAGGGTCTGTCAATCCTCCATATGTGATGGGGCGGCTGGATTTAATACCCAAGCTCTTAGCCACGTGTCATATTGACATTTCCAAATAGTCTCTTTATCACTTCCTACCAATACTGGGCTGGTGAGGGACCCTGGACACACACGTGAAAACACACACACACACACACAAACACACACACCTAGACACGTTCACACACACACATACACACACACACACACACACAAAGACACACGTGGACACACACACACACACCTAGACACGTTCACACACACACATACACACACACACACACACAAAGACACACGTGGACACACACAGACACCTAGACACATTCACACACACACACACACAGACACACAAACACACACGTGGACACACACACACACACACCTAGACACATTCACACACACACATACACACACAAACACACACGTGGACACACACACACACAAGCACCTAGACACACTCACACACACAAACACGCACTCATGTGCCATACAAACTAGCACTCACACAATGCTAATATAATACAACCAATACACACAATAAACAAGTTGTACTACACACTAAAGTAATGCTGAACATAGGAATAGAGATGGCGTGGCACAAAAATATAACAACACAATTACTGTGTAATTACAAACACACAAGTGTGCCTACGTGTGTGTGTTTTAATATTCCCTGCTTTCATATCAAAAGGCCATTTTTGTGTGAATGGATGTGGCTGTGTGAACATTTGTGTGTATCTGTGTGTGTGTATGTGTGTTTATCTTTGTATGCGTGCATGCGTGTGTGTATATGTGTGTGTATCTGTGTATATTTAAGTGTATCTGTGTGTGCCTGTGTGTAGGTGTGCGTATGTGTGTGCACACGGGTGTCCGTGTGTGCATGCGTGTAAATGTGTGTATCAGTGTGTCCATGTGTGTATGTGTGTATGTGTATCTGTGTGTGTGCTTGTATATGTGTGTGTGCCCATGTGTAGGTGTGTGTGTATCTGCGTGTATGTGTGTATGTAGGTGTGTGTGTGTGTGTGTGTCAGGGAGCCTCAGTGCAATTCCCTGGCAGAACCGGGGCTGATACGGCCCCAGCAGCCGCTTGTCTCCTGCTGCCTTTTAATTCAATCTTTATTGATCCATATCTCCACTCCCAAGGACTCCAATATCATATGAATGGAGCTCGGGGATGGATTCCCCATATCATTGTATTCCATTGCCATAAAGGGCATTAGTAGCCTACAGTGCAGCTCGGATCAAGTTTCTGTCGATACACGCTAAATAGACTGTCCATTTTTTCCACTCCCTTTGCTCAGTGTGTCATTCGAAAAATGACCTGTTTCTTTAAGCAACAAGGCCCTCGCTCTCTGTTTTACACCCGTCAGGTGAAGCAATGGGGGGGGGGGGGGGGGTGTTAAATATACATCCCCCTTCTGTATACCCTGCGCAGGCCGGGGCGCCCCTGCTGTGCTTTAAAAAAAAAAAGAAAGATTTTGTTACTGTCTTATTACGGCGAGAATCGATGCCGACCTCAGAGGGCCCCGATTTACACAAACACCCCCCATCACATGCACACACACACACGCACGCACACACACACACACACACACACACACGCACGCATGCACACACACATGCATACACATTAGCCATGCTGTATTCCCAGCATGCCTCACACACACCCAGAAGGAGGGAGAAGAGATGGGCAGGAAAAATGGGGTGCGGTTCGTCGCCAGAGGTTATCCCTTGGCTAATGTGACATGGCTGTCGCCGACCTTGGCGCTTGTTAACTGCTCGGATTATTATTGTGATAATGGGGCAATTAAAGAGAAAGCGCTCCATCAAAACGGGGCGGGGAGGGGGCTTATGGTCCAGGAGATGGATGTGCACAGATTACAAGGCAGTGGGAAATGCATTAAGGTGGCAATCCATTCTAACTGGATGACTGGGAGTCTGTACTGCATATCCGCTCTCTGCACACACACACACGTGCACACACCCACACACCACCCCCCCCCCCCCCCCCACAGAGCACTCCCCAACACCTACCAACGCCGCGGTTGTTACTGCTCGTCCTCATTGATATCCATTCCCAATCAATACTTTTCTGCTGCTGTAAAATGGGCATAAATCAGCATTGAGGATGGGGAGAGGGAGGCTGTGTTGGGGGGGGGGGGGTCGGAGGGGGTGGGAGGATCAGGGACGACCGGGGAGAAAAACCAAGAAGAAGCTCTAATGAGACACCATAAGTCTGGCTGGAAGGGTCAGCCGGCCAGGGTGTGATCGATTTGAGGCAAAAAACTGAAAAACTGATGTGAAACGATGGATGGGTTCATCCCTAGATGGGGATGGCCTAGGATCATAGCGCTGTCATGATGGAACCATTTGGTGCACACGTGTTGTTATCAAAAGAACGGCAGGGAATAACTAAGTGCTTTCTCTCTGTGTTTTGTGGTCAGATTCTTTCTGAAGTTCTTCCTCAAGTGCAACCAGAACTGTTTGAAAAATGCGGGGAACCCCAGAGACATGCGACGGTTTCAGGTAAGAGACTACGCCCAGACTCTGAATGTCACTCTCTCCCCGTTTTATGAATCAAACTACTTTCGACATTCATTTGATTATAAGTATGCCAACACTGGTTCACATCATCCTCATTTTTTTTTCTACGCCTCAAATGGGTAGGATTTGGCACATTGGATCAATATCACTGTCTGAGCCTTAGAAAACCTTGCAACCCATCGAGTAGCATTATTACAAGAAACCACTGACCCTTGAACACAAAGAGGTCGAAGGTCAGACAAAAGGCTCAAGGACCTTTATGCGTATTTCTGTCTTCCTGTGTTGTGAACAAAGCAAGAATGCCAGGAGGAAGATAATTGATACATTTGTGGTAAACTCAATAACTCCCGATAACAATAAAACTTAGAGGGCTTATTCATGCTTTAGGAGGTTGAGTTGTGTTAAACCAAGTGACACCTGGAAGCTCTTGTCAGGTCCTCAGTTTGTACCTAAATGAACTCACAGTATGTGCGTGTGTTGTCTCTAGGTGGTGGTGTCCACTACAGTCAACGTTGACGGGCATGTCCTTGCGGTGTCAGACAACATGTTTGTCCACAACAACTCCAAACATGGCCGCCGTGCTCGACGCCTGGACCCATCTGAAGGTGAGGTTGCGTTATTTCTGTCATAACCTTATTATTATATTATTATTATTATATTTTACATTATATATATATATATATTATTGTTATTGTTATTATTATTACTATTCAAGCAGACATTTTTATTAAATTGACATACAGTGAATTATTTGATATAAGTGTCATCAATAAGAAGGAGGGGGGGGGAATTTTGGTACAGGTAGTCTCCAGACATCGTGGTTCGAACCCAGAATGTCGAGGCTGGGAATTAAACCCCTAACCCTTAAACTATCAACAGGACCTTTCCCTGTTTTGTGTGCCATAACCCCCCTCTCCAGTCAAACAGGACTTGGTTAACTGATCCATATTGGACTAAATCCCAGTTTCTGTAATTTTCTGGTAATTTTCTGAACAAAATGAATACCAATGAGACTTGGTGCGTAAAGCAAGGCCAAAGGTTCAATTCCCAGCATTGTGATGACGGAACAGTTCTGCGTCCCCAGCGGGGTTGTGTGGGGTGAATGTTTTCATCTTCTTTCTTCACAGACTATATAAAAAATGTTCTTGACTAGATCTAGGTTGAACAAAAACAATCAAAAAAGATTCAATTATCGTTGTTCCTTTCCCATTTTTTATAACAAATCAATCTATTCAGCAAAAGGCTAGATAGGTGATGCAAATATGACCTTCAAAGTTGTATGTTAGTATGTACATATTGTACCTAATGGAAATCCTTCAGACATAGAAGCGGTGTTGTGGAGACATTTCCACTGACGGACATGCTTAACTGCCCGCTGCCAAGCTTCACATTATCCTGAAACAAACCCACAAGTTTTATCACAAAGATAAGGGAACACTTGTTTGCTTTACCCTACTTCAAGTACCAGATGGGCGGGGTTTACAACATCAAAGCATCTGGGTTAGTGTCAGGTAACCTATCCATCTCAGCGAAAAGTTGAACATTTATTTGTTTACCCTTCGCATTTCCTCTCAACGTCTAAACAATATGGATTTTCTCGTTTTCTTTTCTTTTTTTTCTTTGTTGTCATCCCTGTGCATCTCCTAAAAACAGACAAACAAACAAACTATCCAACAAGGATATGCAAACACTCCTCGACACAGATCTGTCATCACCGTTGACATTCATTTTTTATATCCCTGATGAACCACTTAACCACTCAGGTCTCCTCTTCCAACCTCCCTGCGATTGGCTTTGAGTTTGCTTGAACTTTCCTTCTGAGTAATCTCTTCAAAGCCTAGCGAGCACCACGGTGCTAAGCAAGGTTCGCCTCTAGCTCAGCCCAGGGAGGGGAGGCCGTCCCTGGGTCTCTGGGCATTGTCAATCTGCAGGAGAATCCAGGGGGGCGGCGGGCGCCAGAATCTCTCTGGGCTGAGCAGAATCACTCGTGACGAGGCCCAGAGAGAGGAAAAGCTCTGCTCTTTTCATCTCTGCCAGATTGGGATGTTTTTCGAAGGCGATAAAAGCCTGACATCTGCTCATGGCTTTGTCGTTTACCCATAACCCCCCTCCACTCCCCTGGCTAAAACTTTCCACAGTCTGTTCCACTCCATTGTGCTCTATTCATGGCTCCCCACTGAAGCCTCTTACCCCCCCCCCCCCACCCCCCCTTCTCCACGACCTCCCTACTGCTCTGTTTGTTTACTGACGTGACAAAAGAAGAAATAAATAGCGCTGACAGTCAGCTACTAGAGGAAAATGCTTAAGTACTTTGGTAGCGCAGAGGTTTCAAGAGGGAGTCTGAGGTATCGGATTGAACAGGCCCACAAGACTCCCCCTTCGTGGGCCGAATGCAAAAGCAATTCCAAACTTCTGATGGTGTTGTTTTAATGGGAGGCCAACATCTATTGGCTGATGCTTCATAAACGTGAGACTTTTAGTGTCAAACTGTACGGTTGCGGTGCAGAGTATGATGTATAGTCAATTTGAAGTTGGAAGAGACTTTCCTTAGACGTAAGAATGCCAGAAGAAAAGTGACTAATAGTGAATAAACGTTAATGTCCCCAGGCTGTTAAATCTTGATTTCATCATCACACGTACAACTGCATCCAAACCACCGAAGCCTCTGGATTTCTTGGCAAAAGGTGCTGGTGCCTGGCTCGACCAAGACCCTTTTAAATATTAAATACAAATTGACTATTGAAGCTTTGTCGGGTAGAGAATTTTACTGGTAACAGACACATTTGTACGTTAGACACTTAACAGAGCATCTCTCTCGAATGCATCTCTAAAAGTGACCTCATGTAATAAACCAAGCGGCACTCTCTACCGCTGACTGGAATATCAAATCATTTTCCCAATAAGCTCCCTCTTGGATCCGGGAACAATGTAGGACATACGGAGCCTGGGCGTCCATTTAAAAAGAGGAGGCTTCCTAATCTCCCGCCATTCCACTGGGTTGGGCTGATGCACCGGAGACAGCAACAGTCTCTGTGTCTGACTTTGCCCACACACGCACATACACACACACACACACACACACACACACGCGCGCGCACACGCACACACACACACCGTCTAGTCGACACGGAGACAAACCGCTGTTTATGCGGAACTCCCCATCGATTCCTCGGACCACTAATCAGTTTGCATATATTAGTGGGTGGGCTAATAGGACAAATAACTGAACGTTGTGCCTCGTCGAACAGCGGCGCGAATGCTGGGAAGTTCCTCGTGGATGCATGCAAGATGTGAATATGATTATTCATCCAGAATTTGAGTCATCACAAATAATGGCCAAAATCAAGTGTAAAAAAATATCGACCACAAACTCATCTTTAATTAGTGTCAGATTAAATTGCTACGATAAGCTTTTGAATTCACTGCAAGAATAACAGTCACAACAGATGTGTACGTGTTTAGCTTGTGTGTTTGTGTGTGTATTTGTGTGTGTGTGTGTGTGTGTGTTTGTGCTGGCCCCTGGACTGCAGCTGTATCCCTCATTCTCCCTGTGTGGCCCCTTGTGTTTCCTGAAGCAGCTACACCCTGCATCAAAGCCATCAGCCCCAGCGAGGGCTGGACAACTGGGGGGGCCACCGTCATCATTATTGGGGACAACTTCTTCGACGGGCTCCAGGTGGTCTTCGGCACGATGCTGGTCTGGAGTGAGGTAGGTCTATCTATCCATCTATCTATTTATTCATCCCTCTGTCTGTCTTTCTAAACCCTGTGTGTCATGTGAAACATATTAACGTTGAGTACATCCCTTAAATACTATGTGCCTTCCTCTCTTCACTCATGATTTTGAGGCGACTGAACAGGTGCAATCAATAACCAATCAATACGATCATGTGATGGCGCCTGATCAGTCTAGATGAGCCCAGGAGCAAATTGCACCGCGGTATTGCTGTGTATTTTAACTGTGCAAGCACAGCTCTAATACCAACCATCGCTTTACAAGTGTGCACTTTTTACGGTCTAGCACAAATGCACACACACACACAAACACCACACAAACACACACATACTTACATACTCTCACACTCTCACAGATGCAGACAGAAACACCTGCACTGCGTGGCTTTCTAGCGTGCAAAATCTGCTTGTCCCCAAAAAATATGTAGATTGGCTCCGCGTTGAGTTTTAAGAGCTTTCAACGCGGCACGGCACAGACGGCACGCCATGAAATATTGAATCAGGTCCAGAAGACCCACACACCTGGTGGAATCACGAGAGAGAGGAGGAGATGGGGAGGGAGAGGAGGAGAGAGGGGAGAGGGGAGAGGGGAGAGGGGAGAGGGGAGAGGGGAGAGGGGAGGGGAGAGGACAAGTAGAGAAGGAGAGGAGAGGAGAAGAGAGGAGAGAGGAAAGAGGAAAGGAAAAGAGACCAGAGGAGAGAAAGAGAAGAGAGAGGAGGGCAGATAAGAGATGAAAGGAGAGAAGGAAAGAGGAGATAGGATGGGACACAAAATGAGGTGTTTTGGGGAAATACTGAAGTGTCCTTTTGCTTTGATTCTGCTGGTAGACAGCTTGGAAACCTCTGTAGTGTCCCTGTGTAGCGTGGTTCTGGGGTGACCCAGATTTATAATATGACTGCTTTCTGCAGGTGAGGTCTCTCTTCTGCTGGGATAGGGGACCATGAATGGGGAACGCTTTCAAACTTTTGCTCCTGGGGAAAACATGTGGCATTTGTGTCTACATCATTAAACATGAAACATTTCCCAGAATGTAGCACGATAATGAGTTTGAATGTTGAAGTTATCATTAAAAACATCTGTGTTTATTTGTATTATTTCCACACAAAAACCGCAATCATTTAATGATGATTTTTTAGTGTGCAAAAAGTGTGTTTTGGAAATAAAACTTGTATAACGTAAACACTCTCTTTTCCAAAGTAGTAGATAGAGACAGGGAACTTCCTTTGGGAATTCCCACGCTGTTTAAATGACAAACAATGCATTATACCAGCCTACGCTGATCATTCTGTGATATTTATGTTTGAGTTAAGAGCTTCAACTTTGACCTAAACTGCTTGCAAAAACCGCTCTTTACACTGTGTGTGTGTGTGTGTGTCTGTCTGTGCGTGTGTCTGTGTGTGTGCATATGTTTGCACATGTGCCTGTGCGCGCATGTGTGTGTGCATGTGTGTGCGTGTGTGTGGGTACGTGTCTGTGTCTGTGCACGTGTGTGTGTGTGCGTGCATGTGGTTGCGCATGTGTGTGTGTGTGTACGTGTGTGTGTGCGTGATGTCTTCCAGCTGATCACACCTCATGCCATCCGGGTGCAGACCCCTCCCCGCCACATCCCCGGCGTGGTGGAGGTCACACTGTCCTACAAATCCAAACAGTTCTGCAAAGGAGCCCCCGGCCGCTTCGTCTACACAGGTAAGACCCCCCCCCCCCACACCCCTCACCCCCACCCACCCACCCCTTGTGGTGTTTTTTGGTCTGTCCGTTTACCCGAAGCAACAAATCAACAAAACCTTTCTGTCTCTACAATTAACCATGAACATTTCTCAGAGTGTAACTCATTGTTTGAGTTTGGATCAAGTTTCCAATAAATACAAACAGACAACAGTCATCTTGTTTTCACGTAGACTGCCCAGTGTTTATTTTTTTTGAAATCCTACCAAACATTTGTTTTTACTGAGAACTGAAATAGCTTTGAGGCACCAAGCTGTTTCTAGGCATATTGCTGTACGATTCATTTTTTCGTGCACATCATTAAGGAGCAGGTAAGGGGTGAGGCACCTTGCTCGAGGATGCCTACTGGTAGGGCTGTGGATCTCGGGTTCAGAAGTTGAAACCTGAACCTTTTAGCTGGGAGTCGAACCCCCTTGCCGCTGCGCTGTCCTACCCCACGTGTTTACCATGCTGAACGGTCTCTGTATGAGCTAGAATCAGATCCGGTTGAAGCTACTCCTCACAACCACAGGCTTGTTCCCCTAATGCGTCACTCCATCGGAGAGAGGTTCAGCGTACTAAAAGAAGCCCAGTATTTTCCCCATCTAAAGGGAATACCCCGACTGTGTAGTAGCGCATTAGTTAGAGCAGCGGTAAACAAGGTTCTCTGTCCAGCGACACTTTGTCCTTCTGTTCGTCGTCCTCCTGGACAGCTGTCCCTGGGTCGTCCTTCTGGCTCCTTTGTTACCGTGTCCCCCAGTTTAACACCACTACCACCACCACCAAACACACACACAAAAAGAAAGAAAGAAAAAAGGCCATATCGGAATCTTCAATCTGCGCTTCCCCTTCCCCGATTATTCCGTCAGAATATCCAGATGTCATTCAAAGTAGCCGAAAGGTCAGACCAGACTCCCGGTTCGTGTGTGATAAGTAAATGTCATTGCGACGGAGCGGAGGAGAAATAAAAAAGACCTAGTGTTCGGGGCTTTATGTTTAAAACACACCCGTTTACCCCCCGTCCCCCCATTCCCCCCCCCCCCCCCCCCCCCCACCCCCTCCCCCTCCCCCGCGCGACTCGGACCGCCGCCGGCTTTGTTGCGTGCGTCGCCTCTCGCCATCGGGCGTAGGCAGAGCAGGGCGAGGGTGAGACAAGGCACACAAAGGCAAGGGAGCCGGCCCCGGACCGTCCTTGGGCCCCTGCTTTCGCAATGCTAATCTGATTCCTCCCACCGATACGACTGACGAGGGCCGGCCCCGGCGCTCTTCAATGGCCCTGCCGGGAGTGAATAGAGGGGGCCCGTGGTTATCTCCCCGCGTCCGGCCGACACGCGCTCTCTTAGGCTCAGTTGTGTCGAGGAATACCCATAAAGGACATCCGTTTGAAGGGATACGACGCCAAAGAAGAAAGAGTAAATAAAGGAGATACGGCGCAGGATAGCTGTTGGGGGTGTCGTCTGTACGTCTCGCGCATGTAAACAAGCGTAGGCCGTTTTCTCTTCAGAGAGAGAAGTTTCCGGAAAAACGTCTGACTCCATCTGATTGATAGAGAAGTTGCGAAAGCGTATTTCCCTAATGACACTGTAACTGGAAACACAGACAGGTGGCTGCTTCATAATGGTGTACGATTTCTTCCCAGTTTCCACAGTCTTCTGGGTTCTTGCGCGCCAGAGCGGGCGGCCATATTGTGCACACACACCACCAGTTAAACTGATTTAAACATACATATTTTAAGAGCGGGAATGCACCAGTGTGCCTTTCTGATGCGTGATCATTGTGCCAGCAGTGTGTTGTATTCATGAATGCAAAATGAGGCAAGGTTTTAAATACTAAATTGGCTGGCTGTGTATAATTGAACAGGAAGGGGGATGCGTCCCAATGCCCACGATGTCATTTCCTCTAGGACTTCCAGGCACCAGAAACAAGTTTGCTTGTCTCTTTTGTGTTCTGTCCCTTCCCTACCCTTTCTAAACACACATGCGTCTCTCTGCTCAAACAAACATTCAACAGCTCTGTAGAGGCGCTCCGAGGAGAAATTAAAATACATTGTCACCTGGACTCTGACACGGAACAAAACAGTTTTTATTGAACAATAAAACATTTATGTATTGACTCAAAAAATTTATACTATACTGACTTAATATTAACTTAATATTGAATACAATTTGATCCGGACTTGGTTGGACAGAATGCATTAAAACAAAAAAAGAATAATAGAACAGAATGATAAAATACATCAAAAAGGATAAAGTTATACAATATTAAATAAACAAAAATGATGTGTCCTCCTCAGTGGCATCCCACACTATCAGTAGCCTGTAACCTGACCGTATCTCCCTGATATCATGCCTGCTTTATTTCCTTGGCCATGGGTTTGTCTTTTCCGCGTCTTTAACTCACAGTAGGCTTCCATTCTAGGCCTTCAGACCACAGACAAGAACAACACACTAGACTGGCAGCCAGCTAGGGTAGTGTTTCAGGGTTAAATAGAAAACATAGAAAACATCCCATGCTTGTGCTCTTTCTATATACTTATCCCGTCGTGATGTCATGGAGAAGAAAATGTGATGAACATCGATAGTCTGATAAACCTCTTAGAAATCAACTAATCTCTAATCTCTAATCTGTAATCTCTTGCTAAATACTAGGACCCAAAACATATCCCCCACAAAGCATATCTCTCTATCTCACTGCCTCTCTCTCTCTATCTATCTTTTTCACTCTCCCTCTTTCCCACTATTTTTCTTTTTACTTCTCTTTTTACGATCATCTGATGCCCGTCTTCCTTTCATCTCTTCATCTCCCCCTCCCTCTCCCTCTCCTTTTCCTTTTTATTTTGATGTTTTGCATCATTTCCCTGACTCCACTCCTAGCGCTCCTCCTCCTCCTCCTCCTCCTCCTCCTCCTCCTCCTCCTCCTCCTCCTCCTCCTCCTCCTCCTCTCCATCCCCCCAAACCCCCCAGACTAGCAGACTCCTTTTACCCCCTCCCTAGCCAGCCCCCTCTCTCCCGGGCGACAGATCCCCAGGTGTGGCTGCTACTTGGAGGGGAGGGAGGGGAGAGAGGGGAGGGAGGGGAGAGAGGGGAGGGAGGGGAGGGAGGGGAGGATATTAATGAGAGGAGCCTGGAGGTATTGACTTCCCTGGGAAAACACGGCGCTCGGATAAAAAAATCAGTGGCCAAGCACTGCAATAACTCAGCACCCATCGATTCTTCCAGGACAACCCCCACCCCACCCCACCCACATTCGCCACAGACACACCCACACCCCCTCCACCCTGCCCCTACACCTCTTCCCTATAGGCTTCATTGATCCAGGCATTACTAGCTGTGAGGCCATCGACATGGGGCCTGATACCCACATGCCCATGTGTCTCCGTCGTGCTCAGCGGGGGACTGGGTGGGTGGGTGGGTGGGTGGGGGGGGGGGGGGGGGGGGGGGGGGGAATCAGCGGCAAAACGCAGTTAAGGCCGACTCAGTACACAGTTGCAGGGTCGCGGGGGTCACGACAGAGATGAGATTGAGATGTTCTGGTGACTATGATTAACCGTTGGCGTCGGTTCCTCTTTTCTATTAGTTTTACTTTATTGCATTCTGTAGGAATCATTCAACATTCATTTCGTAGTAAGCAGCTTGTTTACAGGTTACAATGTAGATTCCTTTTTTTTTTCTTCAACTGCTGTTTCAACACTAAAATATCAATGCATGTTTACTCCTTTCCGTTTACTTAGACACACTTTGTCCATCGTGGCCGACAGTGAATGCACACACAGTTCATTAAGGAGCAGGTAGGCTGTTAGCTCGTCCTGCTGAAGGACGCGTACATGCCGCAGACACAGAGGATCGAAGCCAGTGCCTTTCAGCTGGCAGCAGACCTCTACGCTGTCCCGCACCAAAACAATGCACGAATTAAAAATGTACGTAAAACAAAACGTGCGTGAGACACGTTTATTGTTTTATTTATCGGCTCACCTGACACTTGAGCTGTCTTGTTAATAGCAAAAGGTCGCGGCAGACTTTGTCATCGCCGCCGACTCTAGTTGGTGTCTCAACACAGACCCAGCGCGATGGCCTATGAAGGATGGTGTTTTCCTAATCAGGCGTTGCCCCCCCCCCCCTCTCTCCCGAGCATTGTCTCTGTACGCTATTTGTGGGGTTCCTTCAGCGTGAGAAGGGGCGTGGAGCGAGGCCTGCGCGGCGCTAAGTGGTGCGGCGCTGATGTGTCCCACCGACCGCACGGCGCACGGCGGAAGAAACATTAAATGAAATTATGATCGCTCCGCAACCAGACCATAATTCCTGATAATTGGGCGCTTTTCTCTGTCTTTGTTTGACTGTAGGTTTAAGTATCCAGACCCCCCCCCCCCCCCCACACCACCCCCACCCCCCACCGCCATGTAGGCTTTGTTCTGGCTCTGGGGTGTCAGAGCCGTGATGTATGTTGGGGGGCTACATGCGCTAGGGTTGTTATTTCCATAGCCTGGAGGGAGCGGGACAGGGGGGGGGGGGGGGGGGGGGGGGGGGTAGGGTGAACCTCTAGGGCAGCTTTTGGCAAGCCTCAACATGCCGCCCCCTCCCAACCTCATCTCATAATACACACACACACACACACACACACTCACGCACCACACCACATTTACACAGACACATACACACTCACAGACACACACACACACACACACACACACGTGCACCACATTCACATACACACACACACGCACCACACGCATGTACACACACACACACACACTCACCCACAGACACACACACACACACTCACCCACAGATACACACACACACATCAGGATAGTTGCCAAATAGCATTGTGTGCTGATCCGCAGGCTTCACAAGGTGGGGGGGGGGGGGGGGGGGGGTTAAGATAGCAAGGTGATGTCATAGCTCAAACCATTCATTTACCGCAAGGTGAGATAAACGTACTCAATAAGCTCTTTCCACACTGAATCGGAAACCTGTGTGTTTCTTCACCAGCCATGCGAGATGTGTGTTTCGGCGCGTGAAAAACACACCGTTTTCTGTTGTTGTTGCTGTTTTGTTGTTCTGTTCATGCAGCCATGCGCCGTGGCTTGACTGTTTTTAAAGTGTTAGCTCTCAGGGATGTTGGATAGCGAGGCTGTCACCCCACAGCGCCCCCCCCCCCCCCCACCCCCACCACCACCACCACCCCCCCTCCCCCCCCCCCCCACCACCACCACCACCACCACCCCCCCCCCCCCCCCCCACCACCACCACCCCCCCTCCTCCCCTCCACTGACTCCGGTATCTGCACCTCTGCTTCACACCTGCTCCCCCCCCCCCCCCCTCCACACCTCGTCCTCCCCCGCACCTCCCATACCCTCATCAGGAGGAACAGAAGGACCCAGCAGAAACTGGGACTTTATTAGTCCCTGAAGAAGAAAAATGTGTGTGTGTGTGTGTGTGTGTGTGTGTGTGTGTGTGTGTGTGTGTGCATATGTGGGATGTGTGCATGTGTGTGTCTACATTCCCCCTCATGAGCGATACATCTGTATCATAGTTAATCATTCAGTGGTATCGTTTCAACGTGGAAGCAATTCAAATGACTATAATTAAGATTCTTCTATTTATTTGATGTATTAAAGGATTATCGATTATTAGAAGAGGATTCATTTTTTATTTTTTTTTACAGGACACTGACACCCCCTGACCCCCTGAAACCCCCTGAGTTATGAATATCATTATTGTACATGTTATGATTACATGCCTGCATCGATTTCTATCTAGTTGGACATGGTTGTTCTAGCCAAGTTTATTCAAAGAGAGGAAGTAGACTCAAAGACAGATGGTTACAGGGTTAGGGAACTCTTGTGGTGGGTTGTGGCGGTCGTTCTACACTTCGGTGGTGGCAGAAGTGAGATTGTCAGCCCTCATCCAGTATTTGCCATGTGGCAACTGTACCAGCGGTTGGTGTGAGGTGATAAAAATACAAATAAAAACTGCCAACCCAGATGAAACTGTATACCTTGCACGGCTTTCAGAAGTTGGTGAGATAGTGTAAATTATTTGGCTCCATCTTTCCAAGCAGCACACTATATACAAAAAACATACTAAATGTTCTTTGCCCTGTACAAGGACAACATTTCTCTCTCGGAGGAAGTGTGTTGAGAAACAATGAAGCACTTTGTCACTAGTTACCCGCGTTAGCTGGACTGAAAGGCGTGCACATGGAAGGCATTAGCAGAATGTTCCAGCTAGGTCCGCAGAAGGTCTTGAGAACATGCAAGAAACGCTAGACCCAGCTTTCACCACTGGGACCAACCTGAGCCTCAGTCAACTTTTATTTGCTTTTACATTTTTTACTTTATATAATAGTATATTCTTTTACATTTTTTACCTCATGTTATATTAATTTCCCCACTCTCTCTTTCTTTCTTTGTCTCCTCCTCTGAGTCGGCTGGTGATGCAACCCGTGTGATGCCAGGATATGTTAATCTGCTCAAGTGAATAATTACCTCCTCTGTGCCTTGATTAGCCCGGTGACAGCCGGGGAGTGTGTGTGTGTGCCTCAAAGAAATAGCGACCCCCCACCCCCAAACCTGAGTTGAGTTATTATTTTCCTGCGTCTCGGCCGAAAATGCCCCCGCAGAAACACTAATTATCTGACATTAGTTCCACAAGTTAACTCCTTCCTCTTAAGTGGAGCGCCTGTGCTCTTTGATATATGGAATGTAGCGCGTCTCTGTCGAGGATAGGGGTATTCCCTGGACGGGGAGCACACTTCTGCTGTCTATTAAAAGAAGAGACGGGCCGTAGATCAAAGCCGGGCCATAAGCACCCGCGGTTGTTACATTACCACCAAACAAATGGTAGCGCTAACCGCTAAGTGGCTAAGTAGCGTCCCAGCGCGCGCGGGAGACGGCGTAGCCTCGGCAGTGGCGTCGTAGCATGTCGCTACTTTTAAACTGTGAATTTAAGTTGAGGATCTTCTAAGCTCTCTTGGCTTCCGGCACCCACCTCTGTTTTCAGGGGTGCTTAGCTGTGTGTGTGTGTGTGTGTGTGTGTGTGTGTGTGTGTGTGTGTGTGTGTGTGTGTGTGTGTGTGTGTGTGTGTGCCTTTAGCTGTGTAAGGGTTAATGGGAGGTCAAGTAGAGTAAGTCAAATGAGGTAAATGTTGCCGAGGCAGCGTCCTTGTGGCTCCGTGTTTTGGTCTTCATTAAAAGCGAGCGGTCGGAGAGGGAACCAACCCTGCTTCTTCATCTTCATCGTCTGCTACTTCAACCCCCGGTGGTCCCCCATCACACCTGTCAATCACAGTTTAAAGTTCATGAAATTTCTATGAGCATTGATCGAAGGGGTGTGGGTGTAGGGGGGGTGGATTGATCAGTTCTCCCCCTCTGAGGACTCAGTCCTCTCTATAGGCGTTGTTGAGATGGATTTCATGTCTCTTGCGTTGGAATGTTTGCTTGCGTTTGATGGTGAAAGGTATGTGGAGTTATTACTATTCTGAGATGGCAGGGGATTTTGCCAATGGCGGTTCATGGATTAAGCTTTAATTTAAATCAAATGTGAAACATAAATACATACAATTACAACAAAGACCTCTTAGTTGAGCGTGTATAGATTATCGCACATTTATTGAATTAATATTAGTTATACATATATTATAATATATGTATATATATAAATCCAATACTTATTTTATAATTGTATTAAATGTGCCACAGATTATTATATCTTTCCAATACATCATACTTTTATTTTATGTTATGTATTTTTTATATTATTATTACTATACATATTCCTTTATAAACTACAGCGTTGCAGATTGTGCCAGCCTGTGGCTCCTGCTTGCTACTGGTGTTTTGCATTACCCGGTTGAAAAAGAAAATGATGAATGAAAAGAGGGGCTGCGATCAATAGATTGGGGACTATGATGTGAGGAAAGGTCACGGTCAGCTTGTCAACAAGCCCGGCGCCACATATATACGCGAGCACGCCACTTGACCAAACATAAAACAAATCAGTCTGTTCCACTTAAGCCCCCCCCCCCCGACACACACACACACACACACACACACACACAAACACACAAACCGTTGCACATCTGCCAGTTCCTCCCCTCTCTTCCCTCAGAGAAAGTAAGGACGGAATTATCGGCTGCACACATCGGCGGCCATGGGAGGCCAAGCAGGAGCGCGACCAGCATCAATCAGAAAAAAGAATGAATATGGGAAATTGCGGTACACATCGGGGTGGAGATGTGGGAAGGCTCTTCAAATCCCTGTTCATTCCGATAGGCCCCAGGCCCCGTCTGGGGACCCAGAGAGAGAGAGAGAGAGAGAGAGAGAGAGAGAGAGAGAGAGAGAGAGAGAGAGAGAGAGAGAGAGAGAGAGAGAGAGAGAGAGAGAGAGAGAGAGAGAGAGAGAGAGAGAGAGAGAGAGAGAGAGAGAGAGAGAGAGAGAGAGAGAGAGAGAGAGAGAGAGAGAGAGAGAGAGAGAGAGAGAGAGAGAGAGAGAGAGAGAGAGAGAGAGAGAGAGAGAGAGAGAGAGAGAGAGAGAGAGAGAGAGAGAGAGAGAGAGAGAGAGAGAGAGAGAGAGAGAGAGAGAGAGAGAGAGAGAGAGAGAGAGAGAGAGAGAGAGAGAGAGAGAGAGAGAGAGAGAGAGAGAGAGAGAGAGAGAGAGAGAGAGAGAGAGAGAGAGAGAGAGAGAGAGAGAGAGAGAGAGAGAGAGAGAGAGAGAGAGAGAGAGAGAGAGAGAGAGAGAGAGAGAGAGAGAGAGAGAGAGAGAGAGAGAGAGAGAGAGAGAGAGAGAGAGAGAGAGAGAGAGAGAGAGACAGAGAGACAGAGAGAGACAGAGAGAGAATCAGCCGCTATCTGGTATGGAATATGGAGTCTATTTGAAATGATAAGTGTAATATAGGGGGAGGCCACGGAGCGCTGGCTTGTGTACGAGGCGTGGCGAAGCCGGCAGATAAAGTACCTGGTTTAGATCGCGCCCCCCTCATTGGGGACACGGCTGCGCCTGCAACAAGGCCATCACCGAACACACACACACAAAACAACAAAATATGCGACGGTGAGGAACAGAATCCCCACAAGTGCTGATTTCATCTCCGTCTCTGAGTGCCTGTAAATATGGAAGGAAAATGTACAACAAAAAAAGGAAAAAAAAGAAAAGATTCCCACTTAGTGTGAGAAACCAGTGAATGGAATAGAAGAGGAAAACAAAATGGTACAACATAAAGAAATGTAAACACTTTGGATTGCTTGGATGTAAACAGAGGCTTAGCTGATATATACAGTCTCCTCTGAAGCATGGAGCCACCGCACGGGTCTACCCCCAGGCCACTGCTCTGACTGGGGGTAATGAGTATGTGGTCACGGCCCGATGATCCGCTCCGTCTTATCCTCCAACACATCCCGCCTTCCCTTCTTTTAGTTTATATACAGTTGTTGTTTTTAAGAGTCAAAGACGGTGGAGATGACGGAGACAGCCGAGGAATAACTCAGGAGTTATCTCATTAGTGTTACTCTCTTCCTCTCCTCTCTTCCTTTCCTCTCCTCTCCTTCATCTCCTCTCCTCCCCTCCCCTCTCCTCTCCTCTTCCTCTTCTCATCCTCCTCTCCACCTCCCACCTTCTCTCCTACAGCTCCTCTCCTCTCATATCTCTCCTTCTCTCTGTGGTACGTTCGTCTTGGTTAGCGACAGCCACTAACTGCCAGGTGTGTGAGTCTCCGAGCCATGATCTCTGTGATGTAACATTGTGACCTCATCGTGACCTCCTAGCTGACCTCTAGCACCTGCAAGCCGGTCTGTTTGTGTTTCTTGGCGGCGACGGTGCTGGAGACAGCCCAGGCGTCGTCATGGGAACAGGCCGTAGCCTGGGAACTCTGTTCTTCAAGGATGCTTATAATGGGTTCAGACGATCATCAACGAAAGGGGGGCATGGGGGGGGGGGGGGGCTTTTCCTGTGTAACCCTGAGATCATCAAGACAAGAGTTGTGTTTTGTCTGAAAGCACGTGTCTGTTCAGGCTAGTGGAAGTGACACAGGGTTGGGGATTAAGTTACACATTGCCTCATACAACCATTATTATTATTAATTATTTTACACTTTTACACTTGACCTTTGCTCCCACCTTTTCATGCCTGGGAATTATTTTCTTTCTATATCATCTCACCTTTTGTTTTTCTTTCTGTACTCTCTTTATTTCCCCAGCTTTTCATCTCTCTCTCACTTTTGCTCTCTCCTGCTCTCTCTCTCCCTCCCTCTCTCTGTCTCTCTCTAAGTTCTTCTTCTCTCTTTCTCACTCTCTCTGTAAGTCACTCTCTCTTTGTCCCTCCCTCTCTCTAAAAAACTCTTTCTTTCTCTTCATCATTAGTCGCCTAATAACAGCACTTTATTCAGCGAGACCTTGGTCGACCGCTTGATCACGTTCATAGAGCGAGGGGAGAGAGAGAGTGTGAGATATGGAAAGAGAGAGAGAGAGCTAAAAAAGGATGCTTAAATATATCCAGAATTTTGCCCTTCTAGTCCTCCTTTCCATGAACTTTATTTTCATCATACCTCTCTTTTTACTTTCTCTCTCTCTCTCTCTCTCTCTCTCTCTCTCTCTCTCTCTATCTCCATCTCCCTTCTCACTTTCGTTTCCCGCTCAACTGAAATGTATTTTACTGACTTTGTTAGAAGATCAATTGTCTTTTAAGGTACAGGAACAGTTAAATATACAAACACACACATTAATATAGAATATGAATACATATTGAAATACACAAATAAACACTAAAGCACCTCAAGACACACCAAAGACAGAACATGACCTGCTCCACCAAAATAAAAATAAACATGAAAAGAAGAGAAGAGATCAATAGGAATTAGGACAGAGAAAGTGCCACTGATGCCTGTGATTGCAGCATATGTTTACACTACATCAGGCAATCTGTCTTCATATGGGCTGTGATGGGGCAGGTGGGGGGGGGGGGGGGGGGGGGGGGTCAGGGATGGCTCAGCCAGTCGCCTCTCTCCAATTACCCAGCCTCCTCTGTGCACCGAGGCAGCCGTATCGATTGGCTGGCTGGAGCAAGCCCTCCCCCCCTCAGGCAGCCAATGGTGCGCTGAGGAGGTCAACGTGTGGGGTGATTTTAATAAGGAGAGGGTAATGGGGATTAATTTCAGGGAAAGGAGGAGGAGTGTTTGGACAGGAGATGAGGGTCTACCTCCATAGACTGTGGTTCTGTATCTCTGTCTCTCTTTGTCTGTCTTTGTGTCTGTCCTTGTGTCTGTCTGTGTCAGTGAGTCGGTCTCCTGTCTGTCTTTTGTTGTTTTCATCCTCCTCCTGCTCCACTCACGTCCTGTCTGAGAGCCGTCTCCATGCTGCTCTCTTATCCTCTCCCCTGCCATTAATTCCGTGCAAAGGTAAATGGCTTCTTTATTCAATCGTGGCCATTCCCAGGGCGCGTTTCGCTTGTTTTACGGGTGAGAAAGATGTGTGTACGCCGCGCCGACAAGCAATTGAGTTTGAGAATTTGGTTGATTACGCTCTCCGTATTGTCCTAACACATTATCTCCATCCATGCACTCTGCATCCTAAAAAGTCTCTTTGGGATCACAGGGCGGAATCCCTCTTCACGCGGAGAGTCTAATAGATTGTGGCCCCGCCGTAGTTGGGGCCCGGCGTTGAAGGGCGGGAAGCTCAAATACAACATGGCAGCCAGCTTTGGCGGGGCGCCGTCAGCTTCTGTCACCCTTCAGATACCACCCCCTCCTACCTACACCACCCCTTTCCCCCATCACTCTCAGCCTCAAAGCTCCACCGCCGCCGCCGCCGCCGCCACCGCCACTCGAACCAGGCTCTGACAAATTTGATTTAGCAGCTCGCACGGTTTCTCATTCCCTGGGAGAAAAAAAACACAAATATTGTTATAATGGTAATAACATCTATTTGCCGGCTCGCGACCAAAAAACAGCGTGGGCCTTTGAAAGAGACCCCGAGCGACGGCGTATAGCTGCCTTATTCTTATTCATGAATGTGACGGTTATGCATATTAGCGCAAACTAGCTATTCTACTCACCAACATTTGGTGTGTCAATCATCCTTACAGAATACAAGAGCCACCGGTGACAAAGGCCGAGTGGGCACGATCGGCTGACAAATTGTCCCCAAAGTCGAATTTGACAGCCTTTTATGATTAATGGACTTGATTATGGAGAAATGTCTTCCTAACTCATTTCCGGCAGTTTTTCTTCGCGCTCCTCGCCGGGGTAACCGGTGAGAGGAGGCGGAATGGAGATGTGTTTTTTGGCGGCGGCTGAATGAAGTGAGGAGCTACGGGGAAAAAAAGGGGAGGTTCAATTAAATTAGTTAGGAAGGCACTCGAAAAGGGAAAATGAGACAGGTTGAGTGTAAGGTCTCGCGCTTAATGAAGAGGAGAGCGGAGATAAGAGGGATGATGGGGGAGAGGGGCTGTGGAGGGCATGGGGGGGGGGGGGGGGGGGCAGGCCCTGCTATCACCTCACAATGTCTCTTCTCTCTACGTGCTGCTTCACAGGTTATAAACTGATGTCTTAAACCATCAAACTGACCTTCAAACTTAAGTCTGTAATTACTACAGTTCCCATAGTCTGGCCAAGTTGGTCTAGTGGTAATGGTGACTCCCAAGCAAAAGGTTACTGGTTCAAACCCCAATGTCCACAGCCTACCTATACCTATCCTTGAGCAAGTTCTTTAATTCCCCGTTGCTTGCTCATTAATGACATGTATTAGAAAACAAAATAAAGGAAGTCACTTGATGAAAGCTGATAAATAGTAACAGTGGGCTTGGCACTTCAAGGTTGTTTGTTCAAATTCCTGGCAAGAATAAATGAGAAGTTTAGGGGGTGGAGCAAGTCACGCCAACTTCATCGTATGGATGTTCAGTGGAAACTGTTGGAGACAACAGTGGTTTTACTGGGAGTGATCCCAGTATCCCTTTCAGATATTGGCCAGCAAGGCCCAATGGTTATGTCACAAAACTCAAGAGCTTGGACACATTTCCTCTAGTGCTGTATCTGTACTCTCCCCTCTCCACTGTGTTTTATTGAGTTTGACCAAAATGTGTCATTTCCAGTGTCCACGAGTGAATCCTTTACATGTAGCTGGTATCACTACAGTGTGTAACAATCTGACTGCGAATAACATTGTTGCCTTTATATGGTCAGGCTGGTCAGACAATCTCAATGAGATATTCATTTTATGGAACTTTGTGTTCAACAGGTCATTTCCTTTTGTTTCTAATCATGGGATAAGAATATAATCCTAGAATATCTGGAAAACTATCTCATTGGCAGAACATTTCATTTGAAGCTAAATGCTAACCGCTGTACCGTTCTGTGTTGGTTCCGCAGCGCTGAATGAGCCCACCATCGACTACGGCTTCCAGAGGTTACAGAAGGTCATCCCTCGTCACCCCGGCGACCCTGAGCGGTTACCCAAGGTCAGTGCCCACTTTACTCTCAACAGAGGTCAGAGGTCATACTGCACTTCTTGTTTGAACCTCCCGTTCAGTTACCTCCGCACCTTGATGTGAGTCAGTTGAAGTTAATATCATATTTGCCAAATGGATTGGCATTCATGCATTACTCTCGTCTGATTCAGTATGTACGTATCGTTCTTGATAGAGTAAAATTGAATGGCTTTCGGGTGCTGTTCCATATTCCAGAAGTCAGAGGTGCAATTCAAATGTTGGCGATTCGTGCTGTTTTGTCCCATTAGGGCTACCGTAGACCACCCGGGCGTAAGTCGCTTAGTGCATTTTAGGGCTACTTGAGTGATGTAATTGAACAGGGGGACCAACCTTGGGATGCCTGATTGGATTTGTTCGTTCTGCTCAATACGCTCTTGGCACCCGAAGGCCATTTTAGTGCCAGCCACTAAATAGTTCAGATCGCTCCTATAACTTGGAACAGCTGTTTAGAGAGACAAAACGCTAATTCCTGAGATTCATATCCCTCCGCCGGCCTGGGCTTCAGAAGCCGCTCTACTTCCTGCCTGGAACTGTAAATAGACATGGCGTATGTGAGACTATAAACAACTGCCAATGAATATTTATGATGCGTTCACCAGCATGTAAATGGAGAAGGAGGAAAGGCCTTGACTGCAACATGCACTCTTGTGTAAATGTTTTCAAATTAAACACACACACACACACACACATAGATACTCACACACACACTCACTCACCCACACACACACGCACACACACATACACGCACACACACATACACACACACACACGAGTAAGAGGGCCAGGAGCGGCGGTCAGGTGTGCTATGTGGCTCTGTGTCTGGTTAGCATGAAGAGATTATTCTGGCTAGGGCGGTGGCTAGGCTAACTGAGCTAGATTCCTTCAGGCAGGCAAACGGCTGCAGAGGGGAACAGAAACCGATGGGCGCTGACACTCTAAAGCAGCTGCCAAATTGAAACCATTTATCAAAATCTGACATCGGAGATCCAGTCACCAAAAAAGCAGTTTATTTGTAAATTGATACTAATAGTAAGCATACATTGTCCGGCCCCCCCTTTGATGGCCTGGTTTGCAGCGAGAGTGGAATGCCCTCTCTTCTCCCTGTTAAATATTTATTTATTCAAAGCAAAACTCAATAAGGGTGTAGTGGTTTTTTTCTTTCTTACCGTCGCCCTCTGAAGCCGCACGTCGCCCAGACGTTTTCCGACAGGAGAGAAATCACACGAGCCCCGGGAAAACGTGTTGCCCCGGGAAAACGTGTTGCCACGGCCACGCTGTTTGGCAGAGGCCAATGAGACGGGAGAGGGCAGGGTCACATGATCACTCTAGGAGGGTTAACTTGGCTTGTCACTTCTCTTTTGTTTTCACCTGCTGCATCAACTCCCCTCCCCCATTCCATCTCCTCACCCCCCTCCCTCTTGCTTTGTGAAGGACAAGCGAATGGAGATGTCTAGTGTTTGACTCCTGGCCCCTGTCAGGTCCTCAGACGCCGGGGCGGTTGATTCTATGTGAGGACAGGGGGGATCTGAGACAAAGCATAGCAGTCATGTAATTCCGGTCAGGTGACAGGGGGAATTCTGGGAGATGTAGTCATCCCTGTCAAAACGATCACAGTGATGCTGTGGTTTTAGAGGGAGACACACAAGTGCCTTGATGTGAAACTCAAAGTGTGATTTTCATACAAGCAGTCCCAGAGACAGACAGACAGACAGACAGACAGGCAGGTCAACATCAAAGACAAAAAGGTATGCAGGACCACAATCGACAGACAGACGGCAAACATTCAGACAGTCAGACGAACAGTTGGGATGGAAATACAGACAGACTAGCCAGACACAAACAGAATTGACCAACAGACAGACAGAGTGGATACAGTGGGGGAAATGGGAAGCCAACTGGTCCTGGATGACCTCAGGGGCAGAGTCTGGATAAGGTTCAGGCCACTAATTTCATTTCCAGTCTGTCTTGGCTGCAAGTGGACACCTCTTCCCCCCCCCCCCCCCCCCCCCCCCCCCCCCTCCCCCCCTCCCCACAAACACACACCGAGTTACGGGCACTCCTCTCTCTCTCCAGATGGACAGATGGGGCTTTTGTAGTTCTTCCTCCTAGGGCAACGCACACCTCATGAACTGTTTGGATCTCTCCCTTAAAATTGGATCTCTTAAAATTATTATTTTATAATTTTGTGTGTTCTTAAGTTGTTAGAATGTGTTTTTGTTTGTTTTGGAGTTCACCGTGAATTGTGATTTGTGAAATGTGTGGATGTCTAATTTTGTAAATCTACCTTTCTAGGGTCTTCTAACCAATACTGTAATCTTTAATTTAAATAAGCTCAGCATGTGAACGAAATGTAACTTACCTTTGATTTCAAAATCACCCACAACATCCCCATCCAGAATTTCCCCTCATTATTTGCAAATTCTGTGAATATTAACACATGTTGTCACACCTTTGGCACTCTCTATTGACCCTCATATCCTTTTCTCGCTTTTCCCTCTGAGGAATTAATTCAAATCCACTCCATGAATGACTGGAATCCCCCTTTCATTGAAAATAATGAGCAATATTCAATTCAAGGGGCTGAATTTTAATCCACTTCCTCTGAATGAATTAACCCCACCCATCGTTTCGCGTCATTAGCATATCTGCGGCGGCGCTGTGATAATATCTAATCGCTGGGTCCGCGCTAATTCCACTCTCCGCCCATCTATATTTCATCACACAGAACAGCGGGGAGGGAAGTGGCAGCGCACGGGGGCCATGGCGGAGGCGGCGGCGCTAGCTAGCTAGTGCGCGGGGAGGGTAGCAGTAGCAGCAGTAGCGGTGCTAGCTTCTTGGGGTGATTTATCATTGTTAAGGGCGCTGTCGGACGGCTTCTCCTCCAGGGTCACACCGAGCCCCGCTCCTCCTGCTCCTCTGAGAAGCCAGTCCCCTGTAATTAAGCCCCCAGAAACCAGCGGAGGAGCAGGAGAGATTGGGGGGGGGGCGGGGGGGGGGGGGGGGGGGGGGGGGGGGGGTTGGATGTGTCAGGAGCCGGACAGGAAAGAGGGCAAGGAGGTGGGGCGGAGGGGAGGGCTGCCGGTGGGGTTTTACAAGACCCAGGTCGGGTTTTTGGGGAAGGGGGGAGTCAGAGATGCAGGGGAGGACTGTGATGTTCTTTTCCAGGTTGATGGCCATGGCCATGGGAAGAGATTTTTTCTGTATGAACAAATTTAATTGGCTGTTTGACAGGAACTAGTTACAATTTTCACTTCCTGCTAAGAAGGGCAAAAGGGCCGGGAATTGAATTTGCAGATTTGGGAAGCAGGCACATGGCAAAGAAAAAAAAAAAGAAAAAAACATCCCCTGTAAGAAAGCACATGCTTGTCTGAGATCATAAATCAAAATTTGGTTTAATTTCCTGTCTATAGAGGATGGCCGCACTGTTGAAAATAGTATTTTTTTCATTTTATCATACCTGGTCTTCATTCGGCCTGCTGGTTCGGTGAGTTATTCCACATTAAGCCACTAAAGTGCCCTAAAGAGACACGCATTCTGTGCAAGATGTGTGGTCTGTCATTGAGAAATACGGTATGCTGCTCAGAGAGGGAGAGTGCCGCAGAGAGCTGGGCAGATGAAATGATTTTTCCCAATGGTTCTGGCCATAAAGAGACAGGAGGGCCTCGCTTACTCACTCTCCGTCTTGCTCTCTCTCCCTTTCTCTAGCTCTCTCTCCTTCTCTTTATTTCTCATTTTCTACTGTCTTCCTTTCTTTCTCCTTTCCCCTCCCTCGCTCTCTTACTTTCTATTTTTTTCTCTTTTTCTCTCTCCCCTTCTTTCATGCAATTTCTCTTTCTCTCCCCCTCACGCACAGAAATGTGCAAATACACTCACACACCTAACCAACACACATATAGATGTGTGTAGATGCATAAATGTTACATCCAAATGCACATGTACCTATGTGCATATCTGTGCAACCCTGGTTGTAATTGTGATTGTGTGTGTGTTTATATGTGTATGTGTATGTGTATGTGTGTGTGTGTGTGTGCATTTGTGTGTAACCCTGGATGGATATGTGTGTGTGTGTGTGTGTGTGTGTGTGTGTGCGGATATGTGCAGATGTGTAGATGTTTGTGTAACCCTGTGTGTGTGTGTGTGTGTGTGAGAGAGCAGGGGCAGCGCAGGCTCCCAGTAATGGAGATCACAGAGTGACTGATAGTGTAGCGGAGACCTCCAGCCACTCCGCCACTACATTTCACAACCGGCCAATCAGAGTGGCCGAGGGTCTGGCCCCTGACAGCCTATCTCACAGGTTAAACCCACCGCTGTCATCGCTCCTTTCTGTCATCATCTCCCCAGCCGCCGCTGCCCGGGAATATTTCCATCCCTCTCTTATTGTTCAGGAGACACTGGTTTCTACATCCAGAGATTCCAGTTCAGGTTCAGGAAAAGCAAAAGGTCCACTCCTGTATTTTGTGCCAACCATCTGGTTGTGGTAATTGGCTTAAGCCAGAGCCACGGCTAATGAGTGAGTGGAGCTGGGGCTGTGCATGGTCAGTGCAAAAACAAAACATGGATTTCTTGTAATTGGCGTCCACTGTTCACATTGGATCTGATTGCTGTCCTATCAGCCTGCATTTAGGGCCCCCTCAGTTAAATGCAGGCAGAGGAGACCCTGGAAAATCTAAGCCACAAGTGTACTTTCCTCCAAATGACTGCCTTACATTTTGTTGTGGTTTTCCACACTATAACCAACCCAATCATAGATAAAGTCATCAGATGGCTGTAGAAATGTCACTAAACAGCCCGGGTTTACACATGTGAACCACATCCGAATCCCTCCCTCCCTGATTGGCCACGGGTCATTATCCAATCAGACAGCGTTTTGATTGCTCTGCTGTCCTCATCCTGGCCTTGTCTCATTTTCCTCTGCTCCTCCCCATCCATCTCTCTACCACTTGATCTGTCCATTTATCCCAGAGAGAAAACACAGAGTGTGCCCCATTGACTCCATCACCTCCCTCTCCTAATTCCAGAACTCTGTTCCAATCTATCCATCTCTCCGCCCCCGAGAGGAACTGTCTGGAGACTCATTCATCTCTCTTCCTATCCCTTTCTCCTTTTTACTCTCTCCCTCTCATTCCCGCCGTCCCTATCCTACCCTTCGCTAGCTCTCCTGTTCTCTTTTCTTGTGTTCTCTCGTTTCCTCTCCTCTTGTCTTTTTTCTTGTATTCTGACATTTTCTCTCCTATTCAACTTTCATGTGTTCACTCCTCCCCTCTACTCACTCTCCTCTCTTTTCTTTCCACCTCTTGCCTCTCCTTCCCCTCTCTCCACTCCCTTCCCTTCCCTTCCCTTCCCTTCTCCCCTCCCCTCTCCCCGCTCCTCTCCCCTCCTCTCCTCTCATGGAGGTGTGGGGCCGTGATAAGGGATGATGAGCATGATAACAGGGGTCCAGTGCATTACCGTATTGATTGGGGCGGGCCGTTAAAGCACCACAGCGTTGATTGCCGCCACTTGCGCTGACAGGAATCCAATGGCGCTGTCTGTCCACGGTGGTCCGCCCCGAGCTGGGGAGGAGGGGGTTACGTGTGTGTGTGGTGTGTGTGTGTGTGTGTGTGTGTGTGTGTGTGTGTGTCCACGTGCTAAAGGGTGCGGTTGGATGAGGTCATGTGGGTGGGTGGGTGGAACTTGTGTGTGTCTGTGTGTGTGTGTGTGTGTGTGTGTATTTGGATAATATGAGTGTACGTGTGTGTGTGTGTGTCGGGGGGTGTGGTCGTGTGGTGTGATGTGAGTCTAGTGTTATGAACAGTGATGTAGTCTTAAGGCAGGGTACCACAGTTTATACGCCAACTGAAAGGACACAGCCCTAAACCTAATCAATCTAAATTACTTGAGGGAAACAACAGGTTGATAAAGCGACAACACAGCTAACAGCATGACTTTATACTGATACACATAGTACAGGGACAACACGGCCACTGTACCACAGTGCTAACATAGTACCACAGTACTAACATAGTACCATGGTAAACACTGACACACACACCCTAGTACAGGGAACTTCAGTAGCTGAATACGGTACCACAGTGCTCACATAGTACTACTGACACATACAGTACAGAGACACCAATACCCCTAGCGGAGACCATAGTACCAAAGCACATACCGTAAAGTGAATGTAATATGTAAGGATTTAAAAGCATTTCATGTGAAATAGTAAAAGATGTGGTTCTTTCATTTGTCTTTGCCGGCCGCTGTTTGAAGCTAATTACTAACCCATATTGGATGAGAGAGGACGGTGGATTTTGTACAGAAAGAAACATAATTTGTCTAGTTTCCCAACGTCCTCCCGGGACCGTTTTGCTAACGCCATTGCACTCGTTCTTGTGAATCTGGGTGTTTTTTGGGGGGAAGAATCGCAGTACTTAGGGCCATGTTTCATAAACCAGAACGTACACATAGCCGGAGACAAGACACACACACACACACACACACACACACACACACACACACGTACATGTGCACGCACACGTGCACAGCAGCAGAGAAGGCCTCTGAGGCGTCATTAGCTTGAGAAGGCTGTTGTGTCTGTCAAGAACTAATGAAAATAGAAGGACATATGAGCACACACACAGGCACACACACACACTTTCACAATCTACACATTTGTGTTATTATATGGAACCGCATTACTATGCTCATGCATTATCACACACATGCACATTCACACATGTGTTTGTGTTTATTTTTGTGTGCGTGGGCCTAGTCTGTGTGCATGTGTGTATACCATGTGTGCATGTGTGTGCATAATGTGTGTGTGTGCGCCTAGTCTGTGCATTTGTGTACATCATTTTTGCATGTGTGTGCGTAATGTGTGTGTGTGTGAGTGTATGTGCAAGTGTGTGCTGTGTGTGTGTGTGTGTGTGTGCATGCGAGTGTGTGTGTATTTGTGTGTGTGTGTGTGTGTGTGTGTGTATGTGTGTGTATGTGTGTGTGAGTGGGTCCAGGTCGTGGTGTGCCAGAGTGCCTGGTGGCAGTGCAGGGTTGTATCCGCCAAGCGAAGGAGACATTAACTAACTTCTGTTTTCTAATGGAGATTAATGAAGCCAGAGAACACCGGCAGGCAGGCGCTCACAGGAGGAGACACACACACACACACACATACACACACTATGCACGACACACACACACATACACACACACATTATGCACGACACACACAGACATACACACAGACATACACACACAGACACACATACACACACATTATGCACGATACACTCACGTACACACATACACACAAAGCCTATGCACTCACACACATTATGCACACTCACACGCGAACACGCACATATTCCAAACTCACTATACATACACAGACCCACACTTTGTACTCACACATTCAAATGCGTGCGCACACGCATTTATTCACAAACGCACACACTATCCAAGGATATACACATTCATGCACACATCAAGTTTGCAGTGCCAGGTCATGACGGATTACCCCTACAATGGGGAGGAGGATGGGAGGGTTGGGGGAGGGGCAGGGTGAGGGAGGGAGGGAGGGGGGAGGAACAGTGTCAGGTGACGGTGATTGGTGGGTGGAAGGAGGGGAGACGATGGGGTTTGTTTCAAAACGAAAGCTCTGCCTTGTGTGTGTGTGTTAATGTCGGTTTGTGTGGATATGATCGTATGAATGATTTTTTAATGTTTATGAATATCGCCCGCGTAACAGCAGAGGTGGATGGCCACCTATATATGGTGTGTAAAAGAGCAGAGGAACAACTGTTTGCGTAAATGTGCGTCTATGCGGGCAAATGTAGCCTTGTTTTCAGAGGTCTACGGTGCAGAATATTACCACAGAAACGTATTATAACTCGCTATATTATTCATTTTTAGCTCTGCCAGTGTTCAAACTGACGAAACTAAACTGCATCACGTTATGCAATCTCTGACTAATAGGACACATTATAGAGTAAGGAAGTTTACTTATATAGTAGGAGTACTTATAAAGTAAGAAAGTGTACTTATATAGGATGAAGAATACTTATAGAGTAAGAAGGAGTACTTATACAGGAAGGAAGTATATTAATATAATTAGGAAGTGTACTTATAAAGTAGGATGATTTCTATGTGTCCTTATATAGAAGGAAGAATGCTTTTGGAGTAAGAAGGCGTACTTTTACTGGAAGGAATTATATTAATAGAGAAGGTAGAATACTTATATAGTAGAAGAGTACTTTTGGAGAAAGAAGGAGTACTTTTACTGGAAGGAATTATATTAATAGAGAAGGTAGTATATATAGTATTATATAGTATATATAGTAGAAGATTAGTTATAAAGGAAGGATGTGCACTTATATAGGAAGCAAGTTTCTTAATAGAGTAAGGAAGTGTATGATACTGTATGTTCCCCTCACAGTAGTATGTTGTACTGTGTCTGTAGTGTGTGTATGAGTGTGTGTGCAGTAGAGCATGTTGTAGTGTGTGAGTCTTTTTGGGTGTATGTAGTTTATCGTAGTGTGTCGAGCTCCGAGCTCCAGTTCTGAACATCTGGGACCTGGGATCCTCCAAGCTGGTCCAGCTCCTTGGCTCTGAGGTCATACACTACCGTGGGAAATGGAAAACAACCCATGGGGTGTGTTTGTGTGTGTGTGTGTGTGTGTTTGCATGTGTGTCTTCAATATTTATCTCTTTGGAAGTCTGGATCCTATTTATCTATCTATCTATCTATCTATCTATCTATCTATCTATCTATCTATCTATCTATCTATCTATCTATCTATCTATCTATCTATCTATCTATCTATCTATCTATCTATCTATCTATCTATCTATCTATCTATCTATCTATCTATCTATCTATCTATCTATCTATCTATCTATCTATCTATCTATCTATCTATCTATCTATCTATCTATTTATCTACCTAATTGTGTTTCTTGCTATATATTTAGCTATTCATCTAGTGTGAACAATACTAATACAACTATAAGATTGTTTATGTTTCTCTCTCTCTCTCACTCTCTGTCAGGTTGTGTACACATCTTTCCCTTTTTTACTGAATTCCACCCAAACATCTGCTTCTCTCCCCTGTAACGCCCCCCCCCCCCACACACACACACACACACACACACACTCACAAACACACACCTCTGTTCTTCTCTGTTTCATTATTTCTCTCTCTCTTTATCTCATTGTCTTTCTGCCTCTCAGTCTCTCTCTCTCTCACTCTCTCTCTCTCGGTCTCTCTCGGTCTCTCTCTCGGTCTCTCTCTCTCTTTCTCTCTCTCTCTCTCTCTCTCGATCTCTCTCTTTGTCAGTCTCTTTCCCTCTATCTCTGTCTCTCTCTCTCTCTCTCTCTCTCTCTCTCTCTCTCTCTCTCTCTCTCTCTCTCTCTCTCTCTCTCTTACTCGCATTGTCTCTCCACCTCCCGCATCGGTGATCAGTGGGCTTTGGCGTCGGTCCAAGGAGACCCTCTCTCTGTTCTCCCCTGGGAGACGACTCCCTGTAATACCCCAGGGATCTCCAGCAGAGGCCTCCATAACACCACCACAACAACCCCACCTCACAACACCTCTTCTGCACACCACCAGCATCCATACACACCACCGCCGCAACACCACCACCACCACCACCCCTCGGCTGTCCTCACCACCAGCATCCACACACACTCCCACCCTCAGCTCACCTCACCTGCTCCTCCCCACCAGCAGCCCCTGCCCCTGCTGCGCCTCCTCTCTCCTCTCCTCACACCTGCTTTTCCTCATATCTGATTCAAAGATATTTCTGTTGCAATGCACAGAGAATATGTGTCATGTTATCTATAGATAAATATATACACAGACAAACAAAACACGTTCTATTTATAAATACGTGTGTGTGTGTGTGTGTGTGTGTGTGTGTGTGGGGGGGGGGGGGTTATTATGTGAGTCTGTGTGTGTGTTTGCATGTGTGAGTTTGTGTCCGTGAAGGAAGGAGGCTCTAGCACTTGTTCTCTCTCTCTCTCTCTCTCTCTCTCTCTCTCTCTCTCTCTCTCTCTCTCTCTCTCTCTCTCTCTCTCTCTCTCTCTCTCTCTCTCTCTCTCTATCTCTTATCTATTTATCAGGCCTGTTATTGTTATTAAGGACCATCGCCACGGCGACCCGCTGGGATGCTGGCGAGAGATTGGACGCTTCCTCCTCCGGGGTGGTGGGAACACAGCCCGGGGGCGAGCGAGGGGGGCTGATGATGGAGAGAGAGAGAGAGAGAAAGAGAGAGAGAGAGAGTTAGAAAGAGAAAGAGGGGAGACAGCAGGGGAGAAGGAGAGCTGAATTAAGCAGGAAAATCCAATAAACAGATGCAATGGATTCTAATAAGAAGGACCCACTGCATCTCTGAGGCAGCTTTGCACTGTTAATGGTCTCCCTCTCCACACACACATATGCACACACACGCACACACTCATGCATACACACACACACACACACACACACACACACACACACAAACACACACATCACCCCTCAATCCTCCTAATCCCTCCAGCAAAGTTCTCTTCCCCTCGGGGTGTATCCTGCTGTCGTCTATCTCGCCGTCGGCGGCCATTTTGAGTGCATGCTCACATCTGACCGAGTCAATTTGCTGTCAGTTTAGCGATGGTAGAGTTTAGAGCTACGCGTAGGGAGACCCCCCCCCCCCCCCCCCCCCGCACCCCTCCGCGTGAGGTGAAGCCTTATGTCGTTCTGTCACAGAGAGAGAAAGAGAGAGAGAGAGAGAGAGCAATAGAGAAAGAGTGAGGGTCAAGTGACTGGAAACATAGCCACGACCTAATAACTGTGCTTGCAAAATAATGTTTGTGTTTATAGAGCAAGAAATAGGGAGATGGAGAGAGATTGATGGATAGCTGTGATGTAGTTTATATGTTAACAATGGATTATCTCCAAGGGTTGGATTTGGTGGCTATAGGGTATTTCAACTCCAACTCCTAAAGTTTCCGGGTTTCATCCCCATTACCCTCAGCTAACCTGAAAACACCCATGGGCAATTTGCCCTCACCCCTACCTACGTTTTTTTAATGACCCTGGTCTCTGTATTCACCGTGAGACACTGTGGGTAAGAGCACCTCCTGAATGATTAAATAGCATTGTAAGTAGCCAAGGACTAAGCTGTGTGCCCGCGCGCGTGTGTGTGTGTGCATGTGTATGTGCTCGTGCTACAACACAGGGGTGTAAATGAGATGTAGACAAGTTCTTTGTACAGACTGTGTTTATCACACGTGCGCTGAACTCTGAGTTGCTCTCTGTAAAAACACACAATGATCACATTTTAATGATGTCTCAGCCCCCGAACCCCTCAACATTATTGACCCTACTGTCAGCTTGACTACGTAAACCTCTCCGCAAATTCTCCCGCGTTGTTCGCCTGAAAAAGAAATACAATGACTTAACCCCCGAGAAAGTGTGAAGTGTTGTTCTGCCGTCCAAATGATGTTGTGGCTTTAATGTTTATGGAAGCGGTAACATTTTAACTACCCACCATCAAGGGCTCTGGAGTGATCCAGAATGCTGATTCCTTAATGAGCCTGCAGTTTCTTTTTTTCTTTTTTACTACGAGCGCCTCGGGCTGTAACGAGACTGGATGCAGTCAACAGTGTTCACTCTCTGTGTTTCAGGAAGTGCTGTTGAAGCGAGCAGCGGACCTGGTTGAAGCCCTCTACGGAATGCCCCACAACAACCAGGTGCGACATGACACATCTGATCAAACGTTTACATGTTACCACGAAGTTAATATACTTTCTTCAGTCGGTAGCACTCGCAGTGCTTACCCTAGCACAAACTAATCAACACGTAGGTCGAGATCACAGGGGGAGCAGCAACACACAGATGACCCATTGCTTTTATCTGATTGGGTTGACATTGTGACCCGAATAGGAGCCATGCGAAAACGGCAGTTGCAGTGTTCCACCAGAGGTGGTGCTGTTTCTACTTTTTGACTAAGTGTTTAGTAACCCTTTAAGTGCTTTGGTTGATGACGTTGTGTATTGTTATGAACACTTTGTATTTTTTTAAATAAAATTATATATATATATGAAAAATGTGACAGTTACTATAGCGTTTCAGTTACTGCACTTACATCATTAATATGGAGAGGGGGTTGATTAAAAATAGAGTTTTCATTTGGGGAGCGGAGACGGGTCAGGCAGTCACGAGAAAGTAGGTGAACAACAGTATCGGTGGGATGTCTGCAGGGCATCCTATTACTTATTTAACTTCAATTTTTTATTATTTATCAATTAAAGACAACCAGGTCACGTGTAAAGGAAGGCTTAGGAAGTTGTGTGTCCTCCTGTAAATGTGTTTACTTTCAGCAGATGAGTTAAGATAAAATAGAACCGTATTAATCCCGAAGGAAATTCTTGTGCCAGAGATTGCTAAAAAATGACAAAAATAAATAATAAAAACAGACAACAGCATAATACATGTAAACTATATGAGGATGCCTTTAAAGATGCCTCTGCTCTATGTAAGGAATACATTATAATTTAATCAAACCATGACGTTTTTTTTTTATTATTGTCTTTGCATTTGTCTCTTCTTTGACGTTCCTTCCTGTCGTCATCTCCATCCAATTTTTTTGTTTCCTATCCATTTCCTGCTTCACATTTGAATGGCAAATGATTGGTCAGAAATGCCTCCCTGACCCTTACGTTGACCTTTAAAGCACAGCGACTCCCTGAACGAACCCATTCCTAATATACCCTAACGTCTACGTTTCAAGCTTTATAGAAAATCATAAGCATCTTTAACGTCATATCTAGGCTCAACCATTTCTAAACGTAGACATAAAAGGATGGCAAGAAGACAACGTAATAAAAGTAAATGAAAATATAGCCTTTGTTTACCCTTTCCTCCGCCACCTTTTCCTATTTTCCTCCCTCGGTCAATCCTCCCCTTCTTTGCTCCCGGTTGTGTCAACCCTGTTCCTTTGTTGTCATTTAACCTTCATTCAACCGTGTGAGTCTCATTAAAACCAGTCACCTTATTTACAAGGTCTCTCTCTCTCTCGCTCTCTCTCTCTCTCTCTCTCTCTCTCTCTCTCTCTCTCTCTCTCTCTCTCTCTCTCTCTCTCTCTCTCTCTCTCTCTCTCTCTCTCTCTCTCTGCAGGAGATCATCCTGAAGAGAGCTGCGGACCTGACTGAGGCCCTCTACAGTGTCCCCCGCAGCCACAACCAGCTGCCCTCTCTGTCCGGCTCCGCCGCCCACTCGGGCATGATGGGAGTCAACTCCTTTGGCAGCCAGCTCGCCGTCAACATCTCAGAGGCCTCGCAGGGCGACCAGGGTGAGTGACACAAACGTACCCCAAAACAAACACACTTTGAAAACCGGGTTTGATGTTGATAGTGATATAGTTCAGGTTCACAGTGAGCACAGTTTTCAAAAGGGCCCCCATTTTGCCTCGACGAATGATGTCGATGCAAGCTATTTCAAAATTGAGCTTCTAGTGACATCACTAGTGGGCGTGTCCACCGAGGTGTATGATGGATAGATCAGCCTACCGGTTGGTACTGTCCACTGGGTAGACTGGTAGGTGTATCCCTATGTGGTGGATTTTGAAATGGTGCTAATCCATTTCCACTGGGTGGTAAACTAAGGGTTACTGTAAGGAAGATAAACCAGATCGATAGAGACCTGTCAGACCTGTTTACATCCTTTTACATTGGAATCCGCTGGGATTCGTGGGATTCAACCTAAGGAATCAGAACCAATATTCCAGGACAGGAAATTGTGCTTTTGTGTTCTGCTCAATCCTTGGAAATTAAATGTTTCCATTAAATGTATATGTACATAAATGCAAACACAAACACACACACACATTCCTTATGAACGAACATGAGTTTGGAGTTGCGTGGCACTGGTATCGAGACAGCCCTGAACCAAGAGAGCAAAGGCCTTGTGAAAGACAGGAAACAAAAGGACATCTGTTTTTTCTCCCATGTCACCTCCTCCTCCACCTCCTCCACCTACCACCACCTACACCCCACCCCTCCTCTCTTTCCCCCCCCACCCCTTCCTCTCTCCTTGCTTCTCCGAACCCCCCTCCTCCCAGCTCTCTGCCTTCCACATTGAAACAGGAGCTAACACCTATAGGAATTCATGAGCTCATGGGAAGCTGGCGGTGAAAATTCATAATTCCATCGTTAATGTCCGCCGTCGTCGTGGAAACATAACGGCGGGTGGAGCGCTGATGAAACGCCCCACACTGCGCTGGACTTATGAAACGACTCTTTGCGGAGCCCCTCGCAATTACGCGGCCGTGATTAAAACATTAATAAAATCGGCGGTGTGTGTGTGTGGGGGGGGGGGGGGGGTGTAGGGTCCCTGGGATGGTCCAAGCCCTTATCAAGCAGACGAGACAGGTAATTTACTGCAGTAATCCCATGAAGGACGCATCCAGGGCGGGGGGGAGGGGAAGAGTGGGGGTGGGGGGGGGGGGTCTGTTTTGCATCACATCATCCTCTCGTTCAAAATGGATTATAAAAATAAAAAAAAACGTTTTTCTTTCTTTTATTCGTCTGGACTTTGTCTGCACTCGCGTTCGCCTCACATCCCCGGTGCCTCCCTGTGACAGCCTCCCCCTGGAAGGTCATGATGGGAGGGGGTGAACATGGGTATGGTGGCACGATCGGATCCCATTGACCTCCGGGTTTGGAGGTGGGGGGGGGGTGCGACCGGCCTTGAAGTGACGTCATGGCCCCTCGACATGGCGATAGTGTTACCGACCCCCCCCCCCCCATCACCCCTCCACCGGTGAAGCCTGGTCTTCATCTCACGGTGCTGCTGCGGCGATGTCGTTACCTTAACCCCAAAGACCCCACTCTCTCTCTCTCTCTCTCTCTCTCTCTCTCTCTCTCTCTCTCTCTCTCTCTCTCTCTCTCTCTCTCTCTCTCTCTCCCCTGCCCCTGCCCCTCTCTCCACCTGCCTCTCTCTCTTTCTCTCCCTGCTCTCGTTGATTGACCCTCATCTAAGATGCATTGAATACCAATGCTGCCTCCAGCGCTGAGCAAGCCCTTTACCCCGGGCCCCCAGGGGCCCCCAGAGTTCCCAGCAACCTCGGGGCATCCTGGTCAACCCCCAGCGTGAGCCTTGCAGAGTGTGCTCTCTCTCTCTCTCGATTTCTCTCGATCTCCCCTTCCCTCTCCCTGATTGCTCACCCCAACCTCCCTTTTTGTTTCCTTTCTCTCTCTTTCTCTCCCTCTCTCTTCCCCTCTCACTCTCTTGTTTTTCATCCCTACTATCACACTCTCTCTCTCTCTCTCCCTCCATCCTCACCTCGCTCAAACTGATCGCCCCTACCCTGGCTTTTACCCCTCTCTTTTCCCCTCTCACTCTCTCTTTCTCCTTCACTCCCTCCCTCTCTCTCCCCCTCCCTCCTCTCTCTATATCCTCTCACTCTCTCTCTCTCTCAAATTTTTTCCCCTCTCTCCCCCGCTTCCTGGTTCGGGCCAACGCAATTCCCAGCAGGAGAAGTTGATGGAGCACTGCTCTGGGATGAGGGCGAGAGGCCGGCAATGGGAAACACATGTTCAGAGGAGAGGGGGGAGAGGGGGGAGGAGGGGGAGGGGGAGGAGGAAGGGAGCAGTGTTCAGATTTTTAAACTGAACATACTGTTATTGTTCTATACAAGCCTGCGCCACACACACACACGCACACACACACACACACACACACACACACACACACACACACACACACACACACACACACACACACACACACACTGTTCTGTGCAAATCCATACTGATCTGATATTGTTTGTCTTGGGGTGAGGTTACTGTTCCCCAGGATCTCCTCCAAACAGATCAGATTCAGATCAAATCCCGCGACCTTGCGCGTTCGAAACCAAGCGAAAACACATGTTACAGTACTTGTGCCGATTGACTTCGTCGCCATGGGAATCGCTTGTAAAAATCACTGTTTTTACTGTTTGGGCTGTCAGTAGTTACAAAGTGATCCTCTCGTAACCAGAGTGTCGGTGGGCAGTGACTGTGGTCCTCTGTCACAGTACGACTGATTTGATTTGAGGAACTTACGCCCTTAAAATAAATCATGTCTTCTGTCTCGTGTCTTATGGCACAGTAACAGCAGGAGAAAAAACGACATCATGTCGGAGGAAGTATAGTCTCGGGCTCAGGGCGTTCGACTCCTTCTCAAGTGTATTACTCAAAGGTCCAATTTTATTAAAGGTCAAAGGTCAAGTAACATACATTCAACTCCAAGACAGTCAAGATAGTCAATATTGTTTCTTGAAATTAATTTCCAACACATACATTTCCCACTGCTATCTGGGAAATGTGTCATGTCCCGCTTTCGGAGGGCTTTGTGCGAATGTTGTGCGGTGACTGGCGTCAAAAGTCACCGCACAACACACATCACTCTTTCACAGCAGTTAACACCGCCATGACAACGATGTCAACGATTGGGAAATAAGCCCCATTAAAACCACATTCATCTGAGGACAGGATCGCTGTGAAGGATCTCCACTGTATATTCAACGCCGCTAACAATTTATTGATCAACAGAATAGTCTTTCAAACCGGAAAACGTTACACGCCATAACGTATTGTTGTATTCATAACACGAGGTATGGGCTGGGTCCGGATTGACCAGCCGTTCGGTCCGGACTTCGAGAAGTCCTGGTGTAGGGCGTCCCTGCAGTGCAAGCTGTCTCACCCCTACCTGCTTCTTAACAAGGAATCTCCAACTCTATATCGCTGTAAGTCGTTTTGGAGAAAAAAAACTAAAAGCGTCTGCTAAACGACTTGATTGTAAATCCAGCTGTCAACATCAGTGATCGTTTGTTCAATGCAGAAATGTGTTCACACTCAAAGTAAGGTACCGGAAAACAAAATGATTGGTTTGGCATTGGAACACGAATGCCAGGCAGTGCTTTGGTAGTGGTACTGAAAACAAACCTAAATACCCAGGCCCCATGAACACACGCTGAACGTGTTGGACTGACCCGAGTGTGTCCCCCTTTCCCTTTCGGCAGGCTACTCCCGTAACTCCAACAGCGTGTCCCCCCGCGGGTACGTGCCAAGCTCCACCCCGCAGCAGTCCAACTACAACACCATCACGTCCAGCATGAACGGCTACGGCGCCGGGATGACCAACCTGGGCGTTCCCAGCTCTCCCAGCTTCCTCAACGGATCCTCCGCAAACTCCCCCTACGCAAGTAAGCACACAAGCACTTCCACAAGCACCAAGCAACTGTTTCAAAACAGGGGGGGGGGGGTTTACGGTCGCTTGACGCATGCAACAGTCTGCGGCCCGGCTGTTGGTGTGTGTTAGTGGCAACTAACATGGGGTTGTGCATGGGCACAATACACACAACAGAGGAACAGTGATGTACCAATAGCTTTGCTTTGAAGGCTGTAACACTCGTAACACCGCCAACGCAACTGAGGCGATTCTCCGATCATAACGAACTCACACAGGGGAGAAATGAAAAAAAAGGTCCTTTAGTAATCCCACACACCCCTGAAGAAAACCCACAAAAAAGAAGGCAAAACAAAGACTCTCCAAAAGGCGCTAATTAAACTATATTCACAGTGCACTCCTCCGGTAGAGAGAGACGACTCCGGGCTCTGGAAGAGTTTAAGCGCTAACTTCAGATCTCCTAGATTCGGCCTCCTCCGAGACCCCCTCCTCCTCCTCTCCCCTCCCCCGCCGTTGCCTCTGCCATCGAAACACCCGACATCTCTCTGATGATGGTGCCGGGAGTGTGTCTCTGCTCCAGTTTGGCGCAGGTGTGTTGGGAGGCTGGTTTACGCCTTAACCCTTCCTATGGGACCGGAGCTCTATTGTCTTGGCTACTGTATCAAAGTACGCCCGCCTCGGCTTCCAGTCTTGTTTAGTAGGTAGACACGCTCTCTCCAACATTGCGTCTCTCTGTGCCAGTTGATATAACGTGGTATACCTGCCCCCCCCCCCCCCCCCCCCCCCCCCCCTCCCCCAGTGACCAAAACAAAACGACAGACTTGGCGTCGCTTCGGCAGGTTTTTATTTTCTTCTTCTTCCTGTTGGCGCTCTGTTGCTGTGGTTTGATGTGTGATGTGTCTGCCTGGAGGGTGGGGTGGACTGCAGTGGGATGGGGGGGGGGGGGGGGGGGGGTGGATTGTACCAATGTTCCCTGCATTGGCAGTGTGAAATCTTGACGCACAACATAAAAAAAACCTTCATCTACTCTACTGACTATCCCCTGTGTCCCTCTCTGCATCAAACCCCACCCCCTCCCCCCTACCCTTCCCAACTACTAACCACGACTACTAACATCCTACGCCCTCACCTCATCCCTCATGCATCCTGGCTCGGGGGGGGGGGGGGGCACACTCCATTAACACTGACATGAGCATTTCCGTGGTTACCCATCTCATCCGCGAGGGTCAAGGGGTCAAGTGCAGTATGTTGGATGTGATTGGAGGGTCAAAAGAAGCAAAAGGCGTCTGGCAGGGCTTGAACCCTTAAGCCAGTGGTGTTGGTGGTGGTGATGGTGGTGTATTTGGAAGAAAGGCGTAGTCCCATACCTCTCCTGCTCATCCTACCATGCCATTGCTGTCCATAACGTCAACAACATTGGGAGTGAAAGTCCATGCAGCCTTTTAAAAGAAACATCAACAGTTAAGTATTTTAGACAGCAGCAGAGAAAGGTTGAAAGTAAGACCTCAGTTATCCGACAAAAATGGGAGTGTACACAGAAATCACAATTGTGTCTATTTATACCATTTCTTTTTTTTTATTAGTCACTGATGTTTCACGTGTGCATGCAAGTACACACACACACACACACACACACACACACACACACACACACAGAACCACGCTTGCACATGTACAAGCCAAAAGAGAACTGATATGATTTTCTGACATGGGTGGATGTCGCTGTGGCTGTCCCTCCCTCGGGATAAGGTTGGTGCTCTAGTCTAAACGTGGGCCTTCAAGTTATGGATCAACTTTGCCAGATGTGTAGCTGTTTGCCTGGAGCATGTTCCTCAGCCCCCATGGCCCTATCTGAGACAGGGCTCATGCATCTGACACCACCCCTCCTCCAACCTCCATCTTCCTCTCCAAAGCACCCCTGCATGGTTCACCTCATCCTCCGCCAAAGCACTCACCTCCTTTATCTGTCTGCCTGCCTGCCTGTCTGTTTGCTTGTTTCTTCCACCTCCTCTCAGCCCTTTGTTAGGACCCTTTCCTCCTCCTTTTCCTCCCCCTGCCTCCTTCCCTGCTTCCCTGCCCCCCTCCCTCCCCCGCTCCTCCTCCTCCTGCTTCTCCTGCTCCTCAATCTAATCCCCTATCTGTCCTCACTTTTACTCCTTGCACTTTTTTTCTCCTCTTTCTTCTCCCTCTCCACTCCTCCTCCTCTCCACTGGTCCCATAGGCGCCTGTTCATTCTCTCCTGTCCATATGATTTCTGCAGTCAAACAGAAGAGCGCCTTCGCCCCTGTCGTGCGACCACAGGCCTCCCCGCCCCCCACCTGCACCACCACCAATGGCAGCAGCCTACAGGGTGAGCATCATCACCCCTTTCCTGCCTACCGACCAATCAGCGGCGGCCCTCTGTCCGTTGCTCTCGCGGGTCTCCGACAACAGCAAAGGGTGATGGACAGTGCCTGTGTAATGTTGTGGTTTGGTTACTGCTGGTGTGGAGGTGAAAGTTGATCCATAACTTGTGGTGCATGCGGGAAGGGCTGACTGATGCAAAGCCAACCGTACCTCATACAAAACAAAGAAGTGATTCCCACTGTCAAAATACTTAACTTAAGGTTCATGTCTTGTTACCATGTAGTTATTCGTCACGGGTCCTTTCGTGTGCTCTTTATTCAGATGCGTGCAGCAACCCATGAAACGGTAGTCTGCAGACGGTTCGTGATTGCGGTAGTGTTGAGTTACGTTTTTTTTTTATGTGTTTTGTGTTTCAGCCATGGCAGGGCTCATCGTTCCACCCATGTGAAGAGGAGTTCCAAGCCAGATGCTATCTGCCCTCTCCCCCGAACCCCCTTGACGGTGACGGGCACTGGCCAACCGAACCTCCGTACCAACTCTATCGTCATCCATCTCAACCAACCCTGCAATCCAGGATCCATCAATGCACACGATGAAGAACTGAACTTCAAGGAGAAGTGAAACCATCCCTCCATTCTCTCTATCATTTTTTGCTCAGTGCGCTTCGTTGATTGTTTCTCCTTTTCTCTTCACTGTACAAGACACACTCTGTTGGGGGTAATTTCTTCTATGTTGCACAGCCAAATCAAACCCACAAAATATGTCTCCTACACAACTCCCTTCAATCTGAAAAGTATATGTTATTTATGACAGATCGTGTAAAACTATTTGACTCTGGAGCGAGAAAAGACCTCATACTGCAGGGGTAAAGAAAGAAAGAGATACAATGGCTAAATCTGGTTGGTAGATTTAGGGCTCTGCCACAGATGCCCGTAGAAAGTGCAAATGAAGAGAGTGAGCACAGCGTTTAGCAAAGTGCTAATGCTAGCTGGTGTCTACAGGAATACTGGCTGAGATTTTACCAGGCCTTTCTTTCTATATATTATCAAGTCTGTTGAGAACGGATTCCAAAGAGCTTGTCTCCATTTCAGGTTGAACAGCAAGGTTGACAAAGCAGATGGGCCTAGCGCATCTCACAACATTGACTACTGTTTGGGATCTTTCAATAGCATTTGATGAGAACACAAAAGAATCTGGTAATAAAAACAAGCAGTTAGGATTTGAAAAGGGAATTGGCTTGGAAGAATGGGTTTTTGACTGAACTTTATCGAAAGGCACAGCTACAATGTTATACCTCTTTGAGTTCCTGTTTGACACCGCTAGCTAGTCATTGTGACGTAGGGTTGCCTGGTGAAACCGAGGCCATCGACGGTGATTTGAAGTGTAGAATCCTGGAATATCAAAAAATGGTCTGACTCCCTCTTCTGAATCTGGAATGCCATCAGATGGTTCCAAAGTAACTGTATTGTCAATCAGAGAAATCAACACAATGTCCACCACTGATATTAAATATCATGGACTCTGACCTTCTCCTATATGTACCATAGATTTTTTTTTTATAATGTGCTTCTATCATAATTCAAAGGTGGGGATTGCAGTAATTTTTTTAAGATAATGAAGAAAGAAAACAAATGTAAAGGTCACATTTGCTTGCAATCTGAAAACCATCAGGGCAGCCCAAGATTTGTTAGTTTTTTCGTTTTCTTGTTTTCTTGTTTTGTTTCGTCTACCATTTTGAGATCCAGTACAGTGATGTACTTCCGGGTGTGTCGAGTAGATTTTAACCAGAAAAGCTTGCAGCAGTTTTAACCCCATTTAGGTACCAGAGTTCTGGTCGTTCCTCTGATTGTGCTTATTTTATATGTATTTATAAAGTATGTTTTGGGAATTCCTTTTGTGATTTAGGCCTGAATGATAGTCTCAAATATATATGTAAACACAGTTGATGTCTTAATACCTTTTAGATATTGTAAAAAGAGTGAAAAGTGAGAGGAATGACCCTTTTGTAAAAACAAATAAATCACACCCAGGCAGGATATACGCTCCATCACTTTTGTATAAAAATGTTTTTCCGAAACTATATTTAACTTTTTGTAAAACAGCTTTGTGTTTTTTCCTCGTTCTATTCGTCCTTCATGTATTATTGTGAAATGTATAATAATAGTTATTTCTTAATGCACTATTTTTTTGTTGGGGCACTTAATAAGAGCAATGCATCTTAGCAAACAAGGAAACAAGAATAAAAAAGAAAAGATTTAAGCTAGAACAGATATGCACCGATATGATTTGAGCCATTCGGAAATGGCCAGCTCCTTTTTGATGTGACTTTTTAAAAGATATATTTCAAAATCGTACACATGACATTATTCCCGGCGCTTTAATTTTGAAAAGGGTGTTTCGCATTTGTCTGGCCATTAACAACGTTTTAATCAATCCTAACCTGAGTTTTAACCCTCCCTCGTCTTTGTGTTTTGACAAGAATGACTGTACAATAGATCAGAAACCATGGCAGCAGAATTCTAAAACCACTCAAATATATGGCTCACCGATCTCAAGGAACCATTGATGTTCGTGTTGTTGTTGGTGGTGGTGCTATTATTGTTGTTGCACATAATCTGTATCATTTACTTATGCAATTGTTTTTATTTCCCTTCTTCTTCTCTCTGTTACGCAATGCAAGCTTGCCCTCCCCCTGGGAAGCCAGCAAACTCTAGAAGATCTAAAGTCAAAGCAGATGCCTTATCACCGACCGCTGACATTAGAGGTGGAGCTCATTATGCATCGGGTATCATTCACATGATAGTGTGGTTCACGTCATTAAGAGTAAGACTCTATGGGCAAACCCATTAAAAAACTGTGACAAATTTAAATTAGATAGATCCGATTAGATTTCCACAGTAGATGCGGGTCACATTTCAAAATACTTTCTCCACTACAGAGGACAATTACCATTTACGTTCTGTTGAAAGGAAATCTTGGGAGTTCGCTTAAGCAATGATTCATAATGATAAAACTTAAAGGTATAGATAAAAAATTCTGAAGCTAGTCAAAGACCAGTGCAGTACACTAGAATCTGTGTTTGACTGAATAAACCGTCAAATTGGTGCCGATAGGGCTGCTGTGATTATGATTGACACCAGAAAACTCGACATTCACTTAATAGTATAATATGGCCGCAGCGGTATGGCCGTGGGGGGTGAACTTCTGTCATGCCTTTTTGGAAAAGTAATTTTTCCAATTAATGAAATGAAGCCTGTGGGGTGGTCTTGCAGTACTTGCAAAAACATACACAAATTCACTATCATGGATCTGCTAGCGAATTCTCACTGAAAACACTCTTGCGTCACTCTGGCGGGGAGAAAAAAGCTTGGGCCCCTTCCCAACCTCACCCCTATGCTTTGCCTGTATCCATTACAACTCACGTTTTCAAATAGCTTGCGAAAATATTCTCTGCCATAGTCGCTGAAAAGCTCGCTTTTCACCGCCCTGTGTTTTTGTTTTTTTCTTCTTCCTCTTCAGCAGAGCTTTTAAAAACAGCAAAGTATCTCTTTTTTTTCCGGTTGTTTATTCAATGTGAAAAAGGGGAGAGGTATTGCATCTTTGTGAAATATGAAATATATCATCAAAGTATATCAAAGCACAATGTTTAATTAATGTCTTTAGAATACAATTTGGGCAACTTCTTCCTCTCGTCTTTGGCCATGCTGTATATAGATGCATGTTTTTTTTCCTGTGATTCAGTGCTTTTTGTACAGAACATGTCTAATAAAGATGACATTTGGCTTGACCTGCTTGTCCCCTGTATTATCATTCATGTCCGTTTGGTTTGACTTTAGGTATGTTGGGTTTATGTCACAGAATACCTATTTGGTATGTCACACATTGTGTGTGCGTGTGTGTGTGTGTGTGTGTGTGTGTGTGTGTGTGTGTGTGTGTGTGCTAATGTCTGTGTGTGTGTGTGTGTGGGGGTATGCGCGCGTGCGTGGGTGTGTGCCTGTGTGCGTGCATTTGTGTGCTGTGACTCTCACATGACTAGAATCTGATACTCCCAACAAGATGGGAAAATACTTGTTGCAGTAATGGTGCACATGCCATGTGCAGTCAACTGGAAGCAAACTATCAAATAAATATTTTTTTCTTTTTTAAACTACAAGAGCCTCGGTCTATCCAGTGATTGTTTGTCTAAGAGACATATTAAAAAAATAGTCTCCAAAGAGTACATCCGATGATGAAAATATTGGCATGTAAATCCTTAAACAATCCTCTCGAATGACCAGACGATTCTGAGATAGTCACCATTGCAGCCAAAACCAGTGCAGCCACAGGTAAAAGTATCAATTCCACTATAAAGTGCATAGGAAAGTGATTTTCTTTTTTCGCTAGAATAAATCCCGGTTTTACTGGCGGGCTGTTGATTTGTTATGGAACATTTCTGTGAAACATTGACATTTAAATTGGACTGCATTTAGCTTGAATCTTTGGAGTGGATTAAGATTTTATTTTCTTAAGTTCCACATATAAATCAGACAGTTGTACAAGTTGCCATTCCAGCTACAGGTCAAGGTTAGCTTGTGTTTATGTGCATGAGTAGTGTGCAGTATTCAGTGCAGTTTATATTCCTGGTTTTCAATAAGAAGGCACAGAAGTAAATCAACTTCCTACAATGCTTCACAGTAAGAGTCTAAAAACTGTTACAAAAAATCTTTATCAGCCTAGATAAGTGCCTTTAATGTGTAGGGGTCAGGAAGGGCGGTACAGGTCAACACCAGGAAGTCTGCTTTCAATCCCAGAGGTCTGCAGTGGGCGTATTAAAACAATCAGACGAGAAAGCTGATATTTAGCCAACAGGAAGTGGGTTTTTGGCAACAGTGAACAAGCGGAGGCATAGTAACTTTGACTCCATCACCACCACCCGACTTGCCGTGAGTTGTGTTTCAACCCTTTCAAGAATACAACACGCCTGTTAGCAAGGGCTGTTTCACACGCTTACACACCCAAGGAAATACTTCTCCCACAACCAATCACTGCCTCTCGATTAACCTTCCACTACAGAGCCAAAGCGCCCATAGGCTCTGCCAAACACCAGCGGAAGCATTTCGGGCCCAGGCAATGAAACGATGGCTGGCTCCCCATAAGAGGTGGTCGGTCATGTGAAAGAGCTACTAAAAGGCTTGACATAATGTGAACAAGAGCTTAAGAAAGTCTAATTGGGATTTCCGCTTTAAGAACTGCATGAAAACATGATGTGATTGGCTGGATGTGGAGTAGGAGTTTGGTAGCTGGGCTCAAACTTACACATGATACAGACGCGGAGTGCATTTTAATTGTTGACTTTGCAAATGTAGTTGGGCTTAGCATAACAACATACTCTATAACAAATGGCTTCCATATGTTGTCAATAGTAAAAAAATGTCAAAAATCTAATTATAATAATATAATAATTCTGTTAGAGTTTGGTAAATGAGTTGCTTAGTCTAAGTTGAGGCTGAGAATCTGACATTCTTCACCACTTGGATAACACACGACGTGTGTGTGTGTCTGCTATTTTGGCCCCAAGAATTTTAGAAATAGCTTCTAATCAGATTCATAGGAGGGGTGGTGCAGAGCTGGTGCAGGTGTGTTGTGTTTTGGAATAGAGGAGGGGCGGGGCGGGGGGGAGGAATTAAGTGACATCATGTCAGTCCAATCCAGACCATACATCTGCCATTTTAAAATTGGGAAAGAATTCAACTTTTTCCTGTTTTCATGATGTCACCGTGATACTGGAGCAAGCCTACACTGCTTTCGTGTGTTTGTGTGCGTGTGTGTGTGTGTGCTAATATGTGTGTGTGTTTGCGTGCTTATGTGTGTGTGTGTCTGTGTGTGTGTGTCTGTGTGAGTGTGTCTGTGGGTGTGAATGCATATGATAATATGTGCTTGTGTGTGTGCTAATGTGTGCTAATGTGTGTGTGTGTGTGTGTGTGTGTGTGTGTGTGTGTGTGCAAATGTGTGTGTGTGTGTGTGTGAGGCCTGGGGGGTTGAGGCATTTGGGATGGGGAGCAGGGGAGGGAGGTGGTGGGAGTTGGGGGGTTATGGGGGAGAGAGGTTACAAGTCATCTCAGACAGGAAGTGTTTTGGGCCGCTGGCCAGGCGATGACACCAGAGTCTCCCTGAGCCAACTGGACCCCATGCAGATATGTAAATCACTCGGTCCACAGGTTCTGGCCTTGTTTCCTAGGAAGGTTCTGGAAGTATTCTGTGAGAGCGATGCAAGCGTTGGAAGAGACCAAACCCATGTGTTGCTCAACCTCGCCTCCGTCGGTGAGGATTTCAGAGAGCAGCCTCACACTCTTTCTTCATCGTCGCTGTAGAGGGCTGGGAATGTGTGGAGGGGAACTCTCTATTTCACTCTATTTCCCTCTCTCTAATTCCCTCTCTCTCTCTCTCTTACTATTTTCTACAGCTAACTTCCCTTCTTCCTCTCTCAATGACTTCAGTGTGTGGATGAAAAAAGTGTTAGTCTGAGAAGTGAACTGACAAGGTTTTTGAGGTTACGTTTGGCTCACTTCAAACTTTCAATCTTTTTTTATTTGAAGGGGAAAATCTATCAATTTCAATACAAGGATGTTCAGTTTTTGTATATCTTATGCAGGTTCAATTTACAGTATTAAAAAGAGTGACTGGGTACATCTTGTCTGATAGCTAATGAATATTTGGCAGTTCTATTTCTTTCATTTTAACACTCACGCACACACAGCGCCACACATAAACGAAAGTTTATGTGCACCCGCGTGCATTTACATGTCTTGTTAGTTCTGAGAAGTGTTACTTGATCATTCTCAGTGTACGTCAAGTTGAAGTATGTTGCCTTCACGGATTAAGTGAATCCAAGAGAAGCTGCCGTTCAAAGCCCTCTTCTTAACTCAGTTTAAATATCAGGAGCTACAGAGAACACATTTCTCCCACTAACTGTTGTTGCCATGTGTGAGTATGTGTGTGTGTGTGTATGTATGTATGTGTGTGTGTGTGCTTGTCTGAATGTAAGTGTGGGTGCTGGAGTGTGTGTATGTGTTCGTGCAGTTTGTGTTTGCGTACGTGCATGAGCATGCATGATGTATTCTATGTATCTGTACACACGTGCTTGAGATGTGTGCATGCATGGGTGTGAATATGTGTGTGTGTGTGTGTGTGTGTGTGTATGTGTGTGCGTGTCTGTGTGTGTGCTTGTATGTGTGTGCGTGAATATGTGCGTGCATATGTGCGTACATGCATGTGTCGGAAGCTCTGATTGGTCAGTCAGTGTGACAACAGTGTGATGCTACATAACTTCCGCCCTCTCACCCCCCACCCATAAAGTACCCTCATATAATGTCATGCAGCTGATCCCACCCTCACACACACACACACACACCCCTCTAAGTGTTTTGCGGGGGCCCCGGACCCCGTGTGCGACACCTCCCAGCGAAGACAAACACACGGCAAACACCCCAGTACACGTTACACCTGCTTCCCCTCGCCATCCGTCTTCATTGCGCCGCTTGTTCTGGAGCAGGCAGGATGTTTGGCTTGGCGTTGACCCGAGCCATGACTTGATGCCTGGGCGCTATTGTTACATTTCTCAAGCGAAGGTTACAAAAAACAAAGATAATGAAAGCCAAATGCGTTGTATAGGAACGGGCGTTTCGGGTTTCAGGGGTAGGGGGGTGGGGGGGGGGGGGTGCCTGGGCATTAACAACGTAACGTTTCCATTGAGTCCAAGGCAAAATAACTCAGTTATATGTTTCTGTTGTAATATTACGCCAAACATGAGATCTCAACTTTGTCAAATCTGGTAAGTATCAAACCAACTGTATCAATAGGAAAATAGTTTTAATAAGCATTCCCAGGCGAGGCCTGAGGAACACCTCTCACCTGGAAGCCATTAAAGCGACAGGAAATGGAGGCAGAGATCGAGTGCTTCCCAATAATGTGCCTCCCCCAGGAGGGGGGAAATATGTAGATTCATCATAAAACATATCGAGGGAGGTTGGACTACACCAGCAGACAGAAAATCAGAGGAGACAGCTGGGCACCTTTGGCTGCTGGGAGATGGCGTCACACATCTGCATGTGCTAACGCGCGCTCGTAGCAACGTCGGATGTATTTCCGACGGTCAAACAGCGTAAACAGCCCGTCGTTTCGGACCGACAGCCGCGGAGGCCTTTTTGACTGACAGATTTTATTCTAATCCATCAACTGATTGTCCATTAAGTCCATCAATTGCTGGCAGCGAATGAGCAAAGGGGCCAACCCCACTGCCCCTCCCACCAACCACCCCCCCCACACACACACACACCTTCGCCGCTCATTCTCTGCCCAGCCAATTGAAATGCACAGAGCGCAGCCATCATCATGAAGGTCTCAAAGGCCAAAATCAGTGTTACTAAATCAATCCCAAGCCTGGGCGTGCTCACCAGCGCTCCCCGAGCTGCTTGCTAAACAAATGGATTCAGCATGTTTAATGAGGCTCGGGTAGGTACAAGTAACTAATACCTATAATGATCTCAGCAGACCCGGGAAAACACAGGCACCTGCCGAGGACCGAGAGAGACTCGGCGCCCCGGCCAAGTGCTAGGACTTGGGGGGTTGGCGTGGGTGGGGGGGGGGGGGGATCTCCATCACCGATCACGGATGAAGACTTCTCGTAGCGCGGCAGATTTACGGCCGAGCACGGCAGTTAGATAGGTGTTTCTCAGGGAGGCGCGGGTGAATTAGGAGGGCGATTGTGTGTAGCTGACAAACAAACATAACGCCGGACAGTAAAGGTTTCAACACTGGGAGCTCTGCCTGGAGCGGCTGCGCGTCAGGTTATAGAAGGTGATGAATCACAGGTCGGACACGTGCGCGGCCCGTTCTTCTGACGTAGCCTGACCGCTGTTCGGCATCTAAAGGCTGCCAAGAACAGGGAGTCCTGACACAGAGGCCCGCTCTTCTGGTTCCAAACCACATAGCAACATGGCTTCCTAGCGGCAGGCTGCTAATGTTACGCGCTTCTTTATTGGAGGCTTTAATGGCAAAGACTGCGATGTACAGCGGTTTTGAAGACTGGCGACGTTGGTAATTGTTGTGAGTCGCTTCAGATTAAAGCTCCTTTTAAGTGTCGTAATGTAACATAATGTAATGTTGTGCAATTAATGTAATGTCATATAATGCATGGCATTGTAATGTAATGTAATGTACTAAAAATCCGGCTGAACCAAGGATTTTGTAAAAACACTCAAAGAATAAATGTTTTACCTGAGGTGCACTAGTTAACTGACACATCCACAATCTTTGGTCAAGTCTTTTATTATCCCAACAAATAATCGAAGACATTTTTTTATAATTTATACTTATTATTTGTATAATATTTATCAGTAGTAATAGTCGTAATAGTATCATTACTATTTTCTATTAATATTATTATCTTTATTATAGGATGGACTCTCCCATTTCACTTCATTGTGCCACTGTGGCAGCAGGCCACGGCTGAAAAGAAAAGCCCCATAAAAGAGAGTCTTTGTTCTTTGTTCTGTAGTAGAATGACCGACCGTGCCCTGGTGTCGCTTGTCAGATGTTCCGTGGGTTCCGCTGGGTGAAGGCGTTCGCTGCAAGCCATTCGCGCTCCAGCTGTGACACGCCTGAACGACGTCGCGTGGGAGTGATCCGTGGGGGGTGAAGGGGCGGGGGGACGGGGTGGGGTGGGGGTGGGGGGGATTGGACATCGTTTCCTCGAAAAAGTCCATCCGAGCTTTCTAAGATGTCTCCGGAGAGGACCCATTATGGTTTTAAAGGGTGTGAAGGGGGCACAAATGGATTCTGAGGGCAACATGGCAACTCGGTCCGTTATACACTTGTAGATAACCTCGATGAGCTGGGGGACAACGGAGAAGCTGATTGGGCGGTTGGGTAATTGAGTTCATGTAAAGGACTCATTGTTGGGTCATGGTGGCTGCTGGCTATGCTACATCCTTCCCTACGTCCGTCCGTTGGGAGCAGCCAATGGCAGGCGAGCTCAGGCCCGTTTTAACTGCGTTGTGTAGATGTTTCCACGCATGGCCTGGAACACAATGCTCTGCACATGCTCTGTCGGTCGACGCAACAGGGAATTGTTAAACATCTGCTCTGCTGCCTGTACCTTTCCTGACTGATATTTCAAACGTCAAACAAAATCATGGGGAGTTTGAACCGTGCAAACGAAACAAACGCAACATCTCAACACATTAGTTCTCCAAGCACCTCGTGAAAAGAACTTTGGTTTTATTTCAAAAGATTGAGAGCAAATTAAACTTGCGTAACGACCTAGCGTCCACATACACATCTGCATTGATAAATACCGGAGTCGGGTGGCATTTACAAGGGAGTTGACGAGATTCAAGGGTGCCCCGTTCCCCTCGCACCGTATAAATACGTTGCAACAATGGCTCTGATTCCATCTGTCCACCAGTGGCGCTGCCCTTATATATTTCCCTCTGGGAACAGTGAAGATGTAGAGGAGTTCCGGCCTGACCGGGACTCTTATTAAAACAATGAAGCTCGTAATTATTCTGGAATTCCAAAGCAGTGCTATAGTCATAATGAGGCCACACAGGAACCGGCTTATAAAGAATGAATGTAATAAATAAGTCATTAGAGCAGGAAATAAAAAAGACAACAACAGCGAAATGAGTCCAGACAGCTCCTGATGCCTCCTGATGAGTAGTAAAAGAAGTTTGAAGACCTTGAACTCTCTCTCTCTCTCTCTCTCTCTCTCTCTCTCTCTCTCTCTCTCTCTCTCTCTCTCTCTCTCTCTCTCTCTCTCTCTCTCTCTCTCTCTCTCTCTCTCTCTCTCTCTCTCTCTCTCTCTCTCTCTCTCTCGCTCTCTCTCTCTCTCTGTCTGGGTGTGCTGTACATAATAAACTTGTCTTAAGGATTAACAAGAATTTTACAGGCCCATCTGTAGAATAGTGAGAAGACATCTTATTCTCTTCAAATCGTTTAATATAATCAATGCCACTGAGGGTTTACATGCATGTTATAGCACGTGTTTGCGGTTGTGATATTGATTCTGTCTGTGATTGACAAAATCGTTGAATGGATTGATTGATAATCATTTCAAATATCTAAGCACTGGCACTGGTCACTTGTCAATAAATTGCATTGTTATTATTATTATAATTATTTATTTTCTATTCTTATTACGATGCACATAACACGTTTCATTCTTCTAATGTTGAATCTCTTAGCCCACTCAGAGGAGGCGTGACAGATAGTTATCGATCAAGAAGAGTTGAGACGTTGAGACGCCCGCCTCCGAGGGCGCCACGTTACAACGGCTAACCGTCCAACCCGGGCTGACCGGCGGCCCCGGCGGCCCCGGCGGCCCCGGCGGCCCCGGCCGTTCCTCACGGACCACCGGCTGCAAATTGTCCTTTGTAACGGCAGCTTTGAAGTCAAAAGAATGATCATATCGCGCGCGAGTATTAAAGTTCCCCTGAAGGAACCCTACTGTTTTATTCCTTTTATGGCCGCTGTCTTTTTACAGATTTGACCGCCTTTCTGGTGCGAGTAACACCAAAGTTAATGGCGAACAGAGAGAGAGAGAGAAGGAGCGAAAGAGAGTGAGAGAGAGCTAGAGAGAGAGACACAGAGAGAGAGACAGAGAGAGGGAGAGAGAGAGAGAGAGAGAGAGAGAGAGAGAGGAGGGAGGGAGAGAGAGAGAAAGAGAGAGAAAGGGAGAAGGAGAGGGAGAGGGAGGGAGAGAGAGAGAGAGAGAGAGAGAGAGAGAGAGAGAGTCAAAAGGAAACTTGGCTGATTATAGTCATAACTCCTGCAGATACTAATTACCAAGGCTGTAAAATAAGTCATCCTGGTCATCCTAATGAGTTCACTAGAGACCAACCGTTAAACTCCATTAAAAAGATCTAGTTTTCCTCCTCTGATTTTATTTGTATATTTCTCTCTCGCCTCAGTCAGCGGCGGAGGAGTGGGGCGAAACCAAACAAAACTATGGCTTAAAGGTCATTAAGCTGCCGTGCTCGGAAATAAGTAATTACGTGAAATTTAAGCACGAAATCAGATTAATTAATATGAAGAAAAAAATAAAAACGTGGTGGCCTTTTGCGAAAACTTCAGGGAGATAATATTGGTCTAATTAAAGGTTTAAAAATGTACGGGTGTGAGGGTTGAGTTGGTCTACACAAGACAGACCATGGATGGATGGTCATGCATCATAGGTAATAAGGTTACGGGTCTATCTCTCTGCATGCATAAGGGTTAAACAGAGGGAGTCATCGGGAATGATGACTATACATATTATTATACGTAGAACTGTACATATAACTATACATTTAACACAACTGTACATATAACTACACATACATAACTGTCCATAGAATTCTGCAAAAATAAATTTCACTATATCAATAAAAGATAATATACTACTACTTGGCTACTAGGCTACTGGACTATGCTACTAGGTTACAGTAGCCTACACTATACTAGGCTATCCACAACATCAGGCTACACATTCATTAGGTACCACAATAGAGTAGGCTACAATGATACATTATACTAGTCTACATTACACTAGGCTAGAATACCAGGCTGCACAACACTAGGCTATGCTACTGCTATATTACACTTGGCTAGGCTACTAGGCTACACTACACTAGGCCAGGCTACTACTATATTACACTTGGCTAGGCTACTAGGCTACACTACACTAGGCCAGGCTTCTAGGCTTATATACTCTAGGCTAGGCAAAACCGGGCTCAACTATGAGGCTACACTTCACTATAGGCTAGGCCACACTAGGCTTTCCAAACCAGGAGACATGCTACAGTTGCCTCCACAAATCACTGCTAAGTGCAGACAGTCCTATCAGTACATTCAGATTATTTACATCCCTTTGGACCATCAATCTCTTAAGACACTCCAAGACACTAGATTATGAACGTCTCTGCTCACAGACACATCCAGGGGTCTATCCTGGAGAGGTTGGAGCATCCAGGAAGGTAATGATTGTTATTTTGGCACGATTCCCCTAATGTTCCTAGCAGTTCTCTATATGCCATCCATCGCTGGTGCACGCAGGGCTCTGGAGGCCTCTAAAAGCCTGCAGGCGGAGTGGAATCTAATAAAACTCACTTGACGTTTTAATTGCATTTTCCTCATCAAGGAGTAATCTGCAAGATGGTTGTGGCATTTCTGTTGAGACCAATAAGGCTGATATTATGATCAGTCATTTCTTTGATAAACACACCGACACCCACTTGATTGTGTAAAGGAAAATGAACGCCAACACAAAGATGTTTTGGCTGTTTCTTTTTTTATTTTGATACAGTACTTGGACCCAAAGTCTTTGTTGCATCATTTTGTTTGATACGCTCTCCAACATACAGTGTTGTGGGTTGAAATGTTGTCTCACGCAATTATTTCTTGAGCCTGTTTATACCAAACCTCAAAAAGGTTTTGATACGATGTGGTGTAACTAGCCACTCTTTGATCACTTAAACACAACTTTAGCATGAGTTTGAGGAGTAACTTATACAACTTTGAGTGAGCCTTTAACCCCTGTGTTCAGACTTTTTTCCCACTGAAAATAAATGCATCAGATGTGTCTGTCCATGTAGTCCTTACAGCATGACAATAAGTGATGGTGCCTCCTTCAGCTAGAGCAAACATGCACGTGGCCTTTACCGTTTTGGTTCATCTAACCCAGTCAGATCCATGTGATGGAGGAAGATGTTGTTCTTGATCTCCGAGGGCCCGATTGGATCCCCTGTCATGAAAACGGCAAACTTGCAGTAAAGAAAATTGGGAAGAATTGCACGTTGCTGATAAGATAGAAGCAATGGCCGTATTTTTAGGTGTTTCAAATTCTGCAGCTGATTATAAGGGCAAGAATATCAGTATTTGTGGGGTTTTATATCCACCGGCCTCAACACTTTATCCATCTAAAGCCGTTAGGTTTTAAGTCGGTTTCCCTTTATCTTCCGTTGTTTTCCATAGATCTTGAGGAGGCTGTATTTAGATGCGCGCTAAACCCTGTCGGCTTACGCGGAGGAAAAAGATGAGGAACGGTAGATCAACAGCTCTGGCTAAAATCCCCAACTTTCCATCTATACTCTCCAAGATTCAAATTATACTTTCAATGGCGGATGGGGGTGGGGGGGGGGGGGGGGGGGAATCGGTGGAATCCAAGATCTTTCAATTACGCCTGTTCTCTTTTCTACCTACATTTAAATTGGAAAGTGGTCTCAGAGGAAATAGATATCATTTTAATGACAGCATCCATTCATTAAAACTCTCATTCCTCCCTCCCCGTCACCCGTCTCTCTCCTGGGACAGGGGGATGGGGGGGGGGGGGGGGGGGGGAGGTTGGGGTGGGGACCTCTGACTGAAAGCAGATTCCTACGAAGACCCCCCTGTTCAATTACGTGTGAGTTAAAAACTCTTGACCCCCCACCCCCACCCACTTTCCTTCAACGATTGGACCCTGAGATCATATTGGGGTCTGGCTGTGCCGTTCAGATCCACATCAGACCCCAAGCCGCCACCGGGGGCTCTCAGGACTGGCCTACGTCACGTGTCATTCACGGCGCCCCTGGTTTCTGTCAGAAGCCCAGAGAGGGGGTTGAACGTGAAGTTAAATCAAACGCGGCGGTGTCTTCGACTTCGGAAATGTTCGAGCGACCGCTGAAACGATCGGTATTTGCGTTACCAAAGGTTGCGCGGGCCGACATGGCTGGCAGCTAAATGTTAAAGAAGAGGCCCATGCTTCAATTATGATGAAATCAAAGCCATTTGGTTGATCTCTTTGTGAGAGTCTCGTTAAGTCAAGATAAACCAAAAGACATCAAAGAGAATATGGAACGTTGTATCAAACATCTACACGGCAATCTCTGTTCATTTGTTTTCCTAAACCTCCTCCAATGAGACATCGCCGGCTAATTGTCGACGCAGATTTTCAATGCGGCTCATTTGCATGTCGGTGACGCGTTTTCATGGAGGGAAATTGGTAAATAAAGCCAGTCTGTTGGTTCTTTCCTCTCACCTGAGGGCCAACCAAGTATCATATTTTAAAGAGGCAGAAAAAAACGTTTGATTAGGGACTAATCTCGATTATCTCTGAACAGCACTTTTAATATTTCAAGCTCCATAGCTGTATGCAAATAAGTAGGGCATTAATCGTATCATACATTAGGAAGTCAGTGCACACCAAACTGTTTCCCAGCCATCGTCTTTTTCATTGTGTAATTAGGGCCTGAATGTTAATGAATTATGCTAATTCTTAACAATTAGCATATTGGAGACAATCAACAATTAGCATATGCTGTGTTGAAGACAATCAAAAGTGCCAGCGTTCCCATATGGACAAGCAGTCCTAATGTATAGAAGCAGGCCGGCGTGCCAGGGTTATCTGATTACATGCAGAATCAGCATGCTAATTACCCCTGCCTCTCCAGCTCTGTTTGCTGCTGCAGTGTGTGTGTGTGTGTGTGTGTGTGTGGGGGGGGGGGGGGGGGGGGGGGGGGGGTGGGGGTGTTCTCTTGGGGAGGAGGGGGGGAGGTGGGGGGCTGGACAACATTCCACCGCCTCACCCTGCGATGCCCTGATGGAATATTCCACACAAACAAGAGGCGAACAGTCAACATGGGGAGGTGATGGTTCGGTCCTGACAGGCCGAGTCGTGTGGTGTTTCCTGCCTTGCAGGTGTGTTCTTCACCCAGGGTCAAGGTCAGAAACGTCCTCTCTGATGAACGCACAAAGTGCGTCGTTGTGCACTTTGACTCGCTAACAAGCCACGCAGAGGGTTGGCGATCGGCGTAATTAATGACCTCGCTAATGTTAATACTGGCGTAATTGGCGGGATTAGATGCAGCTAAACTGACATTACAGGGTTATAACAAACGTTTAACGGACTGACTCCCAGTACAACCTTATTTAAATGTGTGTTGTATTAATCAATTAATTATCAATGCTTGAAGTGTAATCTCCCAAGCACATGGAAAGCATTCACGAGTCAAGTTGCACGCGGTATAATTCATGATTTTATAATTGAAGAAAGAGTTTGTTAGGAGAACATGAGTTCACGTGGAACAGAGGGCAGGATAGTGTAGGGGCTAGATAGTATAGAACCAATCCCAAAGATATTGGGTTCAAGCCCCAATGTCCGCAGCCTAACCTTTAGGCACCCATGAGCAAGATGTCCCTAACCCCTACCTACTCCTTAACGACATGTATCTGAATTAATTTCAAGTCGGGATAAAATTGTCTGCCAAAAGCCTACGGAGTAAATAGTTAAAGAGTTGAGAAAAGACGCGTACGAAGCAGTAGTCCCTCATATTAGAAAATAGCCGAGCACGACTGCTCCCCTTTAACAGTGTCCACAGCCCTGGTTCATTCTGGGTTCTGTGTGGGTTCTGAGATGCTCCTTGGCAGGGTTCCTACAGGGAGGCGGCCAAGAGGGTGACCAGGGGCACGTGGGCGTGTACGCCGGTGATGGTGGTGGTGGTGTGTGTGTGTGGTGTGTGTGGTGTGTGTGTGTGTGTGGGGGATGGGGGGGGGGGGGGAACGCAGCTTGGACCCTGGATTTCCATTTGGAACTCATTAAAGATCTCCAGCCGCCAAGGGCCCCGGGTTCCCACGTCCTCCGGGGGAGGGGGGGGGGGGGGCTCACCACTGTCTGAGCTCATTTACCCACTGTCCTTTCCTACTGACAGCCTTCTAATTCTCATTTTAATTTAGGTCACATTGATCTGGGCCCGCGTCCAACGGCCCCCCCACCCCGGGGGGATCGCGGCCCAGCATGCCTAGCACGCCATCCGGCCAGGAAGACAGGAGCAGGCGGGCGGGTTTCTTGTCCTCCTCCTCCTCCTCCTCCTCCTCCTCCTCCTCCTCCTCCTCCTCCTCCTCCTCCTTCGTCGTCATTGACTCCTCTTCATCTGCCCTGGTGGTGCTTGTGCTCCTCCGACCTTCATCGCTGACACCCCCCCCCCACCCTCCACCACTATCAGAGAAGGGTAAGGCTGGAGGCGTAAGAGGTCTTGGCCCGGGAACAGCTGGTGGCACCACAGGAGTGGCTGGGTCGTGATGGTGCTGGAGATGGTGGGAGGGTTCTGGTAACAGCAAGGGGTAAAGCTCTCGTTCTTAGCGGGAAGCGGGCTGGGAACACAGCTTGTGTTGCATCGACGGACCCTGGAGCATATTGGTGATGATTGAACTCTGTTTTTGCAGTTTCTGGTCAAAATCCATTTTCTATTCCTGGATTAGATTGTGCAATGGCCTTCGTGAACACCGTATTGGCTCAAATATGTGTGTTGCGTATCTTTTGGGGAATGTATTGAGAACAGGCTGATGTTCTGAATCACAGCAAGAACCCCCTGCCTGGCCACCTGTTAAACTGCTTATGTTTTCAGTAGAGCTACCTTAGAGGTTGTTGAATAACAGGCTGCCATTGGTGTGTTTTTGTGTATTTCAACTGAAACCTAAAAGTATTGTTACCCGTAAACAAATAGCTATACAGTGTGTAAACTTAATTCAAAAGCATCTCCTTCAGAAAAACAAATGGCCATGCAAAATGACTTAAAATGAAAAACAACCGAATAATAAGCCCAGACATTCAGGCAACCATTCAGGCCGAAAAACCAAAAGGACAACAAAAATAAATCCTAACTTTATAAAAATCTCACATCTGTGTTTTAAACACATAGGACTTGGTAAGTAAATCCTACAAAATATATTTGTCCTATCAGTGCTTGAGGTCTATTTATATCCAGCACCTGTGCTAATACAGTTAGCTGTACCCCTAGCTTCACCCTTCCTCTGCACTGCTACAGCGGGCTTAGATCACGCCACTGTCCAACACCTGGTGGCTCTGCACTATTGATTATTTATTAAAGCGCCGGTGTACCCATTCACCATTCAGACATCTTGTCTCCCAAAACAAGCTTAGAGGTTTGTCTTTTCTTTTTCTCTCGCCCTCCCTCTTTGTAACACCACAACAAACCGTTTCTGTCATCACCTGCAGCTGCTCCAACCCGCCTTCTGTAGAAGCCGCGTGATTGGCCGTGATGAATAGCCCATCAGAGACGGATAAATAACTTCGGAAACCCGACTGTCTCGTGTCCCGTCGCCGTCCATTCCGCCGTGCAGCGGCCAGCGCTCGGCGAAGCCAAAACCACAGAAATCACAGCAACAAAAAATAAATAAATAAATGAAACCCTGTTTATTTAACTCCCTTCCCATTTCCCCCACACACACCCGACCCACCCACGCACCCACCCACCTATTAAAAGAAGCTTGGTCGCATTAATTTTCGCAACAGATTGCGGAACGGAACGAATGCATTTTTCAGCGGCAGAGACCCCACCAGCAGGCTCGCCTCACATCTCTCAAGAACTCAATTACTCTCAACATTTAAAATAAATAAATTAAAGGTGTCCCGCACCCAGCAGCTGCATCATTACAAGTGCTCCTGGGAGACCAAATTAAGCCCCAGAATGTATATCTAATATACAACCCCACTAATGATATGGTTTAAAAGAACTGGTATGTAGGCACTGCCGAAAAATTACACGGGTCATTACGGCAAATTGAGACCAAGATTTATCTGCTGCCAACAAAGCGCATAATTTGTTTTACCTGGTAATCACAGAGGCTGTATAATTAAAGGTGAAAGAAAAAGAGTGCATGTGTTCTTTATGTGTCAGTTATGAGGGGCTATCCGCCAGAGCATTGTCCTGGCGAAGTGGCTTCTTAATACATGCTGGACACTGCGTATTAAATTAAAATAACTTTAGAATCTACGGTCACATCTAATAAGATCCATTAAAATAACATTATAATCTATGATAACATACAGTAAAATTCATTAAAATAACTTGTTAATTCATGTTGGACACAATGTATAAAACTAATAAATGATCTTTATTATCAATGGCTTCCCCATTGCATGACATTAAAATATCTCTATAATCTATGCCTGGCCCAATGTATTACATAAAAATATCTCTTTAATCTATACTGGACACAATGTAACTATTAAAATAAAACAAAGCGTTATTTTATACTGAACACAATGTTCACACTATTAAATTAATATTGTTTTATAATCTATGCTCGCTACAATGTATCTCACTATTAAAATAAAATATCTCTTTAATATATAACACAATGTCCTTGTATCTGTAACTATTAAATTACAATTATTAAATAATCTATGACTCTATAATTACATTTCTTCAAATTCTATGCTTGCTACAATGAATCTCACATATATTTGTATGGGGTGAATGTATCTAACAAATCTTCAAGTCCCACAGCATGCATACAAACATCCTTGAGCTGGATTCCTAACCCCTATACCTGCTCCTTAATGACCTGTCTCTGTATTCACTGTTGTAGTAATAACAATGATCATTAGACTAATCATCATTACAATAATAACACGTAGACGAGCAGAGAAACCTTTGAGTTCCTCAAAAGTTTGAGTGCTTAATTACATCGGCATAATGCTCCTGCAATTTCTTCGTAATAGCAGCAACCGTCGAATGGCTGACATCTGCATTTTAATCGATTCTTTCTCTCTCTCCCTCTCCCCCTCTCTCTCCTTCTCTATCTCTCTCTTTGTCTCTCTCTCTCCCTCCCTTTTGCCCTCTCTCCTTCTCTCTCCTTCTCTATCTCTCTCTGTCTCTCTCTCTCCCTCCCTCTCGCCCTCTCTCTCCATCTCTCTTTCTCTTTCTCTGTCTCTCCTTCTCTATCTCTCTCTTTGTCTCTCTCGCTCCCTCCCTTTTGCCCTCTCTCCTTCTCTCTCGCTCCCTCTCCCTCTCTCTCACTCTGTCCCTCCCTCTCTTTCCTTCTCTATCTCTCTCTCTGTCTCTCTCTCTCCCTCCCTCTCGCCCTCTCTCTCCCTCTCTCCCTCTCCCTCTCTCTTTCTCTTTCTCTCTCGCTCCCGCCCTCGCCCCATGTCTTTCAAGATCATTAACTTTATTGGATTGGACATTCCTGTTGCAAAAACAATTCAGCATAATCATTTGCAATGCAACTCCCCAATGTCAATGCAAATCCCCCCCCCCCCCCCCCCACCCCCCCTCACCCTCACCCCCATTCCCCCCCCCCCCCCCCCCCCCCCCCCAACCTCCCCTGGCCTAGCAATTACTGACGCAGGAGCGCAGATGCACGGCAGCCCGGCCGCCGGAACATAGCGTGGAGGCAGCAAATAATGTGATTACTCAGTCATTACATATTGGACTGCATTCATTACTCGCACACCGCCTTGCGCTGGGCATCACTGACAATGCCCCGGCAGAGCCCGCGATGTAAGGGGAAGTCGGAGAACACATCGCTGATAACCTGCTATAAGCACCCCACCGCCACCCCTGTGCTCCAACAACACCCCCCCCCCCCCCCCCCACACTCCTCCCTCCCAAAGCTCACACCACGGCGGGCCAAGCAAATGCCATTCATTTATTATGCAAGTGGAATGCTAATGTGTGTGTGTGTGTGCGCGTGTGTGTGTGTGTATGGGGGGTGGGGGGTGGGTTGGGGGAGCTGCCACAGGAGCATCCTCTGAATTGTACAGGTGGTATTGCTAGGAGACCTTTAGTCAGGGTGGATTATGGGTAATTATGTTTAACGTCGGACCCTTCTGAACCCATGGAGCGGCAGCTTGATGTTGCAGACGTGGGAACAAGTAACACACACACACACACACACACACACACACACACACACTCGAGGAAGAGATTGAGTTAGTCAGTGTGTGTGTGTGTCTGTGTGTGTGTGTGTGTGTGCATGTGTACAGAATTTCCACTGACATGTGCTTCTTCACCCTTGTTGAACCTAACATCTAGGGGTCAAAGAAGCTCAGTGGTTAAGGCTATTACATCACAGCTGTACGACCCCGGTGTTGAACTTGAAGACATTCCTGTCGGTGTGGATTCTATACATTTCATCCATTATCGTGTTCCCCTTGGTCCACACCCTCAAACTTTCCCACTGTGTTTTATATGTGTTACAACTTCATATCTAGAGATTCAGTTTCATCCCATACGACTTGCATTTCATTTTGTATTTCAACTATTTGTTCCTATTTGTTCATTTAACAGACAGCTTTGATCCCAAGCGACTCACTGTGAATTCAGAGACATTTCATTAAGAAGCAGGTAGGGTTAGGTTATTGCTCAAGAATTCCTACAAGGCTACACATTGGGTATCGAACCCAGTGCCTTTCAGATGCCAACGCCCTAAGCACATACATGTGGCAGCAAGGAGCAGCGAGGGGTTAGACATCCTCAGCTCGGATCGTGCTTCAGGCTGCAGACATTGGGGATCGAACCCAGTATCTTTCAGCTGGGAGACAAACATTCTAGCCACTACACTGTCCAGCCCCCTTTTAATTTTGCGTCTTTATCTAGTTGTTCTTATTTTTATAACTTCATTATTCTATGTTCAGATCTCATCACCTGTCAGTGAAAGCATTTCTCTAATATATAATATAATATATATAATAACAAGTCCAAATTTGTATTCGTATTCCTATTACGACGTAAGGAAATGAGTCAGCGTACTAACAGTATTTTGGGAATGACTTTAATGAGTAATTAACACAGAACAGGAGCAGCCTTCATCTCATCTCCCGTATTAAGAGACTTTTGTTCAGGAACTTTCTGGAAGTTTGAAGTGTATAGAGGGTTTGTTCGCTTCCTTCCATGCGGTGCTGTCGTATTTTAGAACGCTGTTTTATAAAAAGTTTAAGACTGTTGGTGCACCGTGGTTATGGTGAAGTTTCTTTTTTTTTTTTATGACCCAACCGATGGGACAGCCTTGTGTCTTGTGCGTTATTATTTCCAGACAACAATGGAAGTCAACAGAAGCGATGGTAAGTATCTATCGACCCTTTTACGAGACGGAAAATTGTTGAAAGCAAAATAAAGAAAACGGAAAAACAATGATGTTTTGTGCAGTTTCACTGGGGATTTTGGTCATAACAAAAACACTGGCTTACACCAGCCTTTCACACCATAAGGATCCAGGGGTCTGTTACTTTTTGGTCATCATTTCTGGCCTTTCACTAAACACAATCCGTCAAAATATCGGCGCACAAGATCGCATGTCTCTCTGTCAAACCACCTGCCTAACCCTACATTGTTACGATAAATTAAAGAGCAGTTTAATTAAAATGTGGCACGTTATGTAAATATTAAAAGAAGAGGGAATTGATTCCTTAATGCATTCAATGAAATGAAATGAAATAACATACATTTGAATGTGGAATAATTTTTTTCATACCATATTATTATTTTAATCCTTGTAATTGAAACTGCAATCCAGGCAACTTGTATTAAATTAGATTGTGGCAAAATTGCACCTTTGGTTTGCCAAGGCTGACTGAATCCTTGCATCAAATGAATTTAATTATTCCTGTAGCCCATATATTATTAATCATCTATATTGATTTCTGAAATCCCAGTCTGCTTGTGGATATGCAAATTCAGCCCCGGCAATATCAGGATTGGACTCATTTGCATGGGAGCCCATTATTATTTTATAAGTAAATTTTAATGTGGACTCAATTAAAACCCAGCCAGTGGAACAGCTAAATTGGCCCAAGGTATGGGCTTCTAAGATTCATCTGTGAAGCTGGGATAGATCAATTAGTAAGGATCAAACTTTGGATTCTCTGGGGGTGTGGAGAGATAAAATGGTGGAATTCAAACAGAGAATATTTGACGACTGACTGAGTATTCTCTACATTTTTATTCTTTCTCTTTTTCAGTAATTTTTTTTGGAAGCTGTCCAGGTCATAATCATATCTGCCAAATGGATTTATAATCCATTAAATTCCACCTCACAGTCCTACTTACAGTGGGAAAAGGAGGTCACCTCCATATTTAATGACCTTCTCCGTGACCTCCCTGCACCTCCTTGGTGTCTTGGGGTTTAGTCCAAAAAAAATTTGAAGAATGTTTAAGGAGCCAGGTTGGTCGCGATCTGTTTAACTGATGACTGTATGTATGATTCATAACCCAGTCATGAACCTTCTTTCAAAAAAAGATCATAGCGTGTGTCACGAGAGTCTTGGGTCGCTTGTGTTTGAAAAAAAATAGTTTAATCTTGAAAGTGTTCTATTTGATCTCGTGTTTTGAGTTTGGAATGATAAAAGGTGAAAGGAAAACCTGTAATTAGCTCCCTTACATTTCGTTTTTCATTTTTCATCAATCTGTGTTTGAATTATATTTTTATACAATTTGTATTATGGTTTTACTATTAACACTTTATTATAATTTTACACATCTGACTCCACAGAATCTTGAATCCAAATACATGTGATAATTAAACATTTCCAGATGATATTTGTGACAAATCTTTTTTACAAAAGCAAAACAACGGGGACCTTTGACCTAATATGGACTACATCCTGTAGCTCCCTCTGCTCCCAACTGAGTAACAACGGAAATAACCAAGAATGGTGGATGTGCATCAATGATAAAATCGGATTAATTTAAAATGCACATTCAATCCATCAAGGTTGGTATACAACAACGTAGGGTCTCATACAACATCTCATATCATAAATGTAAAATCTTTCTGTCAAATGAGCTGAAATGTGTGTGCCATGCTTTTGTATTTGTCAGCGATGTTCTGGAAAAAGACAGCATGTTTTCTTTAGTTAATTAGTATCAGTTAGAATTATTAATATTGTGTGTGTCTGTTTGTGTGTGTGTGTGTGTTTGTGTATGTTTTTGTGTGTGTTTCTGTGTGTGTCTGTCTCTGTGTAAGTGAGTGTGTGTGTGCGTGAGTGTGTGCATGTTTCTGTGTCTGTGTAAGTGAGTGTGTGTGTGTGTGTGTGTGTGTGTGTGTGTGTGTGTGTGTGTTTGAATCGCTTCAACGGAGGAGATGGAGACAAGTAACATCGTCTCATGCTGAACTCTGCTTTCATGTTCACCGCTGGCCTTTATGTGTGGCAGCGTGTCGTACAGCAATCTGCTGCAGGACAGACAGACAGACAGACAGACAGACAGACAGATGGCTGTGATAACCACACAGTAAGATCAGACAGACCTCTGTTCATTCTACCAACGGACCTCTGTTCATGTGCTTTAATGTCGAACACAGCTGAGGGCAGCTTATCTGCGTCTCCTTCCTGTGTGCGTGTGTGTGTGTGTGTGTGTGTGTGTGTGTGTGTGTGTTCGTGTGTGTGTGTTCATGTGTGTGTGTGTGTGTGTGTGTGTGTGTGTGTGTGTGTGTGTGTGTGTGTGTGTGTGTGTGTGTGTGTGTGTTGGGTGTATAAAGAGACGACACAGGGTCAGACACATTTTTGTTTAAAATGGAAAACATGTACTATCCTGGTATGGTTTGTTTTGATTTACTTGAGTTCAGTTGACTTGAGTTTAGACTTGATGACACAACAAAGAACACATCATCTATAACGATATTTACGTATGTATGTGGAAATTAAGCAGGATTATTGCAAATGGTACAAGGATTATTCACTCCTATTGTACATGAAAATTCTTAACTAACCATTCTTAGTTAACATTCTAAGTTCTTACCTAGCTATAATTTCTATATCCTACACTGCACTTGGGGAGCTTATAGACATTGATGGATGTGTTAATGTGAATATCTTTTAAAGTTGCAAGCTTAGAACATAAATTATAAAGTGTCCCGACGGAGTTCAGCGCAAAGGCATTGATTAGCTAATGATATCGACTGGTTATACTACATATTGATAGGGGTTCTCAATGCATCAAGAGGCTTCGCAGCCACAAACATCCACACACCATCCATTATTATACCTCCTGCGGTCACTGGAGAGGAGCTGATGTTTTTATTAGTCTGTCAATGACGGCGGATAAGCCCACCTGAACACCCCCATCAAGCCAGTTCTCCGTCCACCCATTCACCTGTCCATCCATTCATCCATCGACACATTCACCCATTCATCTGTCCATCCATCCACCCATCTTCCATCAACTTATCCATGCATTCATCCCTTCATCCCGCCATCCATCCCTCCTTCCATCTCTCCACACATCCATCCATCGCTTCCTCCGTCCATCCCTCCATCCGTCCCTCTGCTCCACTGATCCATCCATCCACACATCCCTCCAACATCCTTCTGTCTCTCCATCCACCCATCCATCCATCCATCCATACACACGTAGACCTCCTCGGAAAATGCATCTGAATCTCGATCCCAGCAGAACGGACTGCATAAAGTAGAGTTTAGTTGCATCTGTTGACACTTTAACGCCATCTCTGAGAACTGCGTCCATCCCAGAGCCAACAGCAGAGCCTGGACGCTGACAGCCGCGATGTTCTCCTCTGCCCTCCAAGGACGCTGAATGCTGGCGAGCGGGGAATTCCGGTCCTGTCCGAAGCCTGTCGTTATTCCCTCATTATTTGATATGCAAACTGCAGTCGGGGGGGCCCAAAACCTCTACCCCATGGCCCCACTACAGGGAACCCGCAGTCATCAGGATCTAGGGCCCACAAGCCCGGGGTAGGGTTCTGGTGTTCATGGGTTCTAATGGCTGAGTGATTTATCAACGGTCCGGAGAGGTAACTTATACAAACACAAAGGGGGACACGTCAGGGCTACACACACCCAGGGTTCGAGGTAACCGACCGAATTCAGATAAGTTTGTGTTCGGAAAACACACGTCTCACAGACGAGGAGATGCCTGAGGAATTTGACTGTATTTATTCTGCAAGAGCTCGCTGAATCGCCACACCTTGGATTTTTCTGGGGGCCCGGAGAAGATGGATATTGTAATGTGTTCCAGATGGGAGAGAGGGTTTTCTGGGGGCTTGTGTTGACACATCCATCCCCTCCACTTACTTTTCAAATCTAGTACTCTGGTTTTTTTTGGCAAATGTGAAGCTCTGTCCCCGTAGGCCTCTGCTCCTGCAAGGACACAGTGAGAGAAACTGGTGGAAAAAGAAAAAAAAGAACTGGGTTTAATACCAAGATATACAGCACGGTATTTTCTGTAAGAACTGAAGCTCATCTTAGCTTATCCTCTCCACAGAGCCGCGGCTAGGAAGAGCTTAGCCCCGGCGGCTCGAGGTAAGAAGTTTGTGTTACCCCTGTAATTGGTTGCGCTTTTATTTTGCAGTAACAAGGACTTAGAAAATCTGTCAAATCAATGTCAGGAGATAAGGCATGGCATTAAGGCTTGTTATCATACCAGCCGGAGAATCCAGTAGCCACATGCGGCAAAAGCAGTCTGACGTATTTGAACTTTGAATGAGGAATATGACAGGCGTATTGTGCGCAACATGGTGTTGCATAAATCATCCTTATTAACATACACACAGAGCCCCTGTATGACGGCTGTAGCTCTGCATTACATGCAAGGTAGTAAAGAGGAACACATGCACGCACGCACACACATGCACGCACACACACGCACACATATACACACACGTGCACGCACAGATTCTCACCCACGTTGCAGAGTTGCGAGGCATCTCAACATGTGGTCTCACACTGAGTCATTTTAAACTGATGGGCTGTTTCCGTTCCCAAACGCGCTCTCTCCTTCTCAGCCACAGCTATGTGAGTGTGTGTGTGTGTGTGTGTGTGTGTGTGTGTGCGTGTGTGTTTCTGTGTGAGCGTGGGTGTGTGATCTCCACATTCTTCTATGGGGCTTTTGTCCGGTTGCTCCATCAAGGGGTTGAGATCCCTCCACGTGCACAGGTCGTGCACAGAAAACAACCCTAACCTGGCCTAGAGGGGTTTAGAACTCATTAGCTATATTTATATATATAAATTACACTCCACTTGTTTTACCTCTGGGTCCGAACCATCAATGGTTCGCAGCCTAAGCATCCTTGAGCAAGACGCGCTAACCTTTACCCCTCCTTAATGACTATAAATATACAAATAGAAAAAAGAATTACGACATAAAGAACACAAAACATCAAGTCACTTTGGATAAAAGGTGCTGAAAGCCTCATTGTAAATATATTAAACAAAACATCCCATTTAATTAAATCATAATAGGAAAATGACCTCTAAATAAATCATCGAGTTCAAGGGCAGCCCCGCAGCCGAGAAACGGGGAACGACCTCCGCGTCTGTGGAGGTCTTCCCCGTGCCAGGTAGTTAAATGACTGAGGTGCTCTGCTACATCTTGGATCTACCACCACCACCACCACCATACTGTGAGCTGAGGTACCGGGGCACGGGCTTTGCTGTCTCATTGGACATGGCAACGGCTCTGAGGGGATCGAACACTGTTTCACAAGCCGAACACAAATCCCCCCAACAAAAGGAAACAGCACAGCAGCCTCCGTTCGGGACTTTCAGATTGGATTGGGGGGTGGATAGGGGATGGGGGATGGGCGATGGGGGGTGGGGGGGGGGGACATTCCCTGGCACACATGAGAAGTCCGTGTTCATGGAAGAACAATAAGGAAAAGCCCAGTCCATTAATTTCTTTTCATATTTTTTTCCTTCCCTCGATAAGTAAACTTATAAGTATTCCTGAAATGAGTGCTGAAGCCTTTCGTTGTTTGCACAGCTGTCCGGCTCTCTCCCGCTGCCTAGCAGTTAAAAGTTCCTTCCTGAATGAACATTAGCATGGGAAGCCGCTAACATCATACTTGGCGGCGCGGCCATGCTACTAAACACCTAGCGCTCCCAGCACATGGCCCTGCCTACAGGACGCCATAACACGCGGCTAGGTTTCTGGTAGCCCCGTGAAATATAACTGCTCACATATGGATATGTAATCATGGTTGACCCCTCCCCCCGTTAAAACACCACCCTTCCCCCAAACCTATGAGACTTCCTCTCTCTCTGTCTCTCTCTCTCTCTCTCTGTCTCTCTCTCTCTCTGTCTCTCTTTCTCTCTCTCTCTCTCTCTCTCTCTCTCTCTCTCTCTCTCTCTCTCTCTCTCTCTCTCTCTCTCTCTCTCTCTTTCCAACACTGCCTGTTTCCAGCCATGTAAATCGCCACGTCAGCACCACCCCTGTCCCGGATGGAGTGCTTCCAGGTCCCACAAGTCACCTTGGCAACACAAAGGTCAGGGATTCCATTCCTCTTCTCATCTCCCCCCCCTCCCCGCCTCCCCCTAACCCCTCAAAACGTCCAATTATCTCTCTCTCTGTCTCTCTGTCTCTGTCTCTGTCTCTCTCTCTCTGTCTCTCTCTCCCCCTCTCTCTCCTCTCTCACTGGCCTGTGAACAACATGGCTACTGAGGAGAAATGAGGAGAGAATGTCTTGATGAGTGTGGCCCTGAGTGTGACCCACAGTATTGTTTCTCAATGCATGGCCATTGGACAGTACTATTGTAATTGGTTAATTGGCCAGGAGACTCCTCCTGTTCCGTTTGACTCTGAGCTGGGTCAGGTTTAAGTGGAACCTCATGTTCTGGATTCCAACCGAGAGGTTCTGGACATAGTCTGGTTCACTGAAGGAGCTGTTGACGGACAGAAACATTTAAAAACACGACTTTTACACAACTGAGGACACATCCTCAACAACAATGGTGTTTCATTTGTTGGTGCCTTTACTGAAACAGACACAAAAAACCCAAAACTTGACAAAACCAAATTTGATCTGAAAATAAAATGAAGTAACACATTCCCATTTTGAGAAAACCGCGAAGAAAACTGGAAACAGTGACTGAGAAATATAAAACGTGAAGAAAAACTGAAGAATGTGTTGTTTCGTTTAATTTCTCGCTGAACGTATGTCATCACCTTTCCATGGAAGCATGTATCCTCCCCTCCTCATGCTCCTCCTCCACCCGCCCCCACCCACCCACCTTCTGTTTGGAAACCATGGAAACCATGGAAACCACTGCAGGCGGCCATAACGGTAAAGACCAGCGCTCTGCCATTAGCTTGTCACCACCCTGTCTTCACCTTTAACTCTGAAAGCCATCCTCTGTCTGGACCACAGGGAACCCCCAAACACACACAAACACACACATACACACACCTAACACACTCACTCACACACACACACACACACACACACACACATACGCACATACACTCACATACACATACCTATACACACCTACACACACACACCTATACACAGTCACACACACCTATACACACCTACGATCACACACACACCTACAGACTCCCTCCTCACACACACACACACACACACACACACACACACACACACCGCCGGCACCCTTCCTGTCTGTGATAGTGTACACCGGTCCAGATGGTGCAGAACCATTATAGCTGTCTCCCCCAATATCTCCCTGCGTCCGTCTCCACAGAGCAGCACGTGAGACCCCTCAGGACCCCTCCAGCCACCCCTTCTGATAGAACAGGCCAACTAAAACAAGCGGACCTGGTGGGGGGGGGGGGGGGGGGGGGGGGGGGTCGTTGGAAGGGGTAATGCTCACCACTGGACTGAACGGACTGATAGAGCACCATATCCGGCACTTTAGGGTTTGGCGATCTAGAGTCGGGGAGAGATGGTTACGATGGGATTAATAAAGGGGATTAATGAAGAGGAGAGGGAGGAGGAGGAGGAGGAGTGAGGAGGAGGAGGAGAAGGAGGAGGAGTGAGGAGGAGGAGGAGGTGTGTCAGGCTTGGAATTGTGGTGAGACAACTTACTCCTGAGAGTGTGTGTTGCGTGTGCCTGTGCGTGTGTGTGTGTATGTGTGTATGTGTAACATGGAGAGAGAGAGCTAGAGAGAGAGAGGGAGGGAGAGGGAGAGGGAGAGGGAGAGAGAGAGAGAGAGAGAGAGAGAGAGAGAGAGAGAGAGAGAGAGAGAGAGAGAGAGAGAGAGAGAGAGGGAGAGAGCAAGGGTCAAGGACAGAGAAGAAAGATAATGCAGAAGAACAGGGAGAGCCTAGAAAAGCGTTTATGACGACACGGAAATGGCTGATGGTGAGGGGAGATGACATAATGAAACATAACGAAGAGGTTTGCGGTCGGCAGCGATGCCGGCCGTCTGTCAGGCGGTGGAAAGGGAATGAGTTTGGTCTGGTCCGCATGCTGCCCTCCGCAGGGTTTGAGTGGTTGTGGTTCTCAGGAGAGGGAACCCAACGGGATCCTAGTGGCCCCTGGTGGCCTGGACGATTTTAAACGTGGCACCAAGGAGAGAGGAAGGAGGAGCGAGGAAGGAGGAGAGAGGAGTGTGTCAGGAGGATGGAGGAGAGATGTGCCGTCCGGGGCGGGGGGGGGGGGGGGGGGGAATGGGGGGTGGGGTGGATGAGGAGAGAGGAGAGAGGAGAGAGGAGAGAGGAGAGAGGAGAGAGGAGAGAGGAGAGAGGAGAGAAGGCGTTTAGCAGAGGAGAGAGTTTCTCTGGTGAACTCTACACTCGGTAATAAGCTCTGGTGTGTAGGATCCTTCCAGATACATGCAGCCACACACACATGTATATACTGTAGATTAACACACACACACACACACACACACACATAAACACATACATGCACAACACACATATATACAACCATTGATGGTGATAAGATGTTAGTGTTTATTATAAAGCTGCTTTCGCTATTTTCTATCTTTCGCAACCAGGTAAATGTGGTTTTAATCAAATAAAATTAAAATTATTATAACATTATTCTTAAGTACTCAGAGCCAATGAATGATCAAATATACAGATACGTTTTTTTCAAGATAAACACTGTGTGTGTGTGTGTGTGTGTGTGTGTGTGTGTGTGTGTATTTGACTGACTGCTTCAATCACAACAGCTCACCAAGTGACTGACAAGGGCGCTTTACTCTCGCTTTGAATGCACGAGGAAGATCAAGAGGACTAATATATAAGAATGAGTTCACAAGTTGTACAAACACTCTGCATCTGTGGAATGTCAGCCAGCTCTCTATCATGCGAACCCTGGTCCGGATTATAACATAGCTAATGTTTACACATTGCCATGAAAAAGTTGTTTTATTTTCTGTTAAATAATGTAGGGAAATGGCTGAGGGCCGTTATTTTTTGTATGCGAGCTTGTGTTGGAGAGGGCATGATGCAAGTGTTTCAACTACTTACACCAACAAGAGGTAATTTAGTGTTTTTCTTTCAAATTCCACCCTAACGATGGTCTTAAAATCGAAACAAATTAAGTCCTGCTAAACTAGCAGATAAAAATAAGTAATAATAATAAAGAAACACAGAAGATAGTGTAAAAAGGAAGCTAGTATTTTAATTACATTCTTTTTATATTTCTTAAAATAGCCATGGCCCTGCGGACACCAGTAAGCTAGTATTTAAGCTGGCAGCAGCTGTTTTGAAGCCACCAGTCCAAATGGCCCATCAAAAAACGTCTTTTACATTGTCCTGGTACTATATCAAGCATCCATAATTCATACACAGTAATGGGCAACTGATATTTTAGGAGGAAATACCACTTGGAAAAATCAATGATATTAATAATAATAACGAGCAGAGTGAGTAGCTGGACTCTGACTGCGTTTACATACCTTATTCTATCCGACAACCAGATAAAAAAACGATTTATTTCAGAAAGAAAATGTGCATGAAAAGTGTTTAGATTTGACAGGCTAATTCGATCTGATTCCAAATTTAAGGCTGATTAATAAATAAATAATGTGCCCCCAACAAAAAATGAATTATTCAGTCAGTAACCCGTCAAGAAAGTCGTAATAACTGTTGGCCCAGATATTGAGATGCACATTCTGGCTGCTAATGACCTGATTCCAAACGGACAGCAGCAGATTAAGCTGAATTTTAAGTGTGTGTGTTTTAATGTTTCAATGTGTGTGTGTGTGTGTGTGTGTATGTTTGTGTGTGTGTGTGTGTTTTGTGTATGTGTGTGTGTGTGTTTGTGTGTGCCTGCTTGAGTGTGTGTGTGTGTGCGTGTAGGTGTGTGTGTGTTTTGTGTATGTGTGTGTGTGTGTGTGTGTGTGTGTGTACATGAGTGCAGGTGTGTTTCTTTGTTTTTGGGTGTTGATGTTTCTTGTTGCTTGTGTGTGTGTGTGTGTGTGTGTGTGTGTGTGTGTGTGTGTGTGTGTGTGTGTGTAGGTGTGTGTGTGTGTGTTTTGTGTGTGTGTGTGTGTTGATCTACAGTATATATATATATATATATATATATATATGTGTCTGTGGCTGCATGTATTTGGAAGGATCCTACACACCAGAGCTTATTCCCCAGTGTAAGAGTTGTCAGCTGACCCTGTGTTTGTTGTGTTGTTTCTTCTTGATGAGAGCGTGTGTTTTAACAAGAGTTCCCCTTGAAGCCGTGCCTCTGAGTTTGGCACCGTCATTAGCATAATCTCACATCATTTTAATTTAACCGGGTCATCAGCGCTGACACGGGAGCATGCCAACGAGAGACTCATTCCTCACGTGAGAATGCCTTGAACGCTTCGATTTTGAGTACGAATTATGAAGTGTTCTTGTATTTAACCATTCTAAAGCTTGCTCTTGATTTGAATCTTATTTGAGTTTGGGATTGAAATAGTTCAAATTGAATCTTAAAATTGAATTAAATATATATGTTGATTAGAATTGAATTGAATCGACTATATCATTTACAACTTCTCCTTCGTTGCTGTGATGAAACAAGAACATAGGATAAATAACCCCAAAATAAACACCCAACATAAACACAATTGAATTGATTGAATTAAATTGAATTAAATCTAATCAAATCTAACTGAATCAGTTCTTATACATACACAGGGTATTTCAAGGACTTTCTCCCTCTCTTTCTCTGTCTTTCTCGTCTGTGTTGGTAGTCACACACACACACTGGGCAGGGGGTACTGGCTTTACAGGGGAGCAAATATCATCAGAGATCCTCTGATCATCGGCTCGCTCCTGCCGCGCCTGCTCTTTCCCGCTCCTCTCTCTGTCTAAACATTTGCACAACCAGTGTTGAAGTGCACAGTCCAACATGCGCTGTCTAGGGACTCTGCTCCGGTCTTATTAAAAGGGCTGTGTGTCTGTGTCTGGGGGGGGGGGGGGGGGGGGGGGGGGGGGTCTGAGTGAGTGTGTGTGTGTGTGTGTGTGAGGAATGTGTGTGTGTGGAGGGGGTGGGGGTGTTTAAGTATGTGTGTCTTTGGGGGGGGGGGTCTGAGTGTGTGTTTGTGTGTGTGTGTGTGTGTGTGTGTGTGTGTGTGTGTGTGTGTGTGTGGAGGGGGTGGGGGTGTTTAAGTATGTGTGTCTGTGTGTGGAAGAGGAGATGATGGGGCGATGAGGGGTCTCAACATACTTGAGTTTAACTGTTTCTTTATTGCCCCTTTAGATTGATTGCAATTCTTCATATTATCCCAGTTTCATTGTACACACATGTTGTATGTTTCTTGCGTCATTTTCTACATGCCATTGCATCATGTTTTGTATTTTCATTATTATTGTATCACTAATGATTGCTTAATAGCCCTAGAAAAATATATACCCACGTCCAGTTTGACGCAATCCCCCTAGCGTAATATATACATTTTCATTGGGCTATTGCATGACACTAGTTTTGCAAACGTAGATGTTTTTTTATCCGAGTTTCATGTTTCCTTTTGCATTGCTTGGGGTCCTGCTGTGGGAAACTCCAGAAGAGCTGAGGTCGGGTAGAAAACCCTGCGTGGAGGTTCCAGCGCACGAGGCTGGCCTATGACTCGAAGGGTGAAGGGTGCCGGCGAGGTGTGAGGGATCGGCTGTTGGAGCTGTTTTCATGTGTCAGCAGTCAGAGAGTGTTATTCAGCTGGAAGGCGCTTGGCATGTGTTTAGCGTTTAAGTGGTTCTGGACATGAGCCCAGAGAGGCGGAGGCAGGGGGAACCATAAACACATTAAGCAACCTGCAGAAACAGAACTACGCTGGCCCTCTTTCAGACAATTTCATGCTTCATGTCCAACATTTTAACTTTGAGTTGCTGGTGAGCGGCGCGTTTGTGTTGGAATGGTGTGTGCGCACACCCTGCTCCAGCCCTCGGGCTTCAAGTTCTTGGATGATCAGTGTGGGGGACAGCCTCTGTGCTACTATGCCTCCCCTCCACCCCAGCACCCCTGGCCCAGCCTTCTGCCAACCACACTACCCCCCTCTCTCAGTGTGAATTTCCTCATGGAACATGATCTAATACTAGCAGCCTCTCTCAATTACCAATCCATCTATTAAACCATCCATGTATTAATCCATCCATTTTTAACCCATCGATCTATTAATGCATCCATCCATCCATCTATACCTCCATCTATTAATCCATCCATCTATTAATCCATCTATTTATCCTTTCATCTATTGATCTATCCATCCATCTATACCTCCATCTATTAATCCATCCATTCATCCATACCTCCATCTATTAGTCTCTCCATCCATCCATTCATTCATCCACTCATCCCTCCTTCCAACTATCCATCCATCCATCCATCCATCCATCCATCCATCCATGCATACATGCATGCATCCACCAGTCCTTCTGTTCATCCATCTGCCCGTCCCTCCATCCTTTTATCCCCCCGTCCATGAACACTGACAAGGCATCAACACAAACGGCCACACTGAGGAGGCTCATCGTGGTCGTCAATCATTCCATACACTGTGCGCCATGCTATTTATCCTCCACGTTGTACAGAGGGTCTCCCAGCGGTTCCCACCCAAGCGGTCTTCCAATTGTTATCCCCCATCCCTGTCCACTCTCCGGGTCTAACGGCCCCAAGAAGACGCTCCTCTAGAGGCCAAGAGGTGAGCTGATAGGGCTGCTCGGGGCCCGGGGGCCATGGCAAGAGGTTGGAGGTGGGCAAATGGTCCATCTGTGTCCATCAGGGCAGAGGGAAACATAAGCCCCGGAACGGATGGGAATACTGCCGCCAGAGAGCGTTCACGAACGTCCGCCTAGCATCGCAATCGCAATCTAAAATGGCAGGAGGGAGGGGGGGGGGGTTGTTTTCTCTTCTGAGAGCGATTTGGGAGGTGGGCTTTCAGGGGTGAGGTGGAGGGGGGGAGGGGGGTCTGTAATCCTGTTGTCAATCTCTCAGTTTGACGGGGGTGGGAGTCTTGGGCAGGATCGGGGCTAACGGCTGTCCGGGGGAGACCCACAGGACATGCTAATTCCTTCATTGACAGATCGCCAATCAAACGCGCTCTAGGCTCGGGGCGCTAAGCTGTCGACCGTGCATGTTAAAGACCCAGACCCCGCTGGCAGAGGCCGGTTGCCATGGAGATCCAGAGACAGGGTCAAGTCCAGGTAGTTCACTTATCTAATGAAGAACCTACACCCCCCAAAAAAAACACTTCCTGAGCGATCAATGAGGGCTCTCTTTGTCTCTGTCAGTCTTGGTAACTCCAGTGCACTTGAGGTGGAAATCATTTAGTCATTGTTTTTCTTCTGCTTTCTTTCTCTGCGGCGGCTGTTATAGGGCTGATGTTTCCGTTGGTTTGATTTGTGTTTTAATACATTAGTCACAACAACATAGTTGTTACTATTATTATTATTATTATTATTATTATTATTATTATTATTATTATTATTATTATTATATTAGATGCATAGACATAGATAAATAGAGTAATATATATAGATAGATATGTACTGTATATAGATAGATAGATAGATAGATGGATGGACGGACGGACGGACGGACGGACGGACGGACGGACGGACGGACGGACGGACGGACGGACGGACGGACGGACGGACGGACGGACGGACGGACGGACGGACGGACGGACGGACGGACGGACGGACGGACGGACGACGGACGACAGACAGACAGACAGACAGACAGACAGACAGACAGACAGACAGACAGACAGACAGACAGACAGACAGACAGACAGACAGACAGACACACACACACACACACACATACATACATACATACATACATACATACATACATACATACATACATGCATACATACATACATTAACAGGAATATAGGTAGATAGATGGATTCAGCTTTTCAGCATCTTCTAACATTTAAACACCACCATGCCTTACCTCGCAACACTTATCAAAGGAAAATTAATACAGGACAAAAATACACGTTTCCTCCCATTAAGTATTGTAAAAAGTACTGTACATGAAAGCCATCTAAAAGCCCAGAATGGAAACAGACATAGCTTGTATAGGGCAGTCACTCCTGCTGCCTCATTAACCCTGCTCCTCACTTCATCAGGAATGTTGCTGCATACTGGAGGCCAGGACTTTTCCTTGGCATCATTTCCCCTAGAAGCCCGGCCCCAGAGCTTGATCCAGTTTGCTATTTTCCCATGTCGCGTTGGGGTGTTGGGATCCTAACCCTGCCAGGACGGACGCACAACTCCTGCCAGCTCCGTCTGAGGTCTCAGTGTAGCCTTCAGAAGATCAAAGTATTACTTCCAAATGTATTCAGTGTTAAAAAAAAGAAAGAAAGAAAAAAGATGAATCTTTGGCCTTCAGGACTTGCCGTGTACAGTATTACAGTACCGCATCGGTCTCGGGGTTTAGAGGGCGTTGTATATGGTCTGAAACTAGAGGAGAGCAGTTATACCATAGTTCTTGCAAATAATAGGCAGCCACAAACAGATTCAATTCCAACACACACACACACACACACACACACACACACACACACACACACACACACACATAAATGTAATTATGAGGCTTGTAAAAACACAAAA
>JACYXH010000129.1:0-45000 GCA_026745465.1 Lota lota | reverse complement strand
AAGGAGAGAGATTTTTTAAACAGTGTTTCTTAGGTCTCGGAGGTGTAACCTGATTTGGAATGCACAGCCAACACTTCTCAAGAATCAAGAGCAGGCTTTCAGTCCTCCAGACCCGGCGTCCATCTTGTGATCCAAGAGCACCTGCAGTGAACCAGTCAGGGAGAGTAAACACGATTAGGCCGACACTGCACATATTCTTTACTTTAAAATAAAATATTGTTGCTGCTAGGGAGAAGGTGGGGTGCCACAGAGGAATATTCTGTCTTGAAATACTTTCTGGGCATTTTCTGTGAAATTTCTGTGTGAAACACCAGTGAAGTTAGCTTTGAGTTTTGTTTTTCATGTGGGTTTGCATGCTTACATAGCGTGTGTGTGTGTGTGTGTGTGTGTGTGTGTGTGTGTGTGTGTGTGTGTGTGTGTGTGAAAACATGGATTCAAGAGCTTCATTAACTGTCTTTACTGACGTGCAAAAGACAAAAGACGAGCGTAGTGCATTAATGCTTTTATCAATTTAAGAGACATGCAATTCCAGATCAGTATCACATATTTTCAAGGACACACATTTTACACATATATTTAATATGTCTACATATTTTTTATATCAGAAACATTACCTAGAATACAATATATTTTCCGTTCAATTAATTAGGTATCATAATAAAGCTAATTGTATACATTTATTATATACATATATTTATATAAAAAAATACAAATAAATAAAAACTTTAACTCAAACTTAATATAACATATAGTGGTTACGCATGATAAACTAATGAGGACAAACAATATGAATCAATCTTAGCAGTATATAAGCATATGCCGGAATATAATGTATGTATGTATACACAATGCTACAACACAAAGCTAATAACATTTACAGCGAATATTTACAACATCTTGATCAAAATTAAAAAAGATGCTTGGCATTTTGATTATTGATTATCATTTAATTTAGATATATTGTTTTGCATCACATTCTATTGTGTTCTCAGTTTGTTCCTTTTAAATGATCTTGTTTAATATTCCATTTATTCTATATGCTATTGTTTTACATTCAATTCCTTGGATATTTAATTGTTTCATATTCTATTTCTTCAATACTATACACTATTTATTTGATAATCTATTATCTCATATTGCATTCTTGTATATTCTCTGCAGGCACAAACACTTCCTCAGAGAGAACATTTGTGAGCTCTAAACTGAGGGCCGGACATTCATCACATCTCGTGTGCAAATGAGCTCACGGAACATTCGATTTAAACTTGCAGTGGTTGATTTTCTTTCTCCTTCCTCTCCTATGTGATCTTCTAAGCGAGTGCCAGACAGCCGCTTTTGTTTTTCTTGAGATGTTATTGTGTTCTTTGTTTTTAATCGGCCCGCAACGATGCTTCATATTTGTCGGGGTCCCCGATGACTGTGGATATTAAAGCGACAGCGTGTAGGATGAGGAGGAAAAGGGAAGGGCTCCACCCCCCCCAGGGCTACATGATGGAACGTATCCAACACACTATATTTCACACTCACTCATGAACGCTGAGACACACTCAATCTATACCCATCATTATTTATCTAACTTTTCAAATTAGAATATATATATATTTGTTATTATATTTTCATTGGGTCTGTTTGACCCAATGAAAACATAGAAATATAGAAATGCGTTTGAATTGAATGATCAGATATGAGAAAATTAGGACAAAGAAGTCCGTTTTAAAAATTACATTTCATCATGATGTATAGTTATGAAACTCAGTGAGACCATTTGAAGAAAAACAATTGTCAAGAGAATACATCTAGTGTTTTTTTTTGTGAAAATACTAATTCTAAAACCATGAAGCTGGACTTTTACGATCTCTTTCAAGAAGGTTAGAAACATTAGTTAGATAGTAAAACATATATATATATATATATATATATATATATATATATATATATATATATATATATATATATATTCATTAATGTAAGCTGACAAAGCCTGCCCTGGGTCATTGATTTTACACATTATATCTTTATCTTACAGACTAACATACTAATAAACTAGGAATACAATTTAACCAGCAATTCCCCCTGCATGAAAACGTGATAAAAAAATGCACAAAGAAGGATATAAAGGAAATATCCATAGATCATGAGTCAGCATTGAGTCCCACTAAAACTGGTGTCCTGCTTTCCTCTACCATGTGTGTGTGTGTGTGTGTGTGTTCATGTATTTCTCTCTACATGTCTCCAGATATTTCACAGGCTTCTCCTATAAAATCGCAACCACATGTTGTCACCAGTCCCCCCCAATCCCTCCCCAATCCCTCCCCCACTCTACACCCCCCCTCTCCAACCCCTCCCCCCTCCCAGTGCTGCAACAAAAATAATAAAACACTAAAGTAATGCGCAGCTATTTCCTTTCATAAATTATTGGGCATTCTCCCTCGCTCGTGTGCGTGTTTTGCTATCCATGGTGAACGCAGATGGCCTGGCGTTCAAATCCATATATAAATAAATACATTTAAAAAAGAAAAACTTATATATATATATATATATATATATATATATATATAGTTGAGGGCAGTAAATTGAGGGCAGACAGGGCTACCACTAGGCTTCCATCGTCTACCTGGCTCGGCCTGCAGATTTATGCCCACATGTGGTGCTCATACATGCACTGACTCCTACCACCCCCCCTCCACACACACACACACACACACACACACACACACACACACACACACACACACACACACATCGCAAACACATGCATGCACACACACACACACACACACACATCGCATACACATGCACACACACACACACACACATTGCAAACACATGCATGCACACACACACACACACATACACACACATCGCATACACATGCACACACACACACACACACACACACACACACACACATCGCATACACACCTCAGCAGTGCTTGATAGGGTGTGGATATGGAGGGGCAGGATGCTGTTAGCGTAGGGTTTGCTGTACACAGGCAGGCCTGGGACCTGGATGACTGCTTTACCACTTGTCTCTTCGTTCAAATGTATTCTTTATTCCATTGTTTTTTATAATTGTTATACAGGTTATGGACAAATATAATTTTTAATCTTTTTGATCAAATATAATGTAATATTTATTTCCAAAAATAGATAAACAAAACATTTTCGTTCTCAATGTTTTTATACTGAATCTTTAATTCTCAAAATCCCCCTAATATAATTATAATTCTTATGACGCATTATTCTTTTTCCTTCGTCCTCTGTCCTGTGTTTAAAGTACTTTCCCATCCGGGGCGTCCCGGCGCCTTATGTGCCATTACTCTGTGCGTGGGGGGGGGGGGGGGGGGGGCGCGTGTGAGAGAGCGTTGCCGTAGCGAGGAAACGCGAGAAGCTGTCGGCAAGCGGCAACGGCTACGGCCCCGGCGACCACCTGCACTCCTAAATTGGGCAATTAGAAGCGCGAAGTGTTTTCTTAGTGGGTAATACCCTGTAACGAGTTCACCGGTGCAACTCCACCCACTGGCCCCACCTTCACCCAACGTGAAGCCTCCTCTGACATCGAGGGGGAGAGAGAGGGAGAGGTGGCGGCAGGGAGGGAAGGGAAAAAAAATAATCAACGGTAAGAAAAACACGTTCTCGTGAAACCTCGACATCACATCTCACTGGCCCGGCGCTCAGCCTGTCACTCTCTTTTAATCTCGCACACTCAATTCTTACTGAAAAATACCTCCCTCACACACACACACACACACACAGACACACACACACACACACGTACACACTCCCTCCCTCCCTTCATGAGATTCATTGAGCGGATCCCCAAAGCCTGTAACCAGGTTCAGTAAATCCTCCCACTTCTAATTAAGATTTCTCTCACCCTTTCTCTCCGTGGTTCACCTCACCTTACTCCCCCACCTCCTCGTCTCCCCCATCCCCCTCTCATCCTTCTGAGCCTGACCCCCAACACGGACCGAAAAGTTCTTTGGCTGACAAGAAATCAATGGCGGCGTGCCACCAGGGGCCTCAGGTATTGGATTCCAGGAGGACCCAAAGGTGTGCCGAGGCGGAACACCCCCTCCCCCCCCTCCCCCAGGCCGCTGCGCGAAGCTGTCCGAGACCGTTAGCCCCGCCGCTGCCCGAGATGTGAAGCCTTCGGCCGTTCGGATAAAAATGTCAAGTGCTAATAGGTTCCATTGTGGTTAGCCGAGATGGAGTTTGCAAATCCTCGCCAGAAAATCTGTTAGCGAGCGATCTTCACAAGGTCTTAGGGTACGTTCAAGTCCAACACCAGCGGCTACCTCCTCCCCCCCCTCCTCCCCCCCCCCTCGCCTCCCCCCCACATGTATAAACACACATACACACACACACATCCCTCTCCCCCAATAGTTACCCCCCTCCTCCCCACCACCGCCGCCTCCTCCTCCACCACCTCCACCTTCTCTTCCCCTGCACACCGTCCTCTTATTTACTTGTGTTGTGTGTAGCAGCCATGCGTCCATCCGGGGAGAGGCAAATCCAGGCGATAAATAAATGATTGCTTGAACTTTTCATCAATTAGAAAAATACCAAGAGTGGACTTGGGGCCCTTGATAGGCTCTTTACAGAATATTCATGAAGCCCTCCACTCGCTGTGTCTCTCGCCCAGGATGCTCCTGTTTATCAGGGATTTGCTGCATCAGGTAGAACATGCTAGCGGTGAGCGCAGCCCCTCTGGTTTCATTGTTTGTTTTGGTTTGTTCACTAGAGTCACCTTTATTCGTTTTTGTTGTTTGCCTTAAAGTCTCTGAATCCTGGTGGGCAATCTGACCTTTTTCAGCTTGAAGTGGAATTCAAAAAAAAGAGTAAGAGTAAGAGAGGGAGAGAAAGAGAGAGAGAGAGAGAGAGAGAGAGATCGTTTATGTAGAAAGCATGTCTGTTTTTAATCACTCCAACATGGCTGACAGGCTTGACGAGTTTGAAAGTGTTAACCGTTAAACAGCAGAAGTGAAACCGAAAGCTAACAGTGCCACGGACTTAGCCAACACGCTAGCGCTCTGAAAGGTTAACATCTGGAGGAGATTTTCCCTGTTCCATTTTTATATTCTAAACAGCAATGTGTTTAGCTTAAGGTATATAAATACAGCTGCAATAAAATGTCAGATTTACGTAAAAACTCGACTTTTCATCAGCACGTTTGAGGTTTGTTTCTGTAATTGTTCGGTTTGCTCTCGTTCAAAGTCTTCTTTCAATAAAGCATTTCACGGTAACAGCGGTCTCAAAGTCAAACGGTTAATCCTCCTCTGGAGAATACAAATCATGAGACAGCATTCAAAGATGGAGGGCTACCAGGGGCCTTGATTACAACTGCCACCGTCTCTTGGACGACAGCGTGGTTGTACCTGCGTTGACTTCAGGTCGGGTCAAATAAACTGTCACCTGGCCCCTAGCAGGCCCCTGGGAGCGCACTTAATAAACCAAACGAAGGATGACCATTTATAAACAAGTTAACAACCTCGCCGCAGGCAGTTAAGATGTTTATGGACGGACAGGACGTCGCAGATGTGCTCCCACGTCCTGGGAGCGCTTAATGTCTGCGGCCTGAGCGGGATTTCAGCTCGTTTTGTGGACGGGGGGCCACAGGGTCCCTGCCCTGCTCCAGATGGAGGGGTATTGTCAAGGTCCGAGAGAGGAGTAGAACTCAGAGGACCCCGATGCTCTGTCATCTGCAGAACATTCCGGAACGGAATGTAAGAAAATGGAATAAGAATAGCACACAACAGAAGGAATAGAAACAAACGGAATAGAGTCATGGGACACACAGAAAAGATCAGAACAGAACAGAATGCAATAAAACAAACGAGAACAAACAACTGAAAGGGAACAAAGACAAAATGGAATTCAAGAGAACTGAATGAACAGAATTAATTGCACGGAATGGACCAGAACAGAACTGAATGGAATGGAACAGAACAAATACCAAGTAAAAGATAGTCCAGCCCAGGTTTGTTGACTACCATGATATCGTAAACAACGGCATGCTGGGTGTGGTTAAATCAAAAATAAGCTCCAACGGAATGCCAGCAAGAGAGAAAGAAAACCAGATTAATTTCCATTCTGCTCCCACAGTCTAAGTAGTAACCGTGTAAATGTTTACCTAACCTTTGCGGTATTAAAGCTCACAGTAATGATTAGAAGGATGTCATAATCTGCTTATAAACGCTCCTGGCTTGTTCTTTTTTCACTCGCATGACCGCACTGCCAGATTTGCTTATTACAATACCATGCGTGTCAAAATCAATACCTCACATTATTCAAAAACACTCCAACCCTCCCCTCACTCCGCTCTCACAGGAAACACCAGCGTTTTTTTTTTTTTTTTTCGCTTTTTGTTAACCGCTGTGCTACGGCGCTCCGAATACAGATGTGAATTCGACTTATTCCCAGGTGGATGATTTTCAAATCAATACAAAACGCACAGCGGTTCTGCTTCCTCTAAATATCCACAATTGGCTCTAAGAACCCTGGCCTGACCCGGGCAGCCATCCGCTCCGTAATCACCACAAACCGGTGGATTCTTTTACAAACGCCGGGCTCCTTCCCCCCGCCCGAGCAGCTCCACTTTTAATGAATTTCCTGTCGTTCGGCCTCAGAAATGTCAACACTCAATCATAGTGTAATTGAATTTCTGCGCGGGTCCAACATTTTCCCTCCTCTATAAGCACCACCGGTAAAACATTCTTTTGTTTGCACTGTGTGAAACTAGCCCCGGCTCGTTATGGCCGGTCCACGCCTAATTTCTTAAACATCTGCTGGAACGCTGAGGCGGCGGAAGAGGAGGATGAGGGACAAGGCTAAGGATGAGTCGGAAGAGGAGGGATGGTGTGCTTGATAGAGGATGGACCCTGACTACATTCATGCAGTGGGAAAATGTGATGTTCTGAAACCAGAACATTGTAACTGAAACCACCAAAGTGTAAATACAATTTTCAGCCTTAATCTCAGCTTCACCTTGAAATTATCATATCTATACAAATATTTACTTTATTATACAGCCTCGATATCAGTTGTTTTACGATACAGCTGGGCCTACCCCTATATACACAGACACAAAATCGCACACAATAAAACACACACTAACAAATGCAATCACAGACACACACACACACGCACACACTGTTTTTATTTCTCTTTCTTTCACACAGAATCTCACACACACAACTCTCTCCTCACTCACTCTCTTTCTTTCTCTCTCTCTTTCTCTCACACACACACACTCTCTTTCTCTCTCTCTGTCTGTCTCTCTCTCTCTCGCACATGCACGCACGCATGCAGGCACACACACACACATGCATGCACGCACGCACACACATACACACACACACACACACACACACACACACGTGTTCCAGCACAGAGCAGGGCTCTAATTGCTTGACTAGGCTGATTTGTAGCCTGGACTGAACAATGCTCTCGACATAGCATTGTCTGAACAAAGGCCATGTACAGCCAGACCAATTTAAACAAGGAGCCGTGTAGAAATTGGGATATAAAATGGTGGGGAGTAAAACATGACACCTGACACGAGGCTTATTTATAGATTACACTTCTGTATATTTCGGTTTATTCCCTTTGTCTAATTGGCACCGTCGTGGCTCGCTCTGTGGTCGAGGTGGTAAAAGGGGCGACTGGGGGCCCATTCCAGCGAGTGGCCCCGTTCGTCATTTCTCCAGAGGTCCCTGGGAGATGGAGGGGTCCATGGACAGGCCCATAAAGGCCCTTCTCCGAACCCTGGCCGTTTTTCTTTTTTTCTTCTTCCTTTCTGTTCCTTTTCTCCTTTTTCTTTTTCCCCCTCATATTTCCAGGTCCGTTCTCTGCTGTGAAGCCTGGCTGCCTCCTCTGTGGGCACTTATCACCTGTAATGAACAGGGGAGAGGCCTGACCTCACTGCTGCACCCCCCCCCCCCCCCCCCCCCCAGCCCCCAGCCCCCAGCCCCACCACCCCGACCGACCTCAACCCTTTACAACCCGACGCACTGTTTCCCCACCCGAACCCAAACAACCCCTCCCCACCACACCCAGAACCCCGCTAGCTAGCCTCCTATAGCTGCACGCTAAAGCGCTGCCATTTCAAACCCCAGCCGGACCGCGGTCCTGTTTTCTTTGGCCCCAGCTTTTCTTTGAGTTGAGTTGACTGCATCAACTCAACCTTGTTAGGGCAAATCAATCACACCCGAGACCGTTGCTCGGTCCTCCTCAATATGAACTCATTTGATTTCTGAGTTATAAGGCAATAAATAACTGCAATAAAAAAACACTCCTCGTTTCTTTATTTTTCGATGTTTTTCCCCCCTTTTTTTCAGTCCAGCTCTGGACAAAACCCGTATTGTGCCTTTTCTAATTGACTGCAGGCTGACTTGAGAACAGCCGGCCATCTGCGCTGTCCGGTAAAATTCCACAATGTTTTATTTCTTAATGAAATGGAGAGACAGCGAGCAAACTGAGCCGGGGACATGGAAAAACAAGGACGAGTTGAAATCCCATTTTTTTTTTTTCTTCCATAAGTATATTTAGTGTGTTTCCTCTCTTGTTTTACCACACATGTCTCATCGCCGCGGCCCTGCCAAGTGTGATCAGGTGTTTGGAGGGGCCAAAGTGGATTACAAAAGGAAAGGAATTCTCTCCACAGGGGTCCCCGGGGGTCTCTTCAGCATGTGTAACGTGATGTAATTGCAGACATTAAGTGCATGGAGGGCCCCGGACAATATCCCCCCTTTGTGAAGTGAATTAAAGAATATTAGCTGGACTAGCGGAGCAGCCCCCTCCTCGGCCGGGCGCTAATGGATGGAAAATAAATAGGCTCTCTATTGAGAGGGTCAGTAGGATGCAAAGCCAGTGTTAAAAGGCGCTTAGTGGTAGCCTTGCGTCCGCCACAAACACCGCTCCTTCCCCTGTACATCTTGCCTAGGTGATGCCTTTAAGAGAGTTTAAGGGAAGGCCTCCTTTTCCTCCCTCCTCCTCCTGTACCTCCTCCCTTTCCTCCCTCCTCCTCCTTTTCCTCCTCCTCCTCCTCTTCTCCCTCCTCCTCCTCCACCTCCTCCCCATCCCCATCCCTCCTCCTCCTCCTCCTCCTCCTCCTCCTCCTCCTGCTCCTCCTCCTCCTCCTCCTCCTCCTCCACCTCCCCCCTCCTCCTCCCCCTCCTCCTCCTCTACCTCTGTCCACGCTCTTGGCTCACTTTAAACAACCAGGGAATACCCATACATGTGTGTATGTGTGTGTGTGTGTGTGTGTGTGTGTGTGTGTGTGTGTGTGTGTGTGTGAGTGTGTGTGTAGTGGTGTGGTGTGGCTGCCCTTTTTTTTTTATAATTCAATAATTGACATCCAGTCTGGGATTTCTAGCCCCACATGGGTGTCCGCATAATGTCACTTGATCCAGCCCCACCACCTACAGGTTCTCCACCACCACGGGCCCCCAGGGGAAGTTCCTTATCCCCACTTCCTGTTATTACGGGGGGGGGGGGGGGGGGGGGGGGGGGGGGGGGGGGGGGGGGGGGGGGGGGTATTACAGGAGAATTACAACAATCTCCATCTGGTGGCCAGAGCACACTGTAGCTTACTCTGTACAGGAAAAGGAGCAAGCCAGCACACTGAAATTATCTAATTTTTTTCTCTTGGTTTTGCTTTTCTCAGACCCGAACAGGGCCGAGTTTCAGTTTATTTTCATACTCTCGGCGTCGGACGGATTGCTAATCGCACGTATTTTGCGAGTGATGAGGTAATTATATCGACTTGATGAGGGGGGTCGATTGCGAAAGGCATCCCTGGGCTTCAGGAGAGGAGAAGCTGGGGTGTGGGGGGTGGGGGGGGGGGGGGTTGAGTGGTGGGCAGCTGAAGGTTATTTGTGTTCCTCCGCGCGTTCTTAGCGGGCGATCCTGATGGGAAATCCAGAGCGCAGAGAAAGGCGCTGGTAGACGTTGGCGGCGGACCAGCCGTGCAGACATGGCACTCTTTTACCCCAGTGTTCCTCCTTTATGGCTCCTAACCGCCCTGCCAGAACACCAAGATGAATGTGATCGCCTCGGCACAAGTCCAGCTTGAGTCCACCAAGAGTTTTCTAGGGAACTAATGAATCGCGGAAACCAATACGTACATGGAAACCCAGCGACGGTCCTACAGTGTTTTTTGATTTTAAGAGGTAGGGAGATTAGGTGAGTAGAGCTGAGGGTAAAAAAAGGAAAAAAAGTTAAAGGTGGAGGGGTTTGACGTCATCGCGCGGCAGCTAATCGTTGTGTTAGTAACGAACGGAGCAGGGAAAGTAGTAGCCGGGGGTTGTTCTGTAGCTGTTCCTCCTCATTCTTTGATTAAAGCTCACCAGGGGCATATAAACGTCAGCTAGCGGTTCCTTGCGCTCAGTGTTCCGCGGCGAGCGGCGATAAGTCTTTTCGCAGACCTTGACGAACCTGTCTCGTTCCACGTTCTTTTAATGGCCTCGGCCCCCGTTTTACGGGCCAGCTCCTGATATCATCATTTGGAAAGAAGAAAAAAAAGGAGTCGCTAGTGACGGTTTTATTTAGGATTGTACTGTTTGTGTGTACTGCTGCTGTATTGCAATATTTTGGTCGTTCCAGGAGTAACCCTCGGATGTAAGAGGCTCAAAACTGGCTCAACCTCGGGGGCGGGTTAGGGGTCCAAGCTTAGCTTAGAAGCATCCCCACTGTGAAAACGTGTTTAATGTTGAAAATGTACCACATGATAGATGGATTTATGACGGCCATCTTGATCCTAAGTCCTTCTTATGTTTAAACGACTATTTCTGCACAAATAGTATAACCGCCAAAGTTTCTCAAAGAGCCCCTCCCTTCATCTGCACAACACTCTACATCGTTCCCCAACATCCGTGATTACCAGAGGATAATATCCGTCCTAAAATCCTGCCAAATCCAATCATCTCCCCCACATCACCGATCCCACATCACAACTGGTTCCCAGTCTGCATATCCCAGTCCAGTCAAAGAACCAGAACATTCTGGGTTCCCCCTGTCGAGACCCCCACCCCATCTCCGACCCACCCACCCACTATCTTATGAAGCTCATCACTGAGACCTCTTTGTTTGACACGCGTGGTGGTGTGTGGGTGGAGAGGGCGGTCGGAGTTAGGGGGTAAGAAATACATCTTGGTGACATTATCTCCTTCCTGCCGTCAATCACGGGTGACATCGCAGAGGTCACGGTGAGGGAGTCATGTGAGGGGTGACTTTGGTTTCTCTGCGATGGGAGTCACTGATGTGGCCAAGGAGGAATTCCTTCCTGCCTGTACTCTCTTCTTTTCACCCTAAAACCATTGTCTTTGTCTTTTTGTTTATTCTGAGTTGTTTTAATCTTCTTGCAAGCCGCTTCTAATTTCTTGAACTCAAAAAAACCTAAGAAAACATCGGGAGGAATTGGCGAATAATTACAAAGTCGCCACTCTGAGAAGAATATGCAAAGTGCTTCCCACATTTTGCGAGTATGGCACGCAATAGATGGCCGCGGTAGGAAATAAATGGGAGGGGTTGGCGTTGTTTGTGAGGCACGCTGGTACCCCATCGTCCTATGGGAGCGCGGGGGAGACGAGACTTTGCAGGACTAGCACTCGCAGACTCCGCCAGTAAATAAAGCCGTGCCAGAAGCCTTGATCACCTGGATAGGATATTTATAATTCTGTAAAAGAATCTCCTTGATGGACTCCGAGGAAGGGCCGTCTGCTGTTTAAATGTCATTGATGGAGTTCTACTTAGCCCTACGATTTTCCCCTCCTTGGCCCGCCATGCTGAAATAGCTCCGGGTCTCCTGGCAGCAATACATTTACATCAGTGTCTTCCCATCCGCGCGGCGGCAGGCGGCGGCCATTTTGCAGTTTCTAGATCTAATCCTGGCCATTCCATAGAACGCTCTGCCATATTGAGTGCTGGAAACATCTCCCAGAGGAGACATGTATTTTAGGTCAGCTACATATTTTGCCATCTGTTCTGCCTGACAACTTAAAGGATGGCGGGAGAGCGGCGCAGGGCGTGCGCATGCGAACAGGGCGGGGGGGGGGGGGGGTATATGTGGGTGGGTGGGTATCACAGGCAGGAAGCAGACATTAACCTGAGTGAGAGGCATGCTGGGTAAGGAGCCGCAGAGGGGCAGGTGGTGGTGGTGGTGGGGCCGGTGCTGGTGGGCTCTTATACGAAACCCACATTTCCACGGAAACCCACCGAATGGCACGTGCCAACGCAACGAGCTCAAAGAGGAAATTCTGTGTTCGGCAAGGGTTGGGTGTGTGTGTGTGTGTGTGTGTGTCTGCATGTGTGTGTGTGTGTGTATGGGGGGACTAAACATTTATCATCTTCAAGCTCCCACAATCCTTTTGAGCACCCTGTGAAGGAAAGTGGGGGTGGGTGGGGGGGTTAGGAAGATGGGGGTACGAAAGGAAGGTGGGGTGGGCAGGGTAAGAAAGACGGGGGAGGTGGGGTTGGGGGGTGAAGGGAGGTGGGGGTGCTGAAGGAAGGTGGGGGTGGAGGGGAAGGAAGGAGGGGGGATGGAAGGTGGGGGGGAAGGTAGGTTGGGGTGGCCGGGTGGAGGGTGGTATCCCTTGGTGTGCTCTGCAACATATATTAGCTATGCTAATGTGTGGCTAAATCAAAGCTCGCCCCTGCACTGTGTTCTCAAACCCCGATCAATAAAGGTAGATTCTAGAAAACGATTTGGCCTTGAGTTGCCATTCCTTATTCTTAAAAACACTTTTATGATGAATATATGGAAGAGTATATATGAACCCCTTCAAACATTCCACACCACCATAAAGCTGAAATCAATATAAATATACTTTAGGGTTAAATGTATTTTAAAGTAATTTTTTTTTCTTCCCAAGTGGTAACTGGATGGTGTCATAATTAGATAAAGCGCATTCAATGATGCGTTAAAACACATTCAGTGAATTTGTGTGTGTGTGTGTGTTTGTGTGTGTGTGTCTGCTTGTGTATGTGTGTGTGTGCGTGTGTGTGCGTGCGTGCTTGCATGCGTGCGTCCGTGCGTGCATGTGTGTGTGCTTGTGTGGACGTGTGTGTGTGTGTGCGTCCTTCTGTGTGTGTGTGTGTGCGTGCATGTGTGTGTGTCAACGTGTGGAAGTGTGTGTTTTATCTGTGTTATTAGCATTATTAGTAATAGTCTGTCATTTTTTTGTTATCACACTACATCATTGGGGTGTTGTTATTCCAAAGCCATATTATTATTTATTATTCATATAATATTTATCTACAATATTATCTTATATTCCCTCACATTAGTTACAGCCTTGTTTAACTGTTCTGTGTGTGTGAGTGTATGTGTGTGCGCGCGCGTCTGTGTGTGTGTGTGTGTGTTTAAAGGCAACACCCAGGGGTTGGCCTCATTAGCGTTTCTTGAAGAAGTTCAGATCTTCTCTTCTCTGGTCTCGTCCTGCGATGACACCCTACCCCTCCCCCTTTCCCTCCTGCCAAAACTCCCATGTTGGTCTGACTCCAGCCACATCGCCACGGGCAACCATGAGCACCGGAAACCATCTTGTTTTTCCGTCCTCACTCGATCTCACGCGGCGCAGAAATGTTTCAAAATGTGACTGCCTGGATCTTCGCTCCATAATTCATGCCATGTTTGATGCTACTTTAATATCAAATACAAATACGTCTTGTCCGGCCCCAGCACGGGGCCCGTCGCTGTCGAGAGGAATATGCGGCCCGCGGTTCGCAAAGGGTCAGGCGCCGGGGGAACTGAGGGGCCCCACGGCCCGGGCTGACAGGGAAAAATATTTTGTACTCTCCAGGGTGTAGCTAGCTCAGATTCAGTACTGCTTTTACTTCACTCTCAGGACAGGAACTTGGCCCGGGGCCGCGATGGCTTCTCCAGATGTGCACCTCTGTTTTCACACTCCCTCTCTTTTTTTCGGAGACCATTGTGAATTTTTGAATACCACAATTAACAACTATAAATCATATTCCGAATACTTCCTGTTTGATCACATGGGAATATCAGGGAACAACCCAATAACTCATTACAAATTGGAGGGGCTTATGGCAGCCAGAAAAGATAGATTGCGTCAAGACGAAGGCGGTACGCAGGACGAGAGACTCAGCATCTTTAATGACAAGCTGCTTGTGTAAATGAAGTCAGATAATTAATAAACACGACAGCGTGTTTCCTTTAAGGCACTTCCCTATTTACCTTTCAAATCTTGTGCTAAAGCTGTGTGACAAGCACTTTGTCATCAGGAACATGCATGTGTACTCGATGAATGCAGCTTGACAATTCATTAATAATTTAGCGATTGCTACGACCGCTACAACTACAAAGTCTTTTAAGTGTTTCATTATCAGATGTGCAGTGTGACATGGAACCCAACAGTGATTGATAATAAAAACGCAAAAAGTGGCAACAACAAGACAGTTCAACTAACACAATAATTAATAATAACAATTAACAAAATATGTGTTATTACCATTATTATTGTTGTTGCACTTTTAAATTATTCGGTTTCAAATGCAAACAAACATAAATGCATAAATACACACACACATATACGTATGTTATTATATTTTAACAATCAAGCAAAAAAGCTCCTAATACTTACAGTTTAGCATATAGCATAGTCCTGCCAAGCTACAACAGGGCTGTCTGTCAGCCTCTTCTCAGTGCACATGATTCCCCAGCGATGCTAGCCGGCGCGCGGATAGGAGCTGAGACAGAGCAGATAACTCAGGATGGAGAGAGTGTTTGTGGTACACGGCGGACTATAGTGTAGCAGTCAGTCTCCTCCAAGGTTGTTTTCCAACTTACTTCCTGAAAAGGCAAATCCTTGCGGGGCTAGTCCCCTGTCAAATACAAGACAGTTTCTGCTCACCAATCGATAGTGAAAGAAAAAAAAAGAATACTAATTTCTCCCCTTCAGCTCGTGGGATGCCTTTTGACAATAACCAAGGACAAATGATCCCTGACAACCGGCAGTACATTGGTTCCAGGCTCCAATCCATCATTTATAGAATACCGCCTTTTTAGATGAGAAATAACTTTAAAATAGTGGAGACTGAGAAACTTTTGTCTGGGTGGGAGTTAAATAAGTTTTTTGGGGGGTTGTTTTTATCTTTGAGATATTTTAGAGAAAGTATAAAATAAATAAAGTATCACGACAAGAATGTTTTTAAATCATATCTGAACGGCTATAATAATTTTACCAAGCAGTTGTAATGTGTAATGGTTGTTTATATCTATTTGTACTAATTTAAAACACAGTTAAAACCATCACCACATTAATCCAAAATCTAGAAAGTTGCGAAAAATAGTTATTTATTGATTACGTTGAATTAATTACTTCCCAATTGACTAATGTGACCATATGTGTATAGAAAGCGCCATCCTCAAAGAGATTCGATGTATTTGCGATGCTATGCTAACATGCCGGCGCCGCATCGATTAGCATGAAAACGCATGACAGCTATTCATTATTACCACTTTTTAAACCCGCGAGACGGCAACTAGAAACTTCTTGCACGGCGTTCTGGCAGGATCAGGGGAGCTTCACCAACTCTCTGTGTTCCCTTGTCAAATCTCGAGGTTTAATAATGTATGGTTTATTGGCTTTTTTTAAATATTTTTTTATACTCTGCTCCTATCCTGTCTGCTCTCTCGTCCATCCCAGTGAAGTGCTGTAAATACACTTCTTCTTCTGCTCTGAAGCTCTGAGTGGATTCTTAAGAGCGGATTATACTGCGTTTACAATCTCGCTGTCGGCTGCTGGGAAGGACAGATGGACAATTTGCTTCTGGCAAAGAAAAGTTATGTTATTGTTTATTTGTTTAATAAAGAATCCCCATTAGTCAGCTAGTCTTCGGATCCATAGCATTCATAGCATTCACCATTTACATAATGATAACATAACATTCAATGGAAGTGAGATCATACAAAGTCATGACTGGAGTAAATAATCCAATACAGATACAATAATTACAAAATTAACAACAACACACACACACACACACACACATATGGTTACTTCTATTTCTTGGTTATTCATGGTTATTTCTTTCCGTTCAGTTGGGCGGTTGTGTGTTGTTTTTACGAAATAGGAAAAGGGTTTTTTGTGGGTTATGATGCAGAAGCGTAGGCCTAACCCATGAAAATGTTGGAGTTCAGCTTTAAGGACACAATAAACAAACTAGTTTCCCGCTGCACATCTCCAGCTGCACATCATGGAGCTCTGTATACCGCGAACTCAACTCGCTCTGGGGTCGCAGAGGGGTCAAGGTTCAGGAAGAATGGGACGGCTAAGGAGCAGGTAGTTCAGATGATGAAGACGTCGGAGAATGAGTGATGAGGTCGGGGGCCCGCAACCGTCGAGGAGCCGTGTTGCATAATGCTAACAAACATCGTTTTACATGACCAAGAAGAAATAAAGCTAACAGTTGTCAAATCAATGACTAGTATTTGGACTCCCACTTATTAATTTAGAATTTGTCATAATTGTACACACCAACAACCATATTTAAAACAATATCTTAAAAATAAGCTATTTTGAGGGCACCAGCCACTCATCTTGTTTGGTTCATTACATCATTTTGGGGTGAGGCTGTTCGGCGTGTTTGCCGTTGCCATGGCACCCACAGGCTTTACAACAACAGAGTCAGCTGTCAGTTAAACGCTGAGTAGGTGTTTCTGAGGCCCCGCCCACACACCTGGTCCCACACCTGAGCACCGAGGTTGCACATAAACACGTCATCAGGACATATGGGGACCTGCTGGGACATATGAGGACCTGAGTTGCTGTATACACTAAAGCACAGTTAATGATATGGTACAGTTTACTGCCATCCAGATGTTTTCTGAAAGGATGGGGAACAAAATTACAAAATATGTTTGCAACATTTGCAATTAACTATTCAATCATTTTCTTATTCTTAATTTACATGTGGCATTAAATCAACACAATTATTGGGTGGAAGGTAAAATAAAGATGACCCATTTTAAGATATTTAATTACATCAAATAAAAATAAAAGATATTCCTTATAATTCCTAATATAACAGCATAGTATAATATAGTATGCACATTGAATATGTTAGCTATCATACATGTAAAATTAAATTCACACGTCTTTCAATCAATAAAACCCCTGCCTCTTAAATCACCAAAATCAAACCCCCTCTAATGAGACGTTTCACGTCTGCTAACACAACTCTGCTGCCTTGCTCGTCTGCCCCGGTGACAGATTGGGCAGGGTGGGGTAGTAAGTGTGTCATATTTCAGCAAGCATACGCCATTGGCCCGTGCCCGGGCGAGTCGCGCCGAAGCGGTAATGGCTTGTTAAGGTGCAGAAGGAGAAGAAGAAGAAGAAGAAGGAGAAGAAGAAGAAAAAAAGGGAACTACGCCGTTCCATGCACTCTCTAATCACTCTCCGTTCGCTTTGATTAGCCGTGGTGGAAATATAATGGCTGGTATTTTCCAAGAGCCCTGTTGGGCGTTGGAGGGAAATGATTTAACGGCTCTACCGCTCCCCCCACCCCCCCCCCCCCCCCCTCCCCTCCACCACCACCACCACCACCCTCCCCTCCCCTCGACCACCGCTTCTCCTCATCCCAGTGGTTTTGATCTATCTTTTACTGCCCGTCACGGTCATTCATCAAACGCACAACGGTCCGCGAAAGTAATATGACATTAGCACCAATGACGGATACCTCCGGAAAGAGAGGCGGTGTAATGGAGAGCTTTGTCGTTTGAATAAATCACGGCCGCGCGTCTCCATTATAAACCAGAGAGGAGGGAAGGAGGAGAAAGCGCCGCCCCGCGCCTTTTAACCTCGCCGCAAAAGCGACGCGACGAGGGAAGTTGGAAGTTAGAGGGAAGTGACAGATCTAATGACGGACGGCTCTGAACACACAGGAGTGAGAAGCACTTTTTCGGGCGTCTTAAATCAGGCTCGTCTCGCGCTTGGCTGACAGCTTCTGTCTGGCTGTGTTTAGAAAGTGTCTTCCTCCTTTTACTTCGCCAAACAAAGGGAGGAAGGTGAACGTGGAGGAGCCGGGTCCCTGCTCACCTCCACAGATAATCCCCTCCCAGCCCAGCCCACCTCCTCCTCATTGATCCATCTGCCCGGCTACACACACCTCATTCACACACACCAACGCATATGGTGTGAGTGTGTTTGTGTGTGTGTGTGTGTTGGAGGGGAGTGTGTGTCTTTGGGTGTATGTGTATTTGTGTGTGTGTGTGTGTGTGTGTGTGTGTGTGTGGTGTTGGAGGGGAGCGTGTATGTGTGTGTGTGTGTGTGTGTGTGCGCCTGTTGGGCTTTGAGAGGTCTGAGCGGTCAGTAAACCAGACGGACATGGAGGTTGCACCCCCCCCCCCCCCCCCCCCACACACACACACCCCCATCACCTCCTCACCACCCCCGACCCCTACACTCAACACTCTTCTAGTTACACACACACATACACACTGCTCACCTCACCGCCCTAGAGCACCCCCCCCCCAACCCCCCCCCCCCCCCCCCCCCCCACTCTCAGACCTGACCCAGAGACGGGCAATCAGCCAGGGGCCAGCGGTCAAACTGCCCTCCTGTTTTATTCATGAGAGCAGTCGGACCTCAGAGAGACCCGCACGCAGACACCCCCATCATGTTTACACATTTTAATGTAGACTGTGTGTGCATGTGTGTGCATGTGTGCGTGCGTGCGTGCGTGCGTGTGCGTGTGTGTGTGTGTGTGTGTGTGTGTGTGTGTGTGTGAAGCCTAAGGCTGCAGAGGTAGAAACGTAGATTTTGTATTTCTCATTAGGTTTTTGTAGCACGGGTTGTGACACTACGTACTCACGAAACATCAATTCCGCGATCCTTTAATAAAATCCCGCCGCACAAGTCCGACCATCTTCGACCACCGGACTGTGCTGTACTGGATCCACCTTATTGGCTCTCTGTCCTCACCTTACCCCCATCTGGGATCCAGGGCCGTTAACAACCACCGATATCCTATTGACATGGCGTCCCGCCATGACAACGCTGCTCCCCGCACTGCTATCCATCCCAGAGCAACGTGCCCCCCCCCCCCCCCCCCAATCCCAAACATTAGGGACCGTTTTAAAAGCTCTCTGCAAACAATTCCCCTTTCGCAACATAAAGTTCAATTAGGCAAACAGCCTTTGCTGCTCGTTAACCCCAGCCCATGCCACACACACACACTCACACACACCCGATCAATAAAGTCCATCACATGACTTCTAACAAGTGATTGGAGCAGGAAGAATCCCCCCCCCCCCCCCCCCCCACACACACACACACACACACAAGGCTGCAGAACTGTGGAGATGAACACCCCCCTACCCACCCAACATCCCTGGTAGAGGGAGAAGAGAGAGTCGGGCGGGCACTTTTCAAGTTGAGCAGAACCTTTATTGTTAATTCGAGCATTAGCGAGGCGAGAGAAGGTCTCCCTGGACCACAGCACTCTGCCAACTTAATTATTAAGAGGGTGAAACTAATGAACTGCAGGATTACGGAGGTGATAATCACTGTCTTGGTAGGTGCATTAAGTCTCGCTCTGTGTCATTACACACACACAGTCTTTGAGCTGGGTGGAGCTGGTGGCGGAGCTTTGTGGTGGAGGTGGTGCTGGAGCTGGTGGTGGAGGTGGTGGTGGGGTTGGTGGTGGAGCTGATGGTGGGAGTGATGGTGGAGGTGGAGTGGAGCTGGTGCTGGAGCTGGTGCTGGAACTGGTGGTGGAGCTGATGGTGGAGGTGGTGGTGGAGTTGGTGGTGGAGCTGGTGGTGGAGTTGGTGGTGAAGGTGGAGGAGCTGGTGGAGGAGCTGGTGGTGGAGCTGGTGGTGGAGTTGGTGGTGGAGGAGCTGGTGGTGGAACTGGGTGGTAGACCTGGATGGGAGAGTTGGAGGTGAAGATAGTGGTGGAGGTGGTGGTGGAGTTGGTAGTGGAGGTGGGGGTGGAGCTGGTGGTGGAGCTGGTGGTGGAGTTTGTGGTGGAGGTGGGGGTGGAGCTGGTGGTGGAGCTGGTGGTTGAGCCGGTGGTGGAGTTGGTGGTGAAGCTGGTTCTGGAGTGTGGAGTGGAGGTGGTGGTGGTGGTGGAGCTGGTGGTGGAGTTGGGGATGGAAGTGGAGTGGAGGTGGTGGTGGAGCTGGTGGTGGTGGAGCTGGTGGTGGAGCCGGTGGTGGAGTTGGTGGTGGAGTTCGTGGTGGAGGTGGTGGGGGAAAGCAGCAACCGGCTAAAAATAGATATAATAATGCTTTCCTGTTGAAACTAGTGGTCTTTCTCCTGAACCATTCCAATGTATTTTCAACTGTGTTTGTGTTTTTAGAGGGTAGAAGTGATTGCTAAATACTGTGAATTCCTTTTATCGTAAACTCATATTTATTGTAGTGTTTTGTGTTTTTTTCCTCAACGGGTCGACTATAGGTTATTGAGTCCACCACTGTGTCACACTGTCATACTTATTCCGGAGTGTGCCAGCATTTACATTCAGCCACCGTCCCTCGCCATGCAAAAGCCAGTGTGTGTGTGCACAGTGGATTCATTTTGTATTTGTGTTTTATTCAGTGCTCCGTCAGATAGGGGGCCTCTCTTTGGGGGCCTGACATTTCCACAGTGTGTGGCATTTGGCCCCTGTGATTTCCACGCACAACTTCCCACCATGCTTCCCTTCCACCCTGGCCTCCCCCTACCTCACCCCTCCACCTCCCTACCCCCAACTGCCGCCTCCCCCTTGCTCAGGTCTCATTTACCCATGAACCTTTGCTGGTGCTTCCCCCAGTCCAACGCCACCATGGCCGGTGTATTCTTTATTCTTTTCTTTTCTGATGTCCAACGGGGTCCAGAGTCCAATTTATCATCTTTTAAAGTGACACTTCCCATTTATCAAGCGGGCGTTAGTTGTGCAACAGACGCACAAACGAGCTTCATTAGTCTGGAATATTGGGGCAGTAAGTACGCTCCTAATTAAATTCAAACAGACTCCTTGCCCGACCAGAGACACAATTATATTATATGCATACAACATGATGAAGTATTTCCTTTCTCTCCTTGGCTTCCTTGTTCGCCGAGCATCCGAACATGCAAATATTTGCATGTCGTTGACCCCGCTGTGCGTGTGCGCTCACAGCACGCCACCCAAAGTCTGTTTGATAGTGTTAATTTGGCTTCTGAATAATAAAACGGCTGATCTTTGGTATACGCGCGCCTCTCCCCTGCAATTAAATCTGAGTGAGGCCTGAGAGCAAGCAACCTAAGCATAGTCTAATGACGCGAGTAGCTAACGATAAGCTAACCCAGATACGCATCAGCACCGACAGCGAATGTCCCCCACCCCCCTTCCTCCCATCTCCCCTCTCCCCTTACCAAAGGCTGGAAAAGTAAAGTCATGTAATGCATTACCTCTGGCAAGCTCACTTGCAATGCAAGGCAAGCTATCTCGGAGGTGCGTTTGACTGAGAAAATCTATCAGGTTTTAAAATCACTTGAGCCCAGAGCGCTCTCAGAGCGGTCCTTCCCAGGACGCTCGGGCAGAAGTGGAGCCTCTCACATTAGCTTGCGGCGTGTAGCGACCGACATCGCTCGCGGAGATAAAGAAGACATTTTCCACAAAGGTCAGCAAAGACAACAAACACAGCCGGGGCAAGGGGGGAGACCAGGGGGAAGGGGAAGGTTGGGGAGGAACCTTTTGAGTGTCATTTAACAAAACATTGAACTCGAGCCTCGGAGCCGACGCTAAAGTTAATGATTTTTTTTTTGTCTGTCCCTCGTTACACGCAGGGTAGATCAGATCCTGAATGCTAATGCTAATCTGGGGACGTATGGCGTACTGCTGTGGTCGGCAGCGGCGGTGCCGGTGGCGGAGCGTGGGGCCCCGGGTCGGAGCTGATCGGTCGCAGATGTCAGCTCTGGCCCCGCGTGGACGTTCCCCTCTGCCTACTTTTTCCACTCCATTTCCCCGCTTTACTGCCGCGGACCTCGCTCTCTTTGCGGAACGCGGTTCTGGCGCGGGACGGAGCCACCCAGCATGGGGCCGACGGGGCCGGCTGGAGGTGGAAATGGGTTGTGAAAATGGAGCCTTCAGGGGCCCCTGGGGGCCGAAGATACAGCACCTGCAAGACATGCAGGAATGCTTCCTTTTGTTTCAAACGGAGCTACCAGTCATTCGAACCGTAAACCAGAACAGAGTGAAATGCAGAACGCACACACACACACACACACACACACACACACACATACACACACAGGTCGGATGAAGTTGATCGCACGGAAAAACACAAGTATATGCACGCACAGACACACGCACAGACACACGCACACGCACACACACATACAAACACACACAACTGGTACCATTATCTAAAGAACTGCCAGGTTCTAAAGCAGCCAGTGCTCCCGGGGCATAGCCAGCCCACGTATGACATCTGTGCATGGGCAATGAGAAGATAAATCATCCCAGCAGAACAATGTTGATGAATGAGCTCTGCTCCAACACCCCAGTGGTCAGGACCCCACCACACACCAGCCCCCATCATCATATGCCCTCGGATACCAACCCCCTCCTCATCACCATGCCCATCAACTTACAACACACCAAGCATCCTCATTACCCTCACACACCAAGCATCATCACTACACACACACACCAAGTATCATCACTATTATCACTACCCTCACACACCTCAATCACCGAAACAGCATCACCGCAACCCCCCCCCCCCCCCCCCCGCTCAAACACCCATTCCAAACCAACACCACCTCACATCCCAAATGATATCAAAGCAACCATATCATCCCCTCACAAAAACCCTATCGCCCTCTGCCCTCCCCCAAACCTATTACGCCCTCACAAAAAAAAACGCTCACATGCCAAAATCATCTTACAACGCAACGCAAACTTCCCTCCAACACAAACACACACACACACACACACACACACACAAACCTGCATAACCCCCAATGCACCAATGCCATCATCCGTCTCTGGTACTGGCATATGGACTACTACTTTCCATTGCTACTAGTTTATTTGTTTGTTTATTTATTTGTTTGACATTTGCCGACAATAAGAGGCAATCATTTGGCCAAACAAAGTCAGCAAATGTCATCAACATTATTTTGCTGTACCAACAGGCGTATGACTTAAGGAAGGGACGTTTATATTATTAAGGTCATGATGATGGACATGTAACTTTACTTTTCCGAATATTTCCACTTTGGCCATTCATAGGTATTAGTAGGATGTTTAATGGTGGACTTTTTACCAAAGCACTATGTACTTTGCTGTAGATTGCGACGCTAAGTATGGGTGCAGTAAAAATCTGTATGGGATATGAGTTGTTTTTCCACCACTGGCTGTGAAACACACGCGCCCCACCGACACTTTGAGCTTTCTATAGGTTTCAGTGGCAGTTAGCCTTTACGGAGGCACAAGACATCAGGGGAGCGTTTCTAAAGGTTGAGTATGAATGGAAGTGTGAGTAGCCTGCCAGTGTTTTAAATCCGACCGTATCGTTTTCACGACGATTGGGCTCTTGGCGGAACCCCTTTTTTTCCGGAAACACACGTTCCACGGGTTACTCTCACGTTACTATTGGCTCGTATGGCTTGATGCTGATTGGCCCCGTCAGTGTTGTTAAAGTGCTGGGTCAAGCATGGGCTGTCCAGGGTCCTGTTTGGCCGATCCCCTGATGGCTCTGGTTGATGCTGTCATCCATACGGGCTGAATAAGGGCTGATGTTTCCCTCACTGGGTCTGGCTGCCTGGCTCAGACGAACATGCAGTGTGTATGAGAGTTTCCAAGCCTAAAATGGAGTCTCGATGTCAAAACCCTTAAGTTGGAAAAATGTAGCCCAAAAACTTTCCAAGACAAATAACTTGTCTTTTGTGCAGTTATTATTGGATGGATTGTTTGGTTTTCTTTGTCACCTGGTGTTGCTTTTAACGACTATGTACTAATTACAAACAAAAAAGGGTCAAATAATTATTTACAAACCAAGAAAACCAAGAAATGTAAATTAACCTCTTGGCTAACTCTGACACCTTCAAATGAAGGTGTTAACTTCAACGCCTGCCTTATGGACGTCTGCACGTCTACACATCCATCATTGTTGATGGATGTGCCAAACATCCATCAAACATCCTGCCAAACAAATCTTAAAGAAAGAAAGACATCATTTAAAATTCCAAATGTTTTCAGTCAAAAGTGATTCAAACATGAGACAGGATACGAGTAAGATAAGGTAGACTCCCGTTGCCAACAATGTTCCTGCATAATACCGTTACCTTCTATGATAACATCCATTGTCTCTGCCTTTATCTACGCACCATCTATGCAAAAACCTGCCTATAACCTTCCTTACCGAACCTCTTAAGCATGACAAGCACACCCCAAAGAAACCTAAACTGTCTCAACCACTCTTGGCCACTCCAGGGAGCCGTACTTAACGCCACTCACTTATTACCCACATACTCCAGCTCTGTCCTCCTGCTGCACAGCTCCAGAGAGACAGCTGATTGGATGGCTGTGATAGCAGGCGTTGTTCAACATGGACAGACCCACTCTGAGCCTTGTGTGGTCCGGTACTGTGGGGTGGGTGGGTGGGTGGGGGGGTCTGTCTCTGTCTCTGTCTACCACAGGCTAACTGTATGCTAATCATGTCATAATGTTATTTAGATCCATTGATCTGCAGTGTTGACCCCCCTCCCATCATCATTCACATACGTGACACACACACACACACACACACACACACACGTACAGACTCCAGCAGTCCCCTGCTCCACTTGGTTTTGACAGGCTAAGGTCAGAAGCGACGGGGGGCCCGGGTTACATTTGCAAAACACGATGGCGCTGAGCGTCCCCTCGGACCCCCAGCCAAACGACGGCCTGTAGTCTGTCGACACGGCCCAGGTCGCCGTGGCGATGCCCCCGCCTCCACGCTGCGCTTCCAACGCACTGTGGCCTTTTCCCTGACCTGTCCGTCAAACAGAGACAGACTGACAGCCTGTCACCCTAGATCCCAGGGCAGCTAACACACAGACACACGGACACATATAAACAGACACACACACACACGCACATACACACAAAGACACAAACCCTCCCCATCCCCCAGTGCAGAAGCATCCCTTCTGCACTGGCGGCTGTCAGCCAGTAGGAAGATCAGTCAGACTTTATCTCCCGCAGTCCACCTCGCTGGGCTCCCGGTTCTGAACGCCTTGCGGGGGGAAACCCGGCGCTGTTGTTCGTGACATGGACACGCATGACACGAGGCTCACAGAGAGAGAACACGCGTGTTCAAGAGTAAGAGTGTTGTGTTTTGGTTTCATGCAAAAAAAATCGGGAAAACTTCATGCAATTCTTCTTCTGCCACTCCTTGTCCATGCGTTACTCAGCCTTCTTTATAACCACTGACGCCAACATCGCTGATAACAAACACGCATGAATATTTTATAGAACACAAATATTCACTGTTATTTAGTATGCAGGCAACACTTTCATCAGTATCAGTTTGATTCAGGTCATCAAGGAGTAGGGGTTAGGGAGCATTTTGCTCAAGGATGCTTACCGAACTGAACTTAACTGTACAGGTAGGCTTTGGACGTGTGGGATTCAAACCCAGAACCTTTCGGCTGGGAGAGAATCCCCCTAGCCACCCAAATATCAAGAAGAAGAATCCTGTTGGACATGTTGCTGTGATGATATACATTATAAAACATTTAAAGTAATTTGTATATGTTTTGGTTTAAGGAAATATTTTTCAATGGATGCATTTTATAAAAGCAGAACATCTGGTAGAACCTTGAGTACTGCACCTCCATGTCTGTTTTGTCTAGCGGTTTGTATTTATTTTCAGCTGTATGGGTGTGCATTTTTATTCCTGCGTGTTCACGTTCATGTGTCTAATGTGTGATTGGTTAGGTCATTGGACGGACCAAGAGGCCCCTCTGCAGAAAGTGTCCCATGGTCAGAGCCAATCGGCTGGCTTGTTGTTCTCTGAGGGTCCCCATAACTTGGGTGTCTTGGGGGTCCGGACAGCACGCACTACAGAAACAAGTACTGCACTGGTCTGTCTTTTTCATAGTAACGTGAGCGAAGAATATTTTGTCATGTGCAGTGAGCTGCAAATGTACACACACACACACACACACACACAGACACGCATGCACTCAGGCATGCTGACACAGATAATAAATATGTATGCGTGTGTTTAGATAGATAGATAGATAAATAGACAGACAGACAGACACACTAAGTTGGATAGATAGTAGGATAGATAGATATACCGATAGATATAGAATACATACACTACTCATACACCATCCATAATTCACACAACACACACTGTGCCCACTTTCAACACACTGCTTGCACACACAAACACACACACACACACACACACACACACACTCACACACGCACACACACTCACACAAACACACAGACAACCATACACACGCACACACACGCACACACACTGCTTACACACACACACGCACATACACACACACCTTCCAAACACTTGTTTAGCCTCCCGCGAGGCCCGTAGCAGATCTCAGAACTGTGCGTCCTCCCCTGACGATTCAGTTCACCAGGTGTTGTCTGCAACAGGCAATTAGTAGAATAGGTGTAGCTGTCAATCATCCCGGCTGGGAGATTAGCTGCCTGGCTGTAATTAGCGGGTTAGAGGCTGCTTGGCCCAGAGGATAAAGGCTTTGCCAATAATGGACCCTTGGGTATTAATTACTGAAGGTCGAAGCAGCCGAAAAGGCCAGGATCTTAGCAGCGGCGCACGTAAGATGATTGTTTAAATTTCAAAAATAATACTAGTCTGACAGTTGTTAGTGTCCCGCGGGGCTGCGGGTACAAGGTAGCCGAGGTAATTAGTTTGAAGAGGGAAAGGGCATGGTTTCAGGCATGTTGGGGAAGTGCGAGAGACAGAGGAGGGAGACACAGAGACAGGGGGGGAGATAGAGGAGAGAGGGAGGAAGGGGGAAGGATGGAGGGACGGAGAGATAGAGTTACCAATAGAGAGAGAGAGGGAGGGATAGAGATAGATGAGGGAGATATAGAGAGGAAGGGAGGAGAGAGAGAAGAGCGAGAGAGGAGATAGGAGAGGCAGCAAGAGAGAGGGAGGAGGATAAAGTGAGAAAGCGGGAGTGGAAATCAAGGGGAGAGAGAGATTGGGAGCGAGAAAGAGAGACACAGGGAGAGAAACAGGGAGAGATAGAGAGAGAGGGGGGGAGGGAGAGATAGAGGGAGGAGAGACACAGAAAGAGAGAGGGAGGGAGAGATAGAGGAGAGAGGATAGAGTCAGCGAGAGAGAGGGGGGACATGAGCGAGAGAGAAAGTGAGAAAGGGGGGAGTGAGAGAGAGAGGGAGGGAGTGAGAGAGAGAGATCGTGTATGAGGTTGGGGAGAACAGAAAAACAGAAATAAAGATAGAGAGCCTGTCACATAGTAGTAAAATATAAAGCTCAACAGAGAGATGGAGAGAGAGAGGGAGCGGAGAGATAGAGGGGGGAGAGAAAGAGAGTGAAGGTGGGGAGAAATATTTATTTTCTGATATAAACAAGACATGTTGTATTTCTCTGTTTTTCTGCCACCTGTGGACTTTAGGTTGCCATGGCGACAAAAACAACGCAGCTGTACAACACAACACAATTACACTAAGACAGCAATAGGCAGTTGCACTAAAACAACACAATGCAATGACCCCAAGACAACAATAGGCAGTTACACTAAAATAACACAATGCAATCACACCAAGACAACAATAGGCTGGTACACTTAACTTAAATAACACAACGCAATGACACCAAGACAACAATAGGCAGTTACACTTTAACAACACAACGAATAAACACCAATAAAACAATAGGCACTAACACTAAATTAAAATAACACAACGCAATGACACCAAGACAACAATAGGCACTAACACTAAACTAAAATAACACAACGCAATGACACCAAGACAACAATAGGCGGCTAAATTAAAACAACACAACTCAATGACACCAAGACGACAATAGGCAGTGACACAAAAATAACACAACGCAATGACACCAAGACAATAATAAGCGTAAACACACTAAAATGTGTGTTTACGTGTGTACATGCGTGCACATGTGTGTGTGTGTGTTGAAATGTGTGTGCATGTGTGTGCGTATGTGTGTGTGTATGCATGCGTCCGTGTATGCCTGTGTGTGCATCTGTGTGTTTGTGTTTGTGTGTGTGTTTCTGTATGTATGTAGTTGTTTGTGTGTGGGTGTTTGTGTGTGGGTGTGTGTGTGTGTTGGTGTGTTGGTGTGTGTGTGTGTGTGTGTGTGTGTGTGTGTGTGTGTGTTTCTGTGTGTGTGTGCGCGTGTTTGTGTGTGGGGGATGCGCAGCCAGGCAGGGGGTGAGAGGCTCTTATTAAAGTAGTAAAGATGATGTGATGTTGTGCAGAACAACAAAGACCTTAAAGGGAGAGAGAGAAAGAAAGAGACAACGAGACAGAGGGAGAGAGACAGAGAAGAGAGGAGGAGAGAAAGAGAGAGGGACGAAGAAGAGACAGGGATAGTAAGATACGAAAATAGCGAGAGATAGAGGATAGAGAGAGCGTTAGACAAAGAGAGAGACAAGGAGAGAGAGAGAGAGAGAGAGAGAGAGAGAGAGAACGAGAAACAAGGAGAGATATGGGTGGGGGGACAGGCTGGTGGTGTTTGGCCCAGGTTCAGCTAGGGTTCATGCTGGGTGAGGTGATGAAGTGGGCCTGCCACATGCTTACAGGACCCCTGAGGGTCCCCGGGCTGCCCCTGTTCTACGCCTGATTGTAAAGGCAGCCGCGCCTACTGCATTTAACAACACAACACCAAAACAACAGACCAGACAATAGCGTTGCCGCCCGACTGTTTATGGGACAGAAACACAGAGGTTGCTGTCTCATTCCCCTGTCATCAGCATCACCACGTAGAGCTGAACAAGACTTCACAAGTTGTACTGTTCTCTCCACATCAACGCATCCAGCATCTCCCTGAGTATATAGAGCATGGTATATAAAAGAAAACGGACACATATAAAGATGTTGGATTATTTAGCACATAACTTTTAGATACAGGTCATTAATGAGCAGGCATAGGTTAAGGTGTCTGGCTATGTGGTAGACATATAGCTCCTAACCCAGATCTTTTCGGCTGCAAGTGAACCACCATAACCATGACTACCTCGCCCCCCATTCCTATCCCCGAAAAACCCCTACCTGTTTAGTCATCTAGCTCGTTTTTTTGGCCACCCATTCACATCCGAGGAAGGAAAAGATAGTAAAGCAACTGTTTCTTGTTTATGGTTTGATCTCAGAGCAACAACTGTTAAACAAACCCTAGAAAGCACACAGTGAAGGGTAACGAGTAGAAAAGCCTACGGTCGTCCATCTGTGGATGAAGGCTTCGGCAGAGTGGCCTCATGGTGCGTCGGGCAGATGGAAGCCATAACTATCAGTGTATAAATACATCAACAGGTGATGTAGTTTTACTGTCCATCCGACTTGGACATCAACCCAGGTCATCGGATACCCCCCCCCCCCCCCCCCCCCCTCGCCGGAGGGAGGGAGGAGAGAGGTGGCTGAGTAAGGATGGAGGGAGAGGAAAGTAAGGGAGGGAGAGGGTAGAGAGAGGGATGGAATGAGGAAGGGAGATGGATGCTGGAAGGGAGATGGATGCTGGAAGTGAGGCGGAGAAGGGAGGGAGAACGCGAAAGAGAGGGAGAGAGGAGAGGGAGGGAGGGAGGGAGGGAGGGAGGGTGGGAGGGAGGGAGGGAGGGGGGAGGGAGGGAGGGAAGGAGGGAGGAGAGAAGAGAGAGGGAGGAGAGGAGTTGGAGGGAAAGAGAAGGAGAGAGGAGAGGAAAGGGAGGGAGAATGAGAGAGGGAGAAAGGATTGGCGCAATGGAGGGAGAATGGAGGAATGGAGGGAGAGAAGGAGCAATGGAGGGAGAAAGGGAGCAATGGAGCGCGGTAGAAGCTGGGAGATGGGCTGAAGATCTCCTACCAGGCCCAGATAGAGAAAGCATCTGGAGTGTTCTGAGACCTCACACTGCTCACAGAGCAGTGTCTAACTAACTACTGGAGACACATAGACACAGTGACATAGGATACAAGATGGTCTGATGGTCATGGGCATACTTCCGTGAGACCTGGGATCAGATCATGGGATCTGATATTTTTCTATTCTGATTTGGGCAACTTTCACATGTAGTCTTTAATCTGATACAGGTCAAACATTTTGCTTGATAGATAATATACCAAGGTGTTCCAGTAGATAACAGATAGTATATGGTTACTTACCGAGTATACACACAGTATCCTAGCAGCTAGAATGTATGAACTCCAGATGACCTCCAAATGACCTCCAGATTACCTCCAGGTGACCTCCAGATGGCCATGATCATTGTCACCAGAGCCGATAGAAAAGGAAGTCTGTCTGCAAGTCTGTCTGTCTGTTATCTCATGCACTGTGTATTTGTGTGTGTGTATGTATGTATGTATGTATGTATGTATGTATGTATGTATGTATGTATGTATGTATGTATGTATGTATGTATGTATGTATGTATGTATGTATGTATGTATGTATGTATGTATGTATGTATGTATGTATGTATGTATGTATGTATGTATATATGTATGTATGTAAGTATGTATGTATGCATGTATGTATGTATGTATGTATGTATGTATGTATGTATGTATGTATGTATGTATGTATGTGTGTGTGTGTGTTTGTTTGTGTGTTTGTGTGTGTGTGTGTCAGTGTGTGTCTGTACGTGTCTGTATGTGTGTGACTCTGTATGTATCAGTGTGTGTGTGTGTGTGTGTATGTGTATGTGTACGTGCACATGTCTCTGTATGTGTGTGTGTCTGTATGTGTGTGTGTGTGTGTGTGTGTGTGTCTTCATGTCTCTGTCTCTCTGCATGTATCTGCATGTGTGTGTATGTTCTTGGTAAAGCGGTGAGCAACATAAATCAGACCTCATGTAACACTCGGCACCTGTGGCTCCCGGCAGGTAGTTCTGCGGGGCCTCCATAAATATGTCAGGGCCCCGTGTAATCTGGCCCTCGTTCCTTATCTGGCCCCGCTCCACAGCCCCCATAAATAACAATAAAACCTTCCCCACACGCACCCTGCATCCCGCATCCTGCACCCAGCCCAGGCAGGGTCACCCTGTGCACCCAGGCTTTTGTATCCTGGTGTGTGTGTGTGTGTGTGTGTGTGTGTGTGTGTGTGTGTGTGTGTGTGTTTGTTTGTGTATATAGAGTGTGGACTTTGCATACTCACAGTGTCTGTGTTTATACAAAGTGAGTGTGTTCTAGGATGAATGCAATAGGATGCATGTATGATGTGTGTGTGTGTGTGTGTGTGTGTGTGTGTGTGTGTATGTGTGTGTGTGTGTGTATGTGTGTGTTTGTGTGTGTGGCAGGGCAGAAACCATGGTTCAGATGTGTGAGATTTGAACCTGCAGCTCAATTCCCTAACCAGGGGCCCCTCCAAGGATTTAACTTTCTTTGTATTTAGAAAGTTATCTAGTCGGTGCTGTTCCTCTACCTCTCTCTCCCCCTCCCTCATACTCATCATGTTCTCTCTCTGTCTCTCTCTCTCTCTCTCTCTCGCTCTCTCTCTCTCATGCTAACGTCACTCTAAGACAAACAGGCAGCCTTCATAAAACCTAGCGCTAGTTATTATAATTTTAAGCTTTAAGCTGTAGAGTAAAGCCTGCACTTCGTATAAAATCAACCCAACAAAAAACCTCATCATTAACCTCTGGCCCCCATCATGTGACGTGAAACAAGTCAGAAACAAGAAAAGTGAATTAACGTTAAGTAAGTGACTCACATAAATTGCACTGGGTAATACCTTTTAAAAAGGGTTTTTAATAGCGTGCGTCAAGAGCCAAGAAAATAATTATATGTGCAGGTGGCTTGTGTGCTCTATGCTCTGGTGTTCTAGACTTCATTACTGGGAATACAATTCACAAAGAAAGAAAGAAAAACTCTTGCAATCCTGTTTCACAGCTGATATGGTATTTCAATTTAACTTTGACTTAAGATAGGATAAGATGAGATAAAATGAATGATAAATAGATAGAGTACCTTATTTAGAGCCTAAATGGAATTTAAGTGGTGTAGCAGCATTAAATGACAAAGTACCCACACAACAAACAATGCACAATGAGATAGGTAATGACTTTTTTTTTTTGAGAACACACCCCTCGCCTCACCCAACTTTGTTCTCCTTATTCCTTAATAACAAAATCTTTGATTGGCAGCGTTGATGAATAGTTCACTTTAAAAAAAGGGACCAGTTAATCACCGTCTTCACAGATTATCTCTGGGAACGGCTTTCAGACCCTGGCAGGACTTTAAATATATATATATTTTTTTTCTTTTAACGTTTTGTTATATTTTCCTTCATATTATGATAAATGCGAAAATAATTGTAGGCTATGTAAAAATAGGCTACTGGGTGTAGGCCTACATACATATGGGATGGATGTTATTACTGTACGTGAAAAAAAGATGTTGGCCATTGGTCATATGTTCCATCCTTGAGCTGTCTGATAGATGTTGGAAAATATAGCAAAATAGGAAATAAATGCAATGATATCATGTAGCATTCTAGCTATACAATTGTTTGTAATGTGCTTCATGAATCTGTCAAATAAACAAAAACCAGCAGTTTTTTTTTAATCGCACCTATAATAAATAGCTTTACGGCATATATCCGGACAACTGCCGCAGTGCAGTTCTTAAACGCGCATCTGGCTGACAGTTGACTGCGCACGCACCACCCCAGGCCCCGGCACCTTGTTTACCGGAAAACAAATGGCAAATGAAAATACATTAAATTCCACATGTTAGGCGCAGGTGTCAGTGTAATAATGCGTATCACGAAAGAGCGGAGAGAGGAGAGCAGAGGAAGCGGAGGTAGCGGAGCATTGTGTTTACCGTGGGATCATCTCAGAGCTGCCGCTGGGGAGATTGAGAAGCGCACGTTGCTGTCAGCCCTCGCTTGTCTAACACTCGGTTTGATCCGAGTGTTAGACACCCCCGCCGCGCAGGGTGCTGGCGGTGTGTGTGCTGTGTGCGTGCGTGTGTGTGTGGTGTGTGTGTGTGTGTGTGTGTGTGTGTGTGTGTGTGTTAAAGGGCCGACACGCTGCTGTTCATTTGCACTCAAGTGGTAAAGACGTTTAATTCAAACACTGCGCCTTGTCGCTTTTTTCTTCTTCTTTTTCTTTTACCTCGAGAATATTTTGAAATGTCGAAAAAGATTATGATGAGAAAAAAACGTTTATTTATTCATTTTAAAGTTATTGGAGGCTGGAGGATATGAATTAAGTTACTTTTGTCACTTCCAAGAAATATACCTGTAGCCCTACTATTTGTCTTCCCACTTGCATAATCTGCATCATATTTTTGTGTTAAGCAGGTGAGGCAGATTTTGTGTACTAAACTGTTAAAATTTTTTTTAATGATGCCAATCCGGGAATTATTCATATCAGGGACCTCTCATTTGTAGACCATAGATTAAAAAGACAAAGTCCGGATCCTGAAAACAATGTGTAAAGTAATGCACCTATAGATGGATGCATAATTATTGTGCTGAGTGAAATGTAAGTGGTTAGTGGTTAAACCCTCAACTACTACAACCAGCCTATATCTTGGGCTGAACATGCATAACATCATCTCAACACACACATGCTAACTCATTAAGCCTTCAACAGGCTGGCACATAGCTAGCCAACGTGCTAGCTATGCCTGATAAAATCACATGACGTTCCTTTCTGTTTTCCTGAATTGCCTAACCTTAATTTGATTATAGGATTCATTTGCCATATAGCAGGGATAAGTATAGGCTATGAAATGCTGAATACTTCCAAAATAAAACAAAAAATAAAATTTCCCTCAACAAAAAGGCCTCAAATCACATTATTACATCCATGCTTAGTTTGAAATAATGCATATTTATCGTGTTGTGAGGCAGTCCTAACCAATTCTCTCTCCCTATTATTCAGATGACAACACTTGAACAAAACACAAGTACGGGTAGATAGAAACATCATGGCAGCACCTCCACTTTGATACCTGGGGTTTGGAGCGGAGGGAATGTGAGTTTACATACAGCGGAGCTACGGAGACCGGTGGCTTACGCTTCGCGGTCAATAATGAAACGCAGGCAAACAGGCAACAGGCAAGCACCATTCTCCCCCCCCCCCCCCCCCCCCCCCCCCCGATATCCATTCCATGTTTAACAGATGCACCGCGCTGGGCCCCGCAGCCGATGGCATTACTGCTAGCGCTCAGCTAGCGCTCAGCAGGCCCGGCCAGGTCCAGGGGCCCGCACAGGTGATGCTCTTGAAGGCGTGGTGATTTCCATAGGCTGAGGCCCTTAGCCAAAACACACAACCGCTGGGGATGTGAAGTATCCTCACGCTCCACCACCCCGGTGGATCCTGGGATACGCACCCACCCCCACCTCCTCCTCCTCCTCCACCACCCCATACACCCCCGTCTCCATCTCCTTCTCGTTCTTCTTCTCCATCCGCGTTTGGTCCGCGCGGCCCCTGGGCGACGAGGGCACGTCAACAAAGTGCCGTGCAGTGGTCCGCGGCATCATGAAGCAAGAGCCCTCCCGCCGGCCGGCGCGTCCGTCTCAGCGCTTGCATTATGTAGAACAGCAGAGATGAGCTCGCATGGTAAATATTGCAATGAGCTAGGTGCGCGTCTCGGGCTCCGCGGTTCTTCCAGGTCCTTTGTATTAAAAAGAAACCTCACAGAGCCCTGAGTGGAGCGGGAGGTGGGGGGTTTGGGGGGGGGGGGGCGGACCGACAGACCGACATACACAGTCAGACAAAACGAGACAGGCACAAAAAGAGACGGCTGTGGATTAGCATGCAAACAGAGGCTGTTTGGCAGTGGGTGGATCTTCTCCAGAAGGCCCTGAAGGAGGCAAGGCAGCCGCTGAAGCGGAACCAGCCAGCGCCGGTACCAACGGGGAGCAGCAGCAGCTTGTGAACCAGCTCGAGCACAAAGCCCTGCAGTGGCCCGCGGCCACTCCTCCTCCTCCTCCTCCTGCCGGGCCCCTGGAGCAAGGCTGCTGCTCCAAGGATGGGAGGACCTGCACCTCCTTATTAAGAGATAAAGCACGCCCGGACAGAATTACATCAACAGTTGGCGCAGAGGCAATCAGAGGTTAGCTTCGCACACACAATTCACCATGCGCTCAATGTCAAAGAGCAAGTTTCATTGTATAAGCTTTATTTAGTTTGTGTTTTAACAAAATACAACGTGCCTGCTCTGTCTGGAAAGATTAAACATGACCTATGGAGGGAAAAGAAAGTGTCTCAACAAGAATCAATATCACTGGGTTGTTTCCCCCAAAAAAGGTACATTTTTCAATGTACCGTGCAAAATAGCATTCATTAATGTAACAATGGGAACTTTTAACTAAAAGCTGGTTGCCCTAAACATAATAACAATCATAGGTATACATAGTAAAGCATAAAAGTACATTACATACAGACGAATGGAAGTATGTTAAATTAGCATGAGTTAATTTAAAGGGCCCCTATTTTACCACCAGGTGTGATGTTGATTAGTCATTCCAAGCCAATACAAAACTCTACCATCTGTGACATCACTAGTGGGAGTGTTCACTCAGATGTATGACAAAGAGATCAGCCTTCCCGCCTTCCCAGTGGACCGTACAGACTGGTAATCTGATTAAAATAGGATCCTTTAAAAATAAAAACAAGTATGTATGAAATACTAATGTACATCCATACGTTTCCGACCTCATGGGGAAGGAGACTGGAAACACAAGCCTATGTTCACGATAGATGATATGCTGCTAGCAGATGTGTATGATATCAAGGTTTTATTATTTTCTTTATGGTCTGCGAGTGTTGCTAAGTAACCCAATCCATCAGGGCAGAGGATGAGCTTCAAAACATCCGACATGTCAGCGGGTCGGAGGGGCCCGACTCGGGCCCAGGCCCCCGGACGCTGTGGCTGGCGTGAACCCCATGTTATATTCACTGCACTTCAACTCCTGCTCGTAAATATTGCCCCCTGTGCTGGGTCCGTTCTTGCTTTAAACGTAGACACAAACCGTTCAGCAACCTATTGGTATTCCCCATGGTGTGTTGTTACTTAGTTTGTCATTTGTTTGCGAGCGCGCTTTCTGTTGTGTACTGTTTCTGTGTTTGTTTTTTTCCGGTTGGTGCAACGTAGATTCTAAACAACACAATCTGCTTTACAAGAATCAACATCACCATGCAACATTATCCATCCATCAAGATGCATTAGTTGTAAACTCAGTGTGGAGAAGCTTCAAGAAACCATTGACAATATATCTGGTGTGGATTCTACTAACACACCAGAATATATCTGGTGTGGTTTCTACGATGGGAGTAGAAACTCTGTTTTAGGAAGTGGTGTGAGAGGGGAAAGAAACTCCTGCTGTTGAGAAATCCAGTTCTCTTAAACCTCTGCTTTCTCAGCCAATCAAGCGGATCCATGCCTGCCTTTGCGTAACCTTCCACTGACACGACTTCCTGTCAGAGAGGCCAATCGCGGTCGAGGAGGGGATGGGCTCTTAGAGGGCCTCACTTGTCCCATGGGTCCCTAAAATAAATCTATGATCCCACCACAGCCCATTGGCAGTGGCATTTCCTCAGAGCAGAGTGCACCAGAACCTTGGACCCCTTGACCGATCGGACTGCTGAAGATATGACCCCCCCCCCCCCCCCCCCTCCACCCCCGTCCCCCCACCCCACCCCCCAACCTTTCAGGGGTCCCTTGAAACAAACGATGCGGAACGATGACATCAGTGTTTGTTTAGATTTCCTGGTCTGTCTTTGAAGACATTGTGTGTGTGTGTGTGTGTGTGTGTGTGTGTTTGTGTGTGTGTGTGTATGTGTGACTCATTGAGGAAAATGTGCCAGATGTGAACATCACAATGCTGTTTGTATGGTTAATGTACTGTACTGTAGCGTTAGCCTCTCTGTGTGTGAAAGAGCGGTGGGAATGTGTTCAGATTAGCCCCTTCACCCCCCACCCCCTACCCCCTCGCTCCAGGAACCTTCCACTTCCCATCTTATACACTTACATCGTCCTCTTCTGACTCATATTTCACGCCACGGGTGGCTGAGAAAAACAAATCATGAACACTTAGGGAGCTAAAACAACATCCTGGCACAGGAGGTAATGGGGTCCTCGAGGTGCCCGGGTTAGGTGTCCAGGGAGCGCCTGTCAAAGCGCTATTAATAAGACCAGGCATGTGGGCAGCGCCGCATCTCTGGGCTCGCAAAGCCATCACCATGCATTAGCTAGGCAGCTATTAGATAGCACTAAATGATGGGTATTAGTTAGCGGTACTGTCTAGATCTTTACACATTAGCTAGGCTGCTATTATAAAGCACTAAATGATGGGTATTAGTTAGCAGTACTGTCTAGATCTTCACACATTAGCTAGGTTGCTATTAGATAGCACTAAATGATGGGTATTAGAGAGTGGTAACGTCTAGATGTTTATACATAAGCTAGGAAGCTATTAAATAGCGCCACGTTATATAAGTTAGCAGTACTGTTTAGATCTTCATACATTAGCTAGCCTGCTATTAGATATTGGCGTTACATTAGCTAGCGGTACAGACCGGATCAATGACATACATAAGCTCGCTGCACCAGTGATGCTCATGTTTGACATTTCATGGGATATTAACGTGCTTGATGTGATACATGCAGCCTGTCATGTATTATTAAGTACTATTGTACTGTGTGAAATAATATTATTGTTGTTAATGTCACGTGAGATAGTACTACTATTTGTTAGTGTATGTGTGTGTTTATGTGTGTGTGTGTGTGTGTGTGTGTGTGTGTGTTTGCAACACCCCCCCCCCCCCCCCCCCCCACCGTGCCCTCTTCTCAGCCCTGTCTTGGCACCCATTGGTACCTTTTGTGAAAACACCCAGAAGCTCTTTCTCTACCTCACTCTCTCTCTCTCTCCCCTGGCCTCTTTCTCTCTCTTTCCCCCTCTCTCTCTCTCTCTCCCCCCCCCCCCCCCTCATTCCCTACCTCTCTCTCCCTCCTGTTCTACCCCTCCCTCTCCCCCTCCAGAAGGAGTGTATAGAGAGTAGTGGGGCGTGTCATTTCCTCCGTCGCCACGTTGAACAAATTCATCTGGTCATACCAGATCATACCTTTGGTGTGTGTGTGGGTTAGTGTTTAGTGTTGTGTGCATGCATGCATTCATGTGTGTGTAGTTGGACTCAATGAGCCAATGGTGTCGCGGCATTAGAAGGGGTTAATCCCCGTAAACGGAGACACCCATATTGCTTACGCAGGGAGCTAATAAGACTAACATAGCTTCATAACATTCCGCCGCCATTACGTGACCGCCTGTCAATCATTGACACAATTAAATTGTTTAATGAATAAATTTGCATGGATAATGGCGGCGTGGCTGTGAACATCTGGCTCAAGCGGTTTAATGGCGTACCTTGCATCAGACGCCCATATGGAAGCAAGTGGAGGGGCTGTTTTGATGCTAACTAAATGAAAAGTATCACTCAAATTAATTTGGCTGGTTTGACAGCGAGGAAATCACTTAGTAAGAGTGATTCTGGCATATTACAAGCTCTGCACTTAATTGCCATAGGAGGAACCATTTTTTATGCCATCTTACCTAACATGTCTTCCTGTTCCGAGCAGCTAAAACAGCGGAGAAATGAGGCTCGGGGTTGCTGGAGAAAGTTGTGGATAACAGTTTTTTCAACGCTGCATTTCAATAGCACGAGGCACGCGGCGGCTGCCGCAAATGAAATGCAAATTGTGCCCGCTCGCCGTAGCACATCTGGCTGCGCAATCTCCTAAAACCTTCATATGTGTTTCCGCAATTAAAAAAATTGAAACAATTGTCACTTTCGCAGCTCATTTCAGAAAGCGCTGGGGGGGGGGGGGGGGGGGGGGGGGGGGGGGGGGGGGGGGGGGGGGTCTATCGGCAAGATATGCATTTCAAAATGGCTGTCAGAAGAAGGGGTAGGGGGGAGAGAGAGGGGAAACCGCAGGTGAAGAAGGCGGACATCAGTGTCGTTATGTGACTGACGCCGTAAGAACATGCCAGAAAATGTGATTGTTATTCAATGAAAAAATAAAAATACATCCGGAAATGAAGCTTTCTAAAACTATTCATTGTGACATAAAATGAGTGCACGCATCCAATCACACCACTGCTGTTGCTTTTCTTTGCGTTTCTTGGCATGTGCTGCAATCAAGTGCATGGCTTTTCAAACCGAACTTCGTGTTTCAGAAGTTCAGTGCAGTGAGTACAAAACACGCGTTTCCAGTTGAGAGGAGCTATTCTGCAGTAACACAACACTGTTGGACAGTGTCCCCCCCCCCCCCCCCCCCCCCCCCCCCCCCCCCCACCCCCGCCCCATTCTAAACCTGTGGTTTTCAATACGTGGGTCGTGCCCTGTAAGTGGATGGCATCAGGGGACCAAGTGTATTGTGTGATGGCCACAATAAACAATTGTACTAACAAAAAAAGACAAATATAAGCATCCATGCCTTGTCCATCTTGTTTGTATTCCCTATTTATTTGTATTTATTATTTATGTTTATTCGAAGAATGAAAAGGGAACCCTGTCTTGAAAAACAATAAACTGAATGTTAACTGAAATGTTTACTATCATTATTTTTTGACAGGGTCTTGAGAATATATCACCTATTTCCGTGCACAATATGCAGTAGGTTTGGCAGGTCCTGGGCCAAAAGTCTTCACTTTTGGTGGTGTGGCTGCGGCATGAACGAGTTTGAAAAGGTTCTAAATAGAGTGTTGGAAGAGGCCTCTCCCAAAGAAGAGGAGCTGGAACTGGGATAGCTCTCCACTCTGAGCGGTGCCAGCGCTCTCAGCCCTGCGTCACAGTTAGCCCACACTTGGCCCAGAGAGGGTGGAAGGGAAGTAGCCTGCTGTAAAGAGGTGTTTATGACAGAGGGATGCAGAGAGGAGAGCTGGGGAAGGGGGAAGAGGTGGAGGGTTGGGGAGTTGGGGTATGTCTTCACTGATTAGACAAACAGAGATGTAAAGCCGATGAGGGAGCCATGGTGAATTGAAAGGAAAGGACTGGAAGTTGGAGGTAAGGATTACCAGGTGTTTGTCTTTTAATATCACTGTGGATTGTGTGTGTGTGTGTGTGTGTGTGTGTGTGTGTGTGTGCAAGTGATTGAGAGAGAGAGAGAGAGATAGAGTCAGAACAGCTCTTGTGTGTGTTTGTGTGTGTGTGCGAGTGATAGAGAGAGAGTGAGAGAGAGAGAGAGAGAGAGAGAGGAGAGAGAGAGAGTCAAAACAGCTCTTGTGTGTATGTGTGTGTGCGTGCTTGTTTGTGTGACTATTTGTTTTTGCATGTGAATTAAAAGGCACATGGGTGGGGTGACGGGGGAACAAGGACCAATTTATATCTGCCAAACACAGGGAGTGGCCTTGTATAACCTCCTCATCGTCCTCCTTCTCACTCTTCTCCTCTTTGTCAGATGGTTTGGAGGAGGAGGAGGAGGAGGAGGAAGAGGAGGAGGAGGAGAGGAAGAAGGGTGGTCTGGCTGGGGTCCACGCTGAGCCCACGCTGAATCCTCTTGGCCCCACAACACACTGCTCCTCATTGTTGGTGGAGGCCAGGGGCCCAACCCTGATCGGTCAGCTCGGTGTGGGTGTCACGGAAACGCCAGGTTCATCCTGTATCTCATCTCCCACGGCTCTCCCTGCGTTGGCCCCGCGGAGAGCTCTTCTGCGACATCAAAAGACCTCCGTGCTTCGCTTGTTCTTTTTTTTTTTTTGGTTCTCCTTCTCCCTCGAAAGGAATGAACGTGGAGTTATTTTAACAGGGCCACATTGTTACAGAGATAATTGACTCCGTTTGGCTTGTGAAGTGAACAGTCAAGGGTGAAATGATTATCTACAGTTTTGTAGATGGGATGTGTGGTATCCGAAACACCCCCCCCCCCCCCCCCCCACCCCCAGTATCTAATTAGGTTGTGCAGATGGTGCGTGTGAGTGTCATGAAATGGTTGCATCCTGTGGCACTCCCTGAAATCCGCCAACCTTTACAGAGTTCAGCGGTTTATCCCATTGGTTGAGATAACAACGTTTGACAATAATGTTAATGTCTGCTTTGATCACTTCCTCTCACTCTCTTGAGTCCTTCTCTCACAATGCAGATCACTTCCTGTCAAGATGGCCGAATAGGCCCATTGTTTAAACTCGTGTCACCACTTATGACTCAATAAATACGTAGGTAAAAAGGGTACAAAATAAGAAATAAAAGAAATATTGAAACGTCCTGGATAAACGTTCTTATATCCATAAGCACTTGCTACAGGCTCAAATATATGTTTTTGTTGATGTTTTCATTACAACGTTAGCTTCAGGTGACACTAATTCACAGTGAAACTCCTGCAGAAGTCGACGGGTCCCCTCGGCGAAATATTGTTTCAATGTAATCACCATCGATTGGTCACGGCCCACCGAGGGGTGACGGGTGGTTGATTAATGTGGATAATATACTGAGTTGGTATTAAAGGCTTCGTCGTTCAGTAGTCCTATAGTCCTATAAAAAGACCACAGCTTTTCATCTGTTGTTCTCCGCTGTGACTCCACTTTAATTAACCGTCTGATCCCTCAACCGCACTCGTCCCAGGGTATGAACGAGCACGTCGTCAAGTGAGTTGGGTTTGTTGTTCGCCGTCATTAACCCTTTATATTGAAAATATTGTATAAAAAAACCTGAGACCTAGCAACAACAACATAGATGTAATGGAAACCTGAAATATTGAGTAAGACTTCAATTGATACTGTCAGTTAACGACGGTGACATGTTTTTTCTCTCTCCTCCTTCCCCCACTCCCTCGCTCCCTCTCCCTCTCTCTGGCTCTGTCTCTGTCTCCCTCTCTCTCTGGCTCTGTCTCTCTCTGGCTCTGTCTATCTCCCTCTCTCTGGCTCTGTCTCTCTCTCCCTCTCTTTATCCATCAAACACTTCTCTTGGTGACACAATTTACATTCACAACCGTTGAAGGCATAAAATTCACAAACCCACAGAAACTGAAAACTGACACAGAATACTTGGAGAGCGCTTCCAGTTTACCACAATAACATTTTCTCTCTCTCTCTCTCTCTCTCTCTCTCTCTCTCTCTCTCTCTCTCTCTCTCTCTCTCTCTCTCTCTCTCGCTCTTTCTCTCTCTCTCTCTCTCGCTCGCTCTCTCTCTCTCTCTCTCGCTCTCACTCTCACTCTCTCTCTCTCTCTCTCTCTCTCTCTCTCTCTCTCTCCTCTCTCTCTCTCTCTGTCTATCCCTCCCTCTCTCTATCAATCTATCTATACTCTCTCTCTTCCTCTGTATGTCTTTTCTCCGGGTGAGGTAGAGCGAGCTGATGTTCTCACCCGGAGAGCGAGCTGCAACGTTGCGGGCCGGGCTGTTAATCTGTTTGCACGTTTGTGGCGCTAACAATGTGTTGACAACACGCTGACACCACGCAGATGTCACATGCATCTGGCCCGTGAATAACCAATCAGAAGCAGCCAGGCCTACCCTCATTATTCCTTCTCTCTTCCTCTCTGTCTCTCCAGCTCGTATATCTCTCTATCTTTCAATGTTCCTCTCTGACTCTCTTTCTCTTGTCTCTCATCTGCAGACTCTATCTTTCCCTGTTCATCTCTGTCTCTCTATATCCTATATCTCGCTATTTCCCTGTTCACCTATATGCCTCGCTATCACTATAGCTCTATCTTTCCCTGTTTATCTCTGTCTCTCTATATCATATATCTCTATCTTTCTCTTTCCCCCCCCGATATGTCTCTCTATTGCTCTATCTCTCTGTCATTCTCTGGCTCTCTAGCCCTTTTTACACAGAGATCCCACAATATTACCATAGAGAAGACCTGTAATTACATAATGCCGCCCCAGTTGTGATTTTAGATAGAATGCTGGCGTTCTGGAAGCAAAAGAGGTGTGCAGGGCGTGATGTGTAACACAGCGGCGTTGGCGTCTGGTGTGACGTATAACATACGCGTCGGCCAGCGAAACAACAACAGTGTAACTGAGTGCCGTGCTTTTGCAAGCCTTGCACATTCTACAAATGCAAGTTAAGTTGCCGTGTTTCGTAGACAACACATAACAAATAACTGATGCTAGCTGTACGTTATAATGCTATGTAAAATGTCTCTCAATCTCCCTCTGTCTTATTCCCTTTCTCACACTGTCTTCCCATCTTCCTCTCCCTGCCCTCTCCCTCTCCCTGTCTCTCTAAGTATGTATAGAACGTTTTTATTTTCAGGATAAAACCATGTATCTTACTCTGTTACTCTGTCTCCTCCTATGTCTCTTTATCTCTCCCTATGTCTCATTCCCTTTGTCTGGCTTTCACTTCCTTCCTCCCTCCATCTCTGCCTTCAAGCCTTCCCTCCTTGCACGCCTTAATCCCTCCATCCCTCCTCTCCAAGTTTCGTCCACTTTATTCCATTTGTGTTGTTTGTTTTACCTCCACACTTTTGCATCTCCCCAGACCTGTTCCTAGTCTTGGGGGAGGGGGCGGGGGGCAAGGTAGACGGGGGAGGTAGACGGTACAGATTGGGGCAGACACGAGGCGAGATGGGGTTAGATCAGCTGCAGATCAGCACGTAAAGTCACCTCTTTCCCCTGTCGCTCCCGTCCAGATCTCTGTTCCTCAACCCCCTCCCCCTCCTCCTTCCCCTCTTTCTCCATCTCCTCTGTTGCTCTTTTCTGTCTGGCGTTTTTCCATCTCCTCCTTCGCATCCATCTGCATGGCCCAAGGTTCACCGTCAACACACAAACCTGATCACCGTGTGGGTTTTTCCCAAAAGCAAAGGCCTCTTCTGCGTGCACTGGCGTGTGTCAACGCTCCTCAAAAGGGCGGCCCCAAGCACTAAATAACACAAGATGCAGTCAGAGATTACGGCTGCTGAATCACGGCCTGGGATAGGATCGTTCCACAGCGTTAGGATTCATACGCTCACCTTCCATTGATCTCCATTTAATGAAACTCTTGACTCCGTGCGTTGGGCTGCCGGTTGAAGGGCCTTCCGTCTGCGCTCCACTAATTGCAATTATATAAGAAAGAGTTAAGTGGGATCCAGCAAGGCTCAGTGGCTGGATGTGGGAACTGAGCGGTAATCCTTGTTTAATGTTTGCCTTTTTTAATGACGCTGGGCGCTCGCCACTAATGAACCTATGAGACTTAACGTGTGGATTTGGACGGTGTGTTATAACGGTTGGGGTCACTTCCAACAATTCCCATCCGGCCGCCTGACGGAAAATTTGAATTCACAGCGCAGAGCTGGAAATCCTCCACAGAGTCCCCCCCCCCCCCCCCCCCCCTCCCCCCCCCCCCCATCACTAATTGAATGTAAGTTCAACTCGGAGGCTGACTGGAATTCAGATTAAATTGACTGCAAACAAAGGGTGAAATTTGGATTTGCACCACCATCACTCACTTTTGATGACGGTCGGCTACAAGCGAGAGGCTACCTGTGGGTGTACCTACAAGCAGGTTCACCAGATCAGAATGGAGAACAGAAATAGAAATGGGACTCTATTGAACACAGTTCAGAGAGCAGGTGAAGGGCTTTAAGATGTTTCTGTCTCAGTTTCTGTTTTGCCTTCTTTTTCTTTGAGCAGGCTGTTTCAAAATTGCAGATAATTTTTTTGTTTGTGCGTCCTTTTTTAATTTTTTTCAGGTGTGGCGCTGCCACTGAATAAAGTGAAATGTAACTTAAAAAAATTAACAGAAAGCTACCTTGGATAAGCAATTCATTTTTCTCAGGCTGGCGTCTCCTGGGTTTGGTGGCAGGTTGTCCGATCTTTGTGATGTCACTCACTGAATTTCTGTCTGTCTTGAGGTGTAAAACTTCACGCTCCTGAATCACACTGGCCAGAGAAACAAGATATGCTCAGCGT
>JACYXH010000128.1:467500-507500 GCA_026745465.1 Lota lota | reverse complement strand
GTGTGTGTGTGTGTGTGTGTGTGTGTGACCGTATAGGAGCTATACAGAGACGAAGGCAGGGGGATAATGATGGATCTGCCACAGCTCGTGCACACCGCTGAGAGAAAACGCCTGTGCTTCAAAGAAACTCTCAGCAAACTTAACAAAGAGAGATGGCGCAGAGGGGGAGCAGATGAAAGGGAGCTACACAATCAACTGTCACATAAAGTTGGGGAAAACATTTCGGCCGCGCCAACGGAGTCCACCCCTTTCTTCTCCCTTTTCTTCTTTGTATTTGACATGGATTCGATGTTCTCAAAAGATGTTGCCACCATGGTACAAAAAACAAAGCAATAATAAGGATACTAATCATGGAACACCCATTATTGTCTGCGAGAAGCATTCTTCTTTCTCACACGAAAGTCAGAACTGGGGTCAGACGCTGACGTAGAATGTAATGCCTTGCTCGAGGGCAGTTACACAAATTTGATGCCTGTTATAATATAGTCGACAGAGACGCCAAGTAGTACGTGGAAAAGGTTATTTTCATGCTTAAAATGCTGGAAATTGTTTCATTATGTTCCACGTTTTATATTTATTTTTTACATTTTGTATGACAATTTCCAAAAAAGTGATTAAATCTTGATCACACAAAATATATAATGGTCCATCTGACTTGTGTTATTTTCCTCCGTAGTGTTTAGAGTGCACGCACTGTAGAGCAACACACATTGTTTTCAACGCATGCAACCCGCTGCCAACAAAGAAGCAAGGTTTTTTCTCCTCCTCTCTCTTTCCATGACATGAAGCTGACGTGATCAGGCACGCACAACACGCACCATGTGTGGGTCGACCGTGTGTGTCCGAGACAATGTCCCATTCGGCTTCCTAGTTCGGGGTTAGGGCCGCGACAGGACTGGAAGCAATTTGGGGATTAAGTATAGTGGAGAAGATGATAAACAGCTGCATCTGAGGCACGGCGTGCACGGGCTCCTTTGAGTAATCAAGCTCCAACATGGCGTCGCAATCTCCGTCCTCCCCCCGTCACTGGTGGTGGCCCAGATTGACTGGCCCTGATTGATGCCCAGTGATGGCAGGACGACACTAATCTACAGTGTGTGTGTGCGTGTGTGTGTGTGTGTGTGTGTTGGAGGAAGAGAGGCCCCACAGTTGAATGGCTATCTGATGAATCATAGTTACTCCTACTGCTGGATACGTTCCCAATTGTAAGACCCAATGATTCCTTCATCGGCAATGCTCAAAAGACAGGAATGTGATGTATATGTATGATTCAATGCAAACATCAATATTTCCATCCGTGTGTTATGATGATCAAAAACAGGTGTGAACACAACGCAAACACCCCAGCTCTCAGTCCTGAGCGAAGAGAACGGAGGGTCCCTCAAACGTACGCCTGCACTGCAGCTGCCACGACTGAGAGGCCAAATTGCACGCCTTCCCCCTTCTGTCTGATAAAGGGTGTACTTTTATGCCCGGCAAAAGCATGCAGACTATGCATGCGGCACGCTCTCTGCACACACACACACACACACACAGTGTGTGACAATGTGTCACCCAGCACGGCGTGTTGGTGTAAGAGTGACGACGTCTGCTGTCAAAGAGTTAAAGGGAGCCGAAGGAAAGCCAAAGCAGTACGCGGTGCAGCTCGGTCTGTTCCTCAAAGGCGGCGTCCAGACGCTTTGGCTGACAACGACACTATATGTGAGAAGGGTGTATTTAGCTTAGCATCGTCACATGGAGGACTTACTGTAGCGGTGGTGGTGTGCGGCGCGCTCGTGTGAGCGCCTAGCCGGCAGCAGCTGGCCACACATTCATGACCTCCTCGGTGAGACAAAGAGGGAGCGGAAGTGGCGTTACGAGGCTGGACCTTATCCCCAAAGGGAGAGGCTAGCACAGGTCAGCCCAGGAGGTGGGGGAGGGGAGGGGGAGGGGGGGGGGAGGGGGAAGGGGGGAGGGGGGCAGGGGGGAGGGGGGGCCCGGACACTTTTGAGGACTGTCACAGGGTCACACTGAGTCACTTCATTGATATTCAAGGATTTGACCCCTCGACAACGGGGATGTCACCGGGGTTAAGACAGCCGCGCCTCGGCTCTTTGTGCCCGGTCCAAAAGGCAGGGGGGGGGGGGGGGGGGGGGCACCCCTGCCCCTGCCCCCCGCCTCACGCACGGTTGTCATGGTGAACAAATCAAGCCGGCAGCACTTTGTCACACTCATGCGAGCACATTCTTTCCCTCTTCCTCTCTTTCTGTCCTCTCTCTTCTTCTTCGCTTTCTTTCGTGTTGGTTCAGTCAATGGCGGAGCTATGGCCTAAAAAAAAAGGGAGCTTTCTGTCCGCAGCAACAAAGCCCGGGGACTGTGGAGTCATGGACGGCCCCCAGTTGGATGTACAGTGCACAGTGGAGAAGCCAGAGACCCCCTGTCCCCTCCTCCGCCCACCAACGACTTCCAAAAGATGCTCACAAATGGCAACATAAACATTTCCTGTCGCTTTGTCACGCTGGGACTGGGTGGAGTGGCCCCGGGGAGGGGAAGGCGGGGGGCCGGAGGACAAGTCGAATCAGGTCGGGGGCTGAAGCCAATCAGCTACGTCCGACGCAGGTCAGCCGGTCCAACGATGGGTCCCAATCACCACACAGATCAGCTGGAGCTGAGGCCTTGGAAGCCTTTGGGCCGAATTTTGCCAGAAGAACGAAAATGATTCGCTCAGAGCCTCTTGTGACTGCACTGTTGAATCGACTCCCGAATGACCGCGCAAATACTCTGCAAAGACACCCCCATCTATCTAACAGACGTCTGGCGGTTGGCCCCTCGCGTTGGGGTCTCCTTGTCACACGGCTATGTCAAGGAGATTAGTCTGAGGGGAAGATTGCCGATGTATTTAAGAAGCAGGAGGAGGAGGAGGAGGAGGAGGAGGAGGAGGAGCAGGCGGCAGCAGAGCTGGGTTACGGGGCATGTCTGCTCCTCACCTCGGCTGAACCTGACGGCAACGGCGGCTTGCACTGTAATTACCCAAGTTAGCCGTAAATCACTGGATGGGAGGGGGTGGAGGGGCGGTGGTGGTGGGGGGAGGCGGGAGGGGGGTGCTGGAGTAGCGAACAGGTAAGAAGGGAGGGGGGGTACAGCCTCAGGCTTGTGGTCGGGGGTTGTGGATGGTTGTGGATGGTTTTGAGGGAGGAGGGCGTGGGGGGGGGGGGGCATACTAATAGGACTCAAGCAGGATGGACATACTTTCGCTCCGTCTATTCCCACCATACCCAACCGCACCCAGACCTCTCTCTCTCTGTCTCTCTTTGTCTCTCTCTCTTCCTCTCTCTCGCTCTCTCTGTTTCTTTCTCTCTCTCTCTACCTCTCTCTCTCTCACTCTCTCTCTCTCTGTTTCTTTCTCTCTCTCTCTCTTCCTCTCTCTCTCACTCTCTCTCTCTCTGTTTCTTTCTCTCTCTCTCTCTTCCTCTCTCTCACTCTCTCACTCTCTCTCTCTTCCTCTCTCTCTCTGTTTCATTCTCTCTCTCTTCCTCTCTCTCTCACTCTCTCTCTCTCTCTGTTTCTTTCTCTCTCTCTCTTCCTCTCTCTCTTCCTCTCTCTCTCTTGAACTCTGTTGCAAGCTTTCCCTTTACTCCATTCTTTCTGACCACCGTTTCTTTGCTTCACTTTCTACCCCCCCCCCCCCCCCCCCCCCCCCCCCCCCCCCCCCCCCCCCCCCCCCCCCCCCCCCCCCCCCCCCCCCCACCACCATCTTGGGAGAAGTATGATGTGTTGTGCAACCTCTAAAACGTCCTCCAGCTTTCCAAAACAGCTTACCAAACTAGCTTCCCAAAACAGCTTACCAAACTAGCTTCCCAAAACAGCTTACCAAACTAGCTTCCCAAAACAGCTTACCAAACTAGCTTCCCAAAACAGCTTACCAAACTAGCTTCCCACAACAGCTTACCAAAGTAGCTTCCCAAAACAGCTTATCTAAACAGCTTCTCAAAACATACCGCTGCATGTTCTCTTACACTGTGCATTCAAAACCCTAAAGTTATATAGTCAAGGCTTTCCATCTGAAACTAGCCAGTGTAAACAGATTATCAAAAGATTCCAGAGCAGAAATATGAAAAATTACAAAGCAAAGCAAGCGGTTCTGTTGGTTTTCTGAGAGAAAAATGTGGTGGTGTTGAATTAATTTAACATCATTCCACTTGGTCAAACTATTGCATTCAGTAAGTATATTGTGAGGTATTCACTGGCGAACTTACAGGGAGCTGAGCAAACGGCATTGTAGTTGTTTCTTCTTATCATTCAATCACATGATCCTGCTTTTAGTACCTCATGATGAATGAAGAAATCTGTATAGACAGTCGGGACAGCGTTTCAACTTTTATAACTGAAATAAAGACTGGCGAATGGCATGTGTGTGTGTGTGTGTGTGTGTGTGTGTGTGTGCGTGTGTGTATGTGTGTGTGTGTGTGTGTGTGTGTGTGTGTGTGTGCGTGTGTAGCCAGCTGAAATAGGACATAAGGAAATGTAGAGACACATGCTCCACCCATATTTCACAGAGACATCAACACATCGCTCAAGGTCAACTGTGTGTGTGTGTGTGTGTGTGTGTGTGTGTGTGTGTGTGTGTGTGTGTGTGTGTGTGTGTGTGTGAGAGCATCACCTTGTTATGACGAGGGCTAACTCATTGTGTCTCGATGCCAAAGAGACCACAACACATCTTGCCTCTTGATCCGTAAAATCATTACGAGAGCTTTTAACAGGTTCCAAGGACCAAAGCTTTTTGGGTTTTTAAATAAAACATAAACAAGGGAAAATATCAAACCCATTAATCTTTCATTAAGCTTGCTCGGATAAAAAAGAATCGCTTAAAGTATCATTCATTTCCATCGTTGCGAGTGCAAAAGCCCCCCTGCTGACATCAAAGGCTCCTCAAAGAAATTGAGCTGGGGAGAGTGTGGGTTAGCTGGTTTTGGCTGAGAACCAGCTTGTGGTTGCCTTTTTAATTTCCACTGGCTCTTAATGGCACCATAGAGGAAATGGGGGATCTGGTGTATAATGGTGCTTGTGGCTTGATGCTGTCTCTTAAGCAAACACTCCCGATAAACAATGCACTGTTATTTGACCAAAGGGCCGGCAGCTTGAATGTCGACAAAAGGTTGACGGCTCATCCTTTCAGAGACTTTCTGTCATTGAGAGATCATAGGGCTTCTCGTGAGGAGAGAATGGATGCACTCCGTTTCAAATAACTCCCCTCCTTCGCACGCACACATACACGCACACACACACACGCACACACACGAGCACATGCGCACACGCACGCACACACACACATTCACGCACACGCACGCACGCACACACACACAGATAAACATGGAGCAGTAAGAGCTCCTCCTCTTACTGCTTTACATGTTTATGTTGTGGGTCTACGATTCTTGATCACAGGGTTTGTAGGAGCTAACAGCTGACTTCCTAATTTATTTACAGCAAAACCAAAAGGTTGATGATTGACGAGTGAATTTGTACTGCTCTGCCGTGGACACCTGAACACACCCGTGAAACACACACACTGTTGATAAAATGCGGACACACTTCCATTTGACCTTTCTATCAAAGTAATGATTTTCTTTTCTTGGCGTCTCTGGGAGGATTTTTTTTTTAAATGTTGCAGAGTAGGCTAATGCCATGAGAAGTTGTATTACGCGTGCGCAACTTCCTTAATATTAGAAAGGAAAAATAGTTTACCAGTGAAACTACAGACGAAACATGGATCAAGGTCAATGTTTAAGGCTGGACTACACAACAAACTACCAACCAAATACTTGTGATGGTCTGGGGAGGCCCAGTGGAATACATGAGTTAGTCACGGCTCTTACTGAATTAAACATGGGAATAGCCATTCCGTTTATCTCCAGCCACCGTGCTAAATTTGACCACCGCAACTGATACGTGTCTATTTTCCCCATGGTACTCGAAAGCTATAGGAGCTTCAAGTGTTTGAGGTTGCCCTCATTTATTTTATGGATTGTACTATTAAACATCCATCGTCTATGCAACAGCAATTTCTTTCTGTCATTTATTCTGCCTCCTGTGGATTGATTATGTATATTGTATGTTAGTTAAATTGAATTACACTTTTATTGTGTTAACCGAGACTTATTAAGCCCATGGCAGGAGTTCTGCCTGTGACCTAATCATCTAATAGGTTCTAATGATTATTATCCCAGCCATATGCAACTGTGAAGTTTTGTAGACCAGACTGTGTGGTCTCTCCACTCTTTTGTAAAATTGGATACAGACAAATTTCAGTTTGGACCAAAAGACATGCCATATATGTGTGTGTGTGTGTGTGTGTGTGTGTGTGTGTGTGTGTGTGTGTGTGTGTGTGTGTGTGTGTGTGTGTGTGTGTTTGGCTGCGTCTGTGTGCATGTGCATGCGTATAAGTGTGTGTGTGTGCGTGTGTTCATGTGTGTGTTTGTGTGCGTGTGTGTTTGTGTGCATGCAGAAGAGTGTGTGTGTGCGTGCGTGCGTGTGTGCGTGTGTTCATGTGTGTGTGTGTTTGTGTGTGTGTGAGTGTGTGTTCGTGTGCATGCATGTGAGTGTGTGTGTGTGGCTGCGTCTGTGTGCATGTGCATGCGTATACAGTAAGTGTGTGTTCATGTGTGTGTGTGTTCATGTGCGTGTTTGTGTGTGTGTGAGTGTGTGTGTGTGTGTGTGTGGATGCATCTGTGTGCATGTGCATGCTTATCAGCCTGTGTGTGTGTGTGTGTGTGTGTGTGTGTGTGTGTGTGTGTGTGTGTGTGTGTGTGTGTGTGTGTGTGTGTATGTGTGTGTGTGTGTGTGTGTATGTGTTGGGGGAGGAGGTCCATTGGTGAGATAGAGTTGAACTATTCGGGGACAGGGAGGAATGAAAGGTCCTGTGGTTAATGAGATGCGGAGGCAGGGGGAAGCGATGGTTTTAATTACTGGCCGGCACCGCTCTATCTGGGGGAGAGCGCTGGACAACATGCTGGGCCTCGGAGGTGGGGAGCTCAGACCCATGCCAGTCATGCTGTGCCTCGCTGCCTTTGATGGTCACTTCTCCTAGCTTTAGTCCCGCCTTGTGTTCATTAGACCTTTTTTCTCCTTGCTCTGCTGAACCTTCATTCAACCCAGAAGCGGCAGACAAAGGCTGAGGTGTAACTGAACTTGAAACTCCTGGACAGTTTCAGTGATGCGAAGAGAGGAACCTAATCGCATGTGGAAATGAAATCTGCAACTCTTCCTTTGTGTGGTGGCTTCAGCTGCATCCAGCAGAGAGGAGGTGGAATGTGGATTCACTTCAAGTAGGTCTTGGTTGGTTTGAGGTGGGTGGTGGGTGTGGGACTCCAACTGGTAGAAATGCAATAAATGTTGTGGTGGCGCGTCCAACACTGAACACCAACCACAAAAAGGGATACCCCAGAAAAAGAGATACATAGATTTAGGACCACTTTTCTTCTTCTTCTTCTTCTTCTTCTCTTCTTCTTCTTCTTCTTCTTCTTCTTCTTCTTCTTCTTCTTCTTCTTCTTCTCCGGTGGGTGAAAAGTGTACTGTACTATACTGGGAGACAGGCAGGCAGACAGACAGACAGACAGGCAGGTAATCAAAGAGACAAATCGACAAACAGTCAAACAATTAGACAGGCAGATAGGCATGTAAGTAGACATGCAGGCAGAGAGGCAGGCAGATATTCAGGAAGGCAGGCAGACAGACAGTCAGAGAAGGATGCAAAAGAGGCAGGCAGATATTCAGGAAGGCAGGCAGACAGACAGTCAGAGAAGGATGCAAAAGAGGCAGGCAGATATTCAGGAAGGCAGGCAGACAGACAGTCAGAGAAGGATGCAAAGAGGCAGGCAGATATTCAGGGAGGCAGGCAGACAGACAGGCAGGAAGGCGGTGAGAGTTCTGCGTCTCCTTGGCTGCTCCCAGCAGGAGGGTGTTGCTACGCTTCTGCTCTGTGTTCCCTCTGCAGCAGCGCCATGGACCAGCCCCTTTGTTGCCTTTTCAAAGATCACAGGGGGGAGAGAGAGAGAGAGAGAAAGAGAGAGAGAGAGAGAGAGAGAGAGAGAGAGAGAGAGAGAGAGAGAGAGAGCCTCGGCAGGGCACTGCTGTGGTCAGCATGAACCCCCCTCCTCCTCTTCCTCTCCAACAGCATCCTCCTCCTCAAACTGCCGCACCAATCCACCAAGACCCCCCCAAAAAATACAACAAAGGCTTTAAGTTTGGCCTGCATTTTTATACATACTCAGGGTATGCCAAGACAAAAGTACGACTAATACAGTCCTATAAATGCATGTGTGGCGGTTCCTCTTGCCACACGCCACCTACGCGGCTTTACTGGGCCCCTCTGCCACCAGGACACAGGTAGTTGTAGAAAACAAGTTTATTGTGGAGTAAGAAGGTTGGTTGCAATGCAGAGCAGGTATTGAAAAAGGTATTGAAAATGTGAGTGTGAGTGTGAGAAAAGAGTGTGTGTGTGTGTGTGTGTGTGGGTGGTGATGGCTGGTTAAACTGTGCAGCTCTACCGAGCCCCGCAGTCCGATCAACGTTACTCGGGCCGTCAGCCTTTAACCACACACACTCCACAACACACGCGAGTAGGAGGTTGGCATGTTGATATTTCATTTCTAACGTTGTTTGAAATGAGAATGTGCAAAGCATGCTGAACCACATTAAGCCATTAAACCAACACGTTGAACATCTCTTACATTCCCGAAAACAAATGGTTATTTATTTGGTTGTTTTGACCAAGATGTTTCTGAATTTATATCCACACATATTAAAGGCCAACTCACTGACCAGGACAGGCTATTTTTAGTTTGACTTGCATCGTACTTGCTGTTTAAGATGTGGCAGACAACCGTTAACATGTTACTGTGCCGTATCCCTGACACACTGAGTCTGATAGAGGCAGGGTCGTTTTCTAGTTTTCTAGCATCATTAGTGACAACATTTCAGCCGCAGCTTCTTTAATGGTTATCTGCTCATTCTGAACATGATTAGAAATCCACGTGGGCATGAATGTGTGTTTGCTTGCATGTGACCGTGTGTGCGGGCGCGCATGCATGTGTGCGTGAGTGCGTGCGAGCGTGCGTGCGTGCGTGCATGTGTGTGTGCGTGTTTTTATGTGTGCGTGTGTGTTCGCTGTTTTATAGAGGAAGACCGAGATACAGAGCAGATTAGGTTCCACATCCACGTAATCTAATTTCCCTAAACCCGCTTACTGATATCATGGCGTCGTGGGGGCTGAGCATTCAGAAGAACTGATTGTTCTAGTTTTCCAATCAGGATTCTGGGCTTATGGCAGCACTGTGATGTGTAGTGTGAAGGCTTTGATCTCCCCTTCTTCTCCTGCTGCTTCCCCCGTATGATTTCCAACTCCTCCAGCGTGTGTTGATAGAGACACACGTTGACGTGACGTTAGACGCTACGCACAGGAAGAGGAGGTCAGCAGACATGACGCAAAAGTACGACGATTTACACTCACATGCATGTCATTTAGTTGACGCCTTTTCTCCAAAGCGATGTGAAATCAAAAAGCGGACGACATTCAACTGGATGAGTGCAGATTCATGCACAATAGTTTAATCCCAGAGAATATATATAAATATATATATATATATATATTATATATATTATTTATTGGGATTTGTGTGCCTTTATGGACAGAAAAGCAGGAATAAGAGCCATCTTGCCTCTGACCAGTGTTGCGGGCCTTGGTGTGATGACAGTGATAGTGTTTGGTTGGTATGAGAATGGAATCCATATACTCTGAGTTGGATGGGATCCACCCTATACTCTGAGATGGATGGGATCCACCCTATACTCTGAGATGGATGGGATCCCCCCTATACTCTGAGATGGATGGGATCCCCCCTATACTCTGAGATGGATGGGATCCCCCCTATACTCTGAGATGGATGGGATCCCCCCTATACTCCGAGATTGATGGGATCCACCCTATACTCTGAGATGGATGGGATCCACCGTATACTCTGAGATGGATGGGATCCACCCTAAACAGTGAGTTGACGAGGACAGCTTGAAGCCTACAGCTTTCTCCACCCCACAATAATCAGCTTCAATCTCTGACCAGCTCTCTCTCTCTCTCTCTCTCTCTCTCTCTCTCTCTCTCTCTCTCTCTCTCTCTCTCTCTCTCTCTCTGCTGATTGATTTAATGCCTGTTGAGTGATCTTTATTGTAAAACTGAAATAAAGATACAAATAAGGAGAGGAAAGGCATTCAAAATATATTTTGGAATAGGCTACTTAAAAATATCTTGACACTCATGATACTACACACAATTATTGACAAGTATGTGCCACATTTTGCTTCTTTGTCTCTTTTCCTGAGGTAAACTGCTTCTCTCAGACAGGGTCTGAGGTCTGAATCCATAATCTTCTTAGATCTCAGACATGAAAGACTTGCATACATCTTCTTCAAATTCCTTCCAAGGTGTCTGGCTCTGCATGGTAGAATTAGGATTGAAGAGCAAATGTAGATGATGAAATGTGGAATGCTACATTGAAGACTAAGAGGGTTTTTCACAGCTCATTTTAGTGTAAATCTCTTTCAGGCATAATTTTGTTCAATTGTACACAGTACAAGAGGAGCAATTTTAAAGCGTTTTTAACCTAATACTATTTTTATTATTATTATTATTATTATTATTATTATTATTATCATCATTACTATTATTGTATTTGTATTATTATTATTATGATAACAATAATAGTAATAATATTAATCCCATTAAACTCAATGTCAATCATGTAGCGATTCAAAATGAAAATTATTTGAATTGCTGGATAATTCATGTGTGCTTTTTCTTCATCAATATTGTTCAGAAAGCCACACTGCGTTGTTTTAGAAAGCCACACGACATATAAGGTACGTGCTTTGGCTCCATCTAGTTGTCAACTATTAGTTTGCACGTTGTCTTTTAAACGCCATAGCGTTACCATCATTACGCCGAGAAAAATAGTTCTTGGTGGTATTCAAAAATAAATCTTCTTAAAAAAGTGACTGCTTATTGAAATACATATATTTTATTGGAATTAATTAGTGACAGGATAATACAAGTATGTACATATTAGTAAATAACGAAGTAAAACGTTCGGCGTATGAATTCTGTCAAGTGAAAAGTCTGTTAAATTCATCGGGCGTTTTTCATTTTTGTTAATTGCTCAAGGTGAACATTTGGAAGTGCGGAGCAAGAATACCGCTGCTTTGGATAGTGAGTGTATGAACCTGTTTTTAAGTTATTATTTTTTCATATCAATTCCACATCATTGTTTTTTAGTATATGTAAATTATGTAGACCGAATACTTGCAATTCGTATTTAGATGAGTAAATTAGCAAGCCAATAGCTAATAGGAATAGCAGCGACGTTAGCCTGTTTCAAAGTTGCGTGGTTGGCCTTACAAGGTAACGTTATATATGGTCGAGTTTTGTAGTCGATTTGAAAAGCAACGTATTCGTATTGCTTTTATTGGCGCCATGCTTTGCCATTTCCGTCCAGCCGTGTTCTGGGTCCACGCGCTTCTCGGTGGACCACGTGGAAGGCCGTAAAGCGTTACCCAGCAGGCGTAAAGAGTAGGTTTGTTAGCGCGCCGCATGTGCAAAAAAAAAAAAGGAATTGGAAGTGTTTTCTATTACATTATATTCGCCAAGTCTCGAATACGTATTTTTTTATGAGCAAGTTAACGTCGTGTGCTACGCCATCTTTGATTTGACTCTTAACTTGGTTCAACATGACGTGACGTCAGGATATTAGTTGGAAGTTTATGTCAAATCCAATCTATCAATCGCATCGTACCACCTCAGAGATGTTGGTATTGCGTTAGTTGTGCATCATTTGAAACAACTTTGATAACGGTTTGGTTGCAGAAATTGAAACGCCTTGAACATGACGGGTCGTGCACGAGCAAGGTCAAGGGGCCGTGCACGTGGCCAAGAAACGGCGACACCTGGAGTGGTAAGTTGATTATTTCTGCATGAAATTGAAAGAAATGAGTTAATTGTGTGTGTTTTATTTATTTCAAGTGCTATTTAGTTAATATAATGTACTACGTTTATATAATCCGAGCCAAAAGGTATGTTGATTTTTGAGATATATATATATTTTTTTTGCATGTTAATGTGTTCATGGTTTTCTGAGCTCGTAACATTTCTTTCCTGAAGACCCAAGAGTCCGTGGTGTCCGCCGCGTCCTTTGCTGAGGGCGACCTTCTTGGACGAGGAAGACAAAAGGGTCCTCCAGGACCAGTGAAGACGGAAGGTATAAATACCTTCTTGGGACATTTCTTTCATTTATTTTCTTATTTTCTTGAAAGAGCATAAGTTCCGCTCAAAGACATGGCTCAGCTGCAATGCCCATGGGATGGGATATTTAAATGGTTGGTACATTCCAATCTTTTTTCTGTTGGGTTGGAATACTTGCATGCCCTGTCCTTAACGCTGCACCACTCTATTTTGGCCAATGAACAGTTACATGCAACTACTAAAAACTACATTTTCCTGGGTTAGTTTATCAGTTTACCCGCCTTAACTTCTTTTGAATGATCGCAAGCAATCATGTCGTTGGTGCTGAACGTTTTCATTTAGATAGCATCCACTCGATGAATAGCGAAAAAATGCAGGAAGCATAGCTCTGCGTTCAGGCAGTACCTGTACTATAGAGTAATGTCAGAACTAAGAGGTTATCAAGAATATCTAGAGTCTGCAACCTACTGTGCATGTTTCTAGTTTGGCACACCGCCCGCTAAGACCAGTCAATCAGCACGAGTGACGAGTGAATGTAATACCAGTTTGCCTGCCATCTCTTCCGTGAATCTGTTCTCCGAAACTTTGCTCTGCGCTCCAAAAGAGTAGTTAACCTTATGGACATGATTTGATTGTGATATTAAAGATAAGATGGTGTCAAACAGAAGGTGGGGCCAAACATGATGCTATGATGTTGTCGCAACAACCTTTTTAAACGGGAGTCGTTGTTTGATGGTCATTGCTATAAAGTATTTGTGTTCTTTTTATAAATGGTTATTCACGTAACCTTAATTGTATTGCTTGCAGTTGACGTAGCGCCCCCAACCCCTCCTGGTGATCTGATTCCATATTGGCAATCTAGAATGATGATTTGTAAATAGAAATGATCGCCCAACCCTAGGTAGCATCAGCCCTAGGGGTGGAACGGTTCACAAAGTTCACGCTTCGGTTTATACCACGGTTTTGGGGTCACGGTTTGGTTCATATCATGGTTTTGGGGTCACGGTTTGGTTCATATCATGGTTTTGGGGTCACGGTTTGGTTCATATCATGGTTTTGGGGTCACGGTTTGGTTCATGTCATGGTTTTGGGGTCACGGTTTGGTTCATATCATGGTCTTGGTAAAGACTAGCTTCTGCAGCAGTGGTCTCTGCCTGCTACGTTTCCAGGCGGTGAAAGATGCCCAGTATGAAGGGACTCTTTCTTTCTTTTTTTTCTAAACTGAATATTCGTATATTTGTTTGGAAACCTAACGAATGTCTGAATGTTTTTTTTTTTTTTTCAGATGTTTCACAGATCTCTGCTGGGTTCCACCAGGTGAAGTTAGGTGATAGAGGTCGACGCCGTGGAGATTTCCACGATGAAGGGATCCACACCAGACAGGCGATGGAGCACGTCAAGACATCCAAGTCAGGTCGGTGAAATCTGTGAAATAAGTCTTGATTGTCTTTTTATTTTTTTGGGGGGGGGGGGGGGCGTTTCCCCAGTGAATGAAGCAAACGGCCATCTATGTTGGAACAGAACGTACACGTATGCTTGTAGAGCATTTTTCCTTTTTGTGAGACACTGCATTAACTATTTTCAATTGCACATGAATAAAAAAAAAAATTCACCATATATTTTCAATGAATTTTCTACTGGTCATGCCGAACAATGAGGATGGTGTCTCTTGTCTGCCTCATTTGAATTAAGAGGAATGTAACAATAACCACTGCTTCCAACAATGCTTGAGGCAGTATTTGATGCAGCAGCCAGTACATGTTTTATTAAATGCAGGGAGAGATCAGCAATCCCTAGCCCGAACACGTGTCGGGTGAAGTATGAAACCATTCTCTTGCACTCGCAGGTAACTCGGGCCAATGCATACCGTTGCGGGCCAACTTCTTCCGCATTGTATCTCGCCCCCAGTGGGTGCTGTACCAGTACCATGTGGACTACCAGCCCATGATGGAGTCCCGCCGGCTGCGCTCGGCTCTCCTCTTTCATCATGGGGACGTACTTGGTTCGGCACGCAGCTTCGACGGAGCGCTCCTCTTCCTGCCTCACAAGCTACCTAGCAAGGTGAGAGTGCAACGTCAGAACGAGCCGCTGCAGTGTCTTTATTCAAAAGGGGCAGTTGGCATGTTTTGTGTAACTATTGCGAGCATTCATGCATTGCTGTGTTTTTTTTTTTCTTTCTATTTTGGTTATCCAGGTTTGCCTCTTCCCTCAACCCACATTCGATAATCTTACATAAGCATAATACATAAGCATAATTCAGGGTTCTGTGACCAAATGTTAACCCTCCGTTTGTTGGTGAAAACGCCTGGTTTCTCATTCTGTGCAACGTAATTCCTGTTGCAGGAGACGCTGCTCCACAGTGAGACCCGGCATGGAGAGAAGGTTCAGATAAAAATCACTCTAACAAATGAGCTGCCACCTACTTCACCTGTATGCCTGCAGTTTTACAACATCCTCTTCAGAAGGTCAGTAATGCTTTTAACAACTAAAATGGATGAATTGGCTGCAGCTAAGTTGACTTTTTCTGGGTCTACAGTCTAAATGTTGGTCTCAATACTGGCGATCATCTTGGTATGATTAAATACATTTTTACAATAGCAAAATCAATCTACTTGAGTATGTCCGATTGATGTGCGTATTAATGTCATGCAAAGGATCCTGAGGATCCTGGACATGCAGCAGATTGGTCGCCACTACTACAACCCCAACGATCCGCTCTGCATCCCCCAGCACCGGTAAGGACGCCTCCAGTCTGATGCAGAAAACAATCATTCTACCAGGGCTGAGCCCGGGTATTCGAATAGCCGCCCATTCGTTCATTAGGAAGGTATTCGAATCTCAAGTCAGTATTTGGATATTTGTTTTGTTTTTGTTTTCGTGATAAAGTTTAAATACAAAGCATAGTTTTTTAACGTCTATGCATATTTGGTGATTGCGGGTAGAAGGCTAGGTTACGTTTCGTCTGAATATCCCAGTGATAAAATGCGTATGTAAGGGCGCTGGACGTCCGAGAACGCTTCACGTCAACGCTTCAGTTAAGGTGACGGCAGCCGTCATCAGAATGGCCAACTATGGGATGACAGAATTATCATTCGTTAGTTTTGGATATTCAAACATTTGAATATTCCTATAGCACTTTTGACAGCTGTCATCCAGTGTGAGGGTACGCAAGCCCTTAACCCCCCCGACCATCAGGGCGGTAATGGTTTCAGAAGGGTTTTAATTATGAATGCATTTAGCAGCTATTTTAAGGTCCAAAGGACCCCAAAAAGCTCTACCTACTAGTAATAACATGTTGGTTATTTAGTAAACATAAATGGAACGGGTAGCGATGTTTTTCCTCTTATGGCGAGCCGTCCCCCACAATAGCGCCTGTGTGATTTATCACCGGGTAAACGCCACTAGTCCTGCCGTGAGAAGTATTCCAAACTTTGCACAATGTTCAAACCAGCTTGAAATGATGTATTGGGGACAGCCCTACATCCTACCTCCAATGATACGAGCCGTTTCAGTGTCTCCCCTGCGTGCATCCAGCAGTGTCACAGCACTGCCGCTGGACTTCTAGCGCCACTGCAATCAGCTATTTTTTTGAATTACAAGTCATGTTGGGCGTTTTATTTAAATACATATCACAGGTGCCCCCTAGCCTGACATCGCCGGACCACTTTGTAAATGCATATTAGTCTGGAACCTCTGTTAATTTCTTATTTTCAAAGGGCGTTATTAATGGGTGCCCACTAAAATGCCTCTGGGTTCAATTTGATAGATCTACAAACAAATTAGAGCAACGAAATGTCACATCGGCTGTGGCCGTCTTGGTTGTTACTGAAAATGCCTCAACAACGCTCTAATAGGGCGGTCCTCTGTACAGTCATCGTATCAAACCTGCCCCATATTGAATAAACGGTTGTGATTGGCCAGACCTGGTCCATTTCTGCTGAAAATCTGCCCTGAACGGGAGCGGGGTCAGACGCAAATGCCAGAGCAAATGCACGCTCACAGAGTGCAAATAACGTGTTGTTCCTACATTAACAAGTAGGAACAACACGGCAAGCTATTCTTGTGCAGCGTCACACGGCTTTGGATTGGATGCCATAATGCTAATATTCCTCCCATATTTCCTCACATCGATTTTAAATGAGAGAAACTATTGTGGGACAGAGGGCTGATTTAAATATTGGGTAAATAAGTAGGACTACATTTACCATTGTTAAAATAGCCTGTACAAGACTAGATTATAGAATAAGTCATTAACCAACACTTTAGTGTGAAAACAAAATACTTATGGAAACTTAAACAAAAAAGAAATCAAACTTCTTTATTGTCTCGCCTTTCCACCAAATAAGTTATATTTTGCTCTGGCCTCTTTAAGTTTGTATTCATCATAACATCATCAAAATGAAATGTACTGAAACGAATGTATGTGACACAAAAAATGCAAATTATTATTTTGGCCGGTAAAAAATATGCTTGGCCGGTGGATTTATTTTCCATCTCCCAGTACTCTTGGCAGGAGAGCTAAAGAGTTAAATTTGGACGCTGCATGCCCCACGGACCTTCTGGAATCACTGATCACACTTGAACCTCTCACGTACATCAGGAACGTGCAAGTGCTCCTCAGTCTCAGCACTGCTCCGGGAAAAACTCTTTGGGGAAACACTGCCTTTGGACAGAGTTGCTATAGGAATCAGAATTGGATTCCTGTTCTCATCCTCACCTGTAAACCCATTTGAACAAAAGTGTCTACCAAAAAAAACCTCAAACATTTGTAGTTAATATGGTTGAATATGATTGTGTAGACATGTAAGGATTTTCTGTGTGCTGGAACATGTCCTTTTTAACATGCTATGAAGTGGTTATGCATCAGAGATGAAGATGTATGCCTCATCCTACCCCAGGCTGACCATCTGGCCAGGCTTCACCTCCACCATCCTGCAGTACGAGTCCAGCATCATGCTGTGCACTGATGTCAGCCACAAGGTGCTGCGCAGTGAGACTGTTCTGGACTTCATGGTCGGCTTGAGACAGCAGTGTGGACCTCAGCGCTTCCCTGAAATATGTGCCAAGGAGCTCATCGGACTCGTAGTCCTCACCAAGTAATATTAGCCTTAAACAATCGAACCACGACGTTGTTTCAATTGGTATGGGAAACCCATTAAGATTCCCAGGACAAAGTGAGGTTGGTGCCGCTACAGTACAGCATAAGAACATTGTTAGCTTTAATTCAGAACATTGTTTGTCAGATACAACAACAAGACCTACAGGATTGATGACATTGCATGGGATCACACCCCCAACAACACGTTCAAGAGAGGAGATACTGAGGTCTCCTTCAAGGACTACTATAAGACGGTAGGTACTGACAAACCCTGCGCCCTTTCTGGCACTTTGTGTCGTAGTTTGTAATATTTCACCTGTCTTTCTTAAAGCAATATGCACTGGAGATCACCGACGGCAGACAGGTGCTCCTGATTAGCCATGTGAAGAGACAAGGTGTACCAGGGGCTGCTCCCCCTTCTCCTGCCTTGCTCATTCCCGAGTTCTGCTATCTCACAGGTCAGCTTAGTCCTGTTGCGCCCCCAGATCAATGTATTCCTTGAAACGGTGAGCTAAAACTGCTAGCTTCCTATTGCAGTGCAACGCACCCCATAATGTTTGTAGCGGTCAAGAGCCTAAATAACATGTGCACCACGATGGCAAGCCTTCACATTGGGTCCCAAGACGGAGAATGTCTGCGTGTGTTGCAACCTGTTAACATTTGAGTGCTAATATTTATTTGTCAGTCAAGTTATACAATTCATGTTTCTAAAATGGGCCTATTCAACCCTGCTCATATAAACAGCGATCAATAGATAGTCTGTAGTCTGATGCATACGTAAAGTTTTGCATTAACTGAACCTCAAAGTATATATTTTCCCAAAGGTCTAACTGATAAGATGCGATCGGACTTCAACATCATGAAAGACTTGGCCACCCACACCAGACTCAGCCCAGACAAGAGGGAGGGTCGCCTCGACAGATTTGTCAACAGCATTCACAAGTGGGTCATGATCGAAAAGTTATACTTTGTAACCGAATTAGTGATGATTCTGGCTGTGGAAAAATGGCCAGCGTTTGTGCTGATCAAGCACAAGCGTTGACAGAATGGTGCCTAGCATTGTTAGAGTTCAACTTGATGGTCTTAAATTTGGTAGGAATGAAGAAGCTCAGAAGGAGCTGACCACCTGGGGTCTCAACTTTGATAAGGAGCTTCTGAATCTGAATGGGAGAATCCTCCCAGCTGAGAAAATGATCCAGGGCTCGCGCACGGTGGGTCACTGCATGGACCTGTAAATGATAGAATGAACATGTTTACGTCATAAAACTAGGTTTGAGTTTCAGTAACATTTTAATTTGTGGTGATAATGGTTTGACTCATCTTTGCTACGTTAAGTTTAAACAGTAAGAGTATGTGACTTTTCCACAGCCGTCGCTTTTTCACCATTAAACAATAAAAGCCGTCAATATGTTCTGGAGAAAAGTTCTTGATAAGGTAGGTCGTTTATGAAACGCAATGTTTCCTCAATGAAATGATCAGCACAACCTTTCTGTCCTGTATTGTTGCCCAGTATGACTACAACCCGTGGCAGGCGGACTGGTCTAAGGAGATGCGTGGGTTACCTGTGATCAGCGCGCCTCCCCTAGAAAAGTGGCTGATGTTTTACACCCGCCGTAATGTCAGTGATGCCCAGAACCTGCTGCAGACCCTGAACAGGGTTTCTGGTCCTCTGGGGATTCGCATGCAAAAACCAGTCATGTGAGTGGGTGCTTAGTCTTTCTGCAGAAGGAAGACATTGGTTTACATTATATCCTCCAAAAGATCAGTATGTTCAAGTTATGTTTCTGCAGTGGTGGACAGTTGTCCGTCCTTAGCCCCACAGGGATATGTTGAACAATGTTATGCCATTACCTTGGTGTAGGAATTTACCTTTTTTATTCAGTATTTCTAGTGCATGTTGCCATATAATCAACTACCTTTGCCTCCAAGTACAATCTTAACACCAGTAACCAAGGAATTGTAGTGTAATATGATTGCCATTGTAATTGAGTTGTGACAGCGAAGTTGGCTTGTTTTCACTGTGTGGTCCTTCCTGAAGGGTGGAGTATGAAGACTACCAGGAGTCGCTCCTCAGAGCACTGCAGCAGAATGTTGGACCTCACACCCAAATGGTCTGTTCCCTTCTCTTCACCCTCATCTCCTTAACTAGATGGTCATTTAGCAGATGCTTTTACCCAAAGCGACTTGGAAGTAAACCATGTGTTTGCTTGTCATTAAAGTGCAGGTAGGGTTGGAGCACATTGCAGACATTGAGTATTGAGCTAGTCGGTACACATAAGCCATTACGCTGTCCTGTTGTTATTTTAGGAACCTGCATTGTCAAGAGTAAAATAGTTTCATCCATTTAATTAGCCAAAACGGTTTGTATTATTAGTTCAATCCGGTGTGGCTTTGGGAAATAAACGTATGTTCAACTAATCACTTAAGAAAAAATTGGTCAAGTCTATTGACCAGTTCTTTGTGCTTCCCAGGTGGTTGTGGTCCTGCCCAGCAACAGGAAAGACAAGTATGACAGTGTGAAGAAGTACCTCTGTGTGGACTGTCCCACCCCCAGCCAGTGTGTTGTTAGTCGCACTTTGAGCCGACCCCAGGCGCTAATGACCGTGGCTACCAAGATCGCATTGCAGATTGCCTGCAAGATGGGGGGAGAGCTCTGGACTGTGGAGATCCCTGTGAGTGAAGCCTGGCCCACACCACAGTCCTATAAAAAGACTAGCAATAATAACACACTAGTTTAGCTCTTGGTATTGCTGCTCAGAGTGGGCTGTGTTTACTTAATACTATATACTGATGATTATCTCTTACCTTATCATTTGACTGCATGACTTTCTAAAATGTTATTGATGGATAAATTGTGATTTGGACACATTGACGTAGTGGTTCCTCACTGATTACCACTGCTTTGTTCTCTTCATCAGCTTAAGCAGCTGATGATTGTGGGAATCGACTGTTACCATGACATTGTTGCTGGGAAAAGATCCATCGGAGCTCTAGTCGCCAGTCTCAACCATGGCATGTCACGGTAAGAGGCTGGAGAACGTCTTCAATGGTCTCCCTGAAGTTACAGGATGCAATTGTAACATGTTTGTCCTGGTCTCTAGGTGGTTCTCGAGGTGTGTGCTCCAGGACAAAGGACAGGAGATCATGGACGGTCTGAAAATGGCCTTAGTGGGTAAGAACTTTAATTTGGCTCCAAGTCCTGCATCATCCACTATCAATTGAGTTCGACTAATAGTAATTGCCCTTGTTGTATCCAGGTGCGCTGAAGCATTATCTGAAGTTCAACGGCGTCCTGCCATCTCGTATCATCGTGTACAGAGACGGCGTGGGAGACGGCATGCTGCAGGGCGTGGTTAGCTACGAGGTTCCCCAGATCATAGAGTCCATCAAGTCCATTGGGCAGGACTACATGCAAGTCATCCTCGACCCAAATCTGCCTTTCTTTTCCAAATCAGCTTCCCTCTAGGTGTATTAATCGTAGTGCGTCCGTCCGTCCCCTCGTAGGCCCAAGCTCACCGTGGTGGTGGTGAAGAAGCGTTTGAGCTGCAGGTTCTTTGCTCACGTCGATGGTAAAGTGTCCAACCCGCCCCCAGGAACCGTCATTGACACGGACGTTACGCGCCCTGAGTGGTAAGCCTACGGTTGCATGTTTCCCTGCTACAGCTGTATTCTCCTGGAGTATAGTTGGTTCAAGCTACCTTGAATTCCCCAGGTACGACTTCTACATCGTGAGCCAGGCGGTTCGTGTGGGCAGTGTCTCCCCAACTCACTACAATGTGGTGTATGACACGAGCGGACTCAAGCCTGATCACATGCAGAGGCTTACTTACAAGCTCTGTCACATGTACTACAACTGGCAGGTAAGATGAGTTCAAGTCATGGTTGTGAAAGGATGCAAATAAATGCTTTATAGCTGCAGAAATGCAGCACTTGTTTTGTTGAGCTTGCTTTGAAACGAGTATTGCTCACATTCTTTCTATAAATGCCTTCATTAAACCAAAGTGGCACACAGAAAAAATGACTCACAGGGCACAAAGTTTGCCTTTTTCAGGTACCAGTTGCACCAGTCTTATGCAAGTTAAATGTTGGACCAGTTTGAACATAAAATAAGATTGACACAATGTCTTGCTTTATTCGGGTTGCACCAACTGATTAAGCTATGATATAGTTAAGATACAACCTGAAATTTACACCTGCTCTAGGTCTAACCTCTATCTGACCGGTTGATGTGGGTCGTAAGTTTCAAGAGTAAGGAAAAATATATAAACCTACAACAGTGACACATCAGCGGCAGTCGTTTTAGGCACTCGTCATGGTTTCAAACCAGCCCCGTATTAGAACAGTTGTGATTGGTGCATATGCCCCAAAAAAATAACATGAGCTTTGGATTTGTCTGGTTCCCAGGCTATGTTGACGTAGCACTAGCATTTTATTTGCCGTACTCAGGAACCTCACTAAAAGAGACCAGCGTTTCATATCAAACAACCGGGCAGCTGAAGAAAGATGAGGCTTGTTTCAACTAGCTAATTCCTAGTTAGCTAGTTAGTTCAGTAGTTTGGATTTAGTGTCTGTTAACTTTAGACTTAAACATGGGATAGACCGGTGAAACGGGCTGCTTGGTTTATGCATTATCTGGATCTAGTAGTAATTATGATACATGAGATTAATGAAACCTCCAAAGATGGCATATGCAATTTGCCATTTCATGCTAGCACCAGTCAACATTTTGAAGGTTAAAAACGCCTGCTCCTCACCTCTCCCTCCCAACTCACTCCAAACAAACCCTCAAAAACCTAGCCTTAAATAGTGTTTAGAGCCGTTTCAAAGAAATTAAATGTACCATATGCCAAACACTTGAATGTATAATACAGTTTAACTGGGATAATCTGCAAGGAGATGAGTATTGTATTTGTTCTTTTCTTTTTTTCACTAGGGAATCATTCGAGTGCCAGCGCCTTGTCAGTATGCCCACAAGTTGGCCTTCTTGGTGGGTCAGAGTATCCACAAGGAGCCCAGCACGGAACTGGAGAACTACCTCTTCTACCTTTGAGTCACATGGACTTGCTCGTTTTATTCTGTTCATTCAGTTCAATTTGTGTTTAGAGTAAGTGAAGACATGGCAGCCCCGGCTCCTCATTTGCATGTTGATTCATTTCGGATCACTGGACCGCTCTACATGGTGTCAGCGATGCACCGTTGGACGTAGCATAGCAGTTTTGTTTCTTAATGTGAAAGAAGTCAGTGATACTTTGGTTTAATTATATATTTGAATATATAGATAAAGGTTTCCAGCTAAATACAAATCTTTGCAAATGTATTGGCTATCTAAGTGTTTAAACTTGGCATTAAAAGTGTTTGTCCTTTAAAGAGTTTAATGTGTTTAATGTTTTGTGTGAGTGTCAACTAAAATTAACATGTTGCGTTTCAAACCTATCTTGTCTTCCATTACTTAAATGTTCATCTTGTTCTATAAAAGAGTTCTCATGGTTTTCTTAAATTTGTTGCATTAAAGCCAAATTATCTATTTGCAAGACCCTTGTGGCTTGACATATGTGTTTAATGTTTTGTGTGAGTCTGTCAACTAAAATTAACATGTTGCGTTTCAAACCTATCTTGTCTTCCATTACTTAAATGTTCATCTTGTTCTATAAAAGAGTTCTCATGGTTTTCTTAAATTTGTTGCATTAAAGCCAAATTATCTATTTGCAAGACCCTTGTGGCTTGACATGGTAGTTTGTGTAAGTCATTGTAATACAAAGCCAGGCTAATTATAAATATGGTTGATAATATTCAGGTTTATGTTCAACTTAAATTTGATTTGTAATCCATAAATCGCAGGGTGTTTAGGAAGAACAGTAGCCATGCCAAAATTATAAAATATTCAAATTTATTTGGATTTTTAAAAATTTGCACATGCACACCCACACAATAATTTGCATCAATATAGGCTGATATAAAGCTAGCACACAATCGCAGACTTGGACAATATGGTCTAGAAGACACCATGGGGAAAGCTTGCACGGTTTTGATTTAAAAAGTTGAATGTACAAAAAAGGCAGTTTGAAAATCAAGTATAAACATTTAAAAATGTACAAATGGACAAAGTACAAAAAGAGCAACAGTCATCCAAACGGAAAAGAAGCAATGACTGGTAAGATGGCCCATAAATGAGTTTAAGATGCACACAAACTCATGACTAGTTGACATTTGTACAGAAAGTATTACAGAATGTTTCTACATTCCTTTTTGGCAGTTAAACTCTTCTATATCGCAAAAAAAATATATATTGATGGATTTGAGCTTGGGAGGGGAAACGGTTAAAGGGCGATTAAACTAAAGACATGTTTCATTTCACATACAAAGACGGGGACATTGCACAATCCTAGTGGGTACTTTGGAGAAATACATAGCCTTTCACTGGATCGTACATTCACTACTCTATGTGCTAGTGTGTTGATATACATGAAATACAGTACTGTATCCGGCACCTTTTATATTCTGAACTAATGAGCAACATACATTTATATGTGGCTCCTGTCAAATTGAAATCCAGATTTCATAGATCATTTTTGAGGAAGGTGTGGGGGGGGGGGGGGGGGGGGGGGGGGGGGGATAATGTAGAGGTAGTCTTGTGTCTGGAGAATACTGTTGAAAAGAAGACCAATGCCTTACTGGTTACGTAATTTGATCTGGTCACCCAGTATATTGACAAAGCCTCCCCACAAGGTGCATGTTGGAAATAAAATTGCTACTTAAAAATATATCTATTTTAAACAGATTTTCCATTTCTTTCACCCATCCCTGAATTTAACTGGTTTGTATGGTTTAATTACATAGGGCAATCGGTTATTCACATGTTGACCAAAAGGCAATCGCAGACAGCTACAGACCCCACAGGATGGCTTTGACAGGACAAAAATAAAGTGCCTCAATCTGCTAAATTGCCATTAATGCGACATAACATTTATTTTATTGGAAACTTTGCACATTTAACGTCACAGTAAGTTTGCCCTTACTGCGTTATTTTTTCAATTAATTCCAGGGGTCTTAAAACGATGGGCAGACACATCCCGGCCATAGTTAGACTTCTGGATTCCAAATAAACATGACAAGCCCACAACACTGCACACTACAGAAATGGATTGATAATTTGCCACTCCTAACATTTTCTGAGACGTTACATGAATCACTGCCATCCATAAAACCACACACCACATGACAATGTACAAACAATTGTGCAATTCATAAGGCAAATAACATGGAGGTTGAATCTATGAGGCAATGTACCACTACTTAACTGACTGAGGGAACTTAATGCTGAATTCACCTTAAGAGACCCTGTTGCATCTGGCGTGTGCTATTGTCCAATGTCCCGTTCAGGGCCCACGGCTGTACTCAAAAGATGCCAGACCTATTACTTTTTTTTCTCAGTATACTGCACTGAATAACAGCCATATATATATATATATATATATATATATATATATATATATATATATATATATATATATATATATATATAGACATATATGTTTTTTTTTAAATATATTTCTTTATACAGTACTGCATGCTCCACATTTCAAACTCACAATGGGAACCGCCCCACTGTCTCGCGTGTGCTTTGAAGGGTTAAGTAGGGAATGTGCCGAAGTAATGTATGCAAACCTCCTGTGGCACGGGCCTGAACGGCCCGCCCGTTCAGGACAAGCTTTGTGTATGAATCCCTCTGTATCGTCTCTGGTCACGTGACTGCAAGCTCTCCAGCTGTGTGGTTGTCATTATGACATTCTTAGGATCTCATCCTTGATCTCGGCTCGTACAAAGAGCTGTTGGTCAGACTGAGGCTCCGCTTGGTCCGAGTGCCGTCAGATTTAGTCGTGTTGAAAATATCTACAGATACCAACCGCATCACTACAGTAGCTGTGGCAGACCAAAAAACATGGAGGTACAGGGGAGGACAAGGCATAGGAGCCTGTTGAGCATAACATAGAATGAATTGTTCAAAATAGGTGCGGTAATCAATTAACAAAAATACTAATTCTAGTATACAACAGATGTACAAGAATAGAGCATTTGCGCAAACAAATGCCATGCATCCACTGTAAAAGATCTTGAAAATGTGAAAATACGCCAAAGGATTTATAGCGCTGCCAGGTCTTTTCTCAATAGTATCTTCCCTTTGACGAGTAGTCCCTTTTTCTTTTTGGAGTGGGGGGCCATGGCGCAGCCTGGCCCCAGGGATGTGGAGCCAGGGACGTGCGGACGCCCTGGGGGAGGGGAGGCTCTTCTGGGCGGGGACGATTTTTCCAACGGACCTGATGGGAGACCCGTAAGGGACAGTTGAGGGTGTTAAAAAGCCAGGCGCACCCCCACCTCAGTCTCTACTCCCCCTTACTCAGTCCTTTCTGTACCTGTGTGGGGTCCCCCCCCCCCCACCCCCACCCCGGTAACATATAGAAAGCCTGAAGACGCTTCTATGTCAACGCTACAACAGCATAGGATAGGAGCGTTGTTCTTTCGCCCTGATCGCTATGTGCTAACATAGCAAACCAACTGGCCAATGCTAATGAGGAAAGGCAGGGATGGTGTAACGTTTCACACGACCAGGAAATACAGTTGAGTACAGTACAGTTGAACGGGAAAGTTAGGACATACGTTTTTATCACATTCACTTTCCTTCTGGTGAATATTTACATATATATATATGTATGTATATCTATAAATATTCACTCATATAACTAAGTTACAGAGAAAATAATGTCTTAGTACTCCTTTGTTGTAATCATCGAGCTAAAAGGCTCCTTAAAATTGCACTTTGGGGAGACGAATGATTGGCATGAGAAGGGTGTCTTTGACTGTTCGCTACAAAAGTTATTGTGCAACTCTTAACATGTCGGAATCACTGTCCTAGGCTTCAAAATACCAATCTGAATCATCCTTCTTTTTAACAATGCCTTGTGATATGCATTTGTAGAAATATAAAATGCAATTCTTCTTTTCATTAAGTAACTTGTTGGGGCCAAATCTTTTAACTTTAATATAAATTGGGAGTACAAATTATATGTGTCTACACACACACACACACACACACACACACACACACACACACACGTGTGTGTGTGTGTGTCTTACGTTCATCTTAATCAATGATTCCAGTGAGAATATAATGTTAGCACCTGGGTTTTTGCTGTTTTTCCTTATTATGGTTCTTGACATAACGCCAACCCATTAAAGACTTGTAATGGGTCTTATTCGGTCAGATCCTGCACGGTCTGCTACGGATGCTGAACCTGTCTGTCAGTGGTGTGGAGGACAAATAGCTGTGCAAAGCAGTGGCCTTTTAGCTTAGCATGAATTACAGCAGGAGAGACGGGTGCAGGAGACGAGGACACCGCAACACTCAGGGAAACAACAGAAGATACCATACTGGGTTGTCTAATGCATGGGTTAGGGTGGGGCCGTCCTCCAAACCACAAGACCCAGCAGTCATATTCAGGGGAGGAAAACAGGACAAAAAGAGCCTCTGCACGCCATGACCGGCGGCAGCTAGCGGCAGAGCTAACCCATAATGTCTGCAAGATGATGTTTGGTGCCCGAAACCAAGGGCACCCATCTGCATTAGACCAGGGGAGTGGAGGGGTGGTATTCTCTGTTGTTCACTTACGTGATGGAAACAGAGCCCTTACGGTGTGAAATGAACACTCTTCTTCTGTTTTTTAAGGTGTGAAATGAACACTCTTCTTCTGTTGTGCCAAGCAGGTGAGAAAAGAAAAAAAAAAAGGAAAAAATAGTGGTAATGGCAATTTAAACAATTTACACCGTGAAAAGGAACTCACAAAACACCGGAAAACACAGAAAGACAAACATCATATGACACCTGTTGATTCTTCAAAACAATTGCATTATTAACACAAAGAATTAGCATTATGCTCTTTTGTACATCATCTTTTTTCTTTTCTTTGAATATTTACTCTCTGGGGGGGCCAACGTGGGCTAGGGAGATGTTGCTTGTGGATCTTTGCAAGAAAGCAAGATACAAAACAAGGCTTTTCTGGAGCATTTTACAAAATACCATCTTTTTTACTCGACTCCTTGTGAGTAGAAAATGTTCCAGGAGTTCATGCATCTGGAGCAGAGAACATGCTGAGCTACAGTCTACATTGTTCATCGATCAGCACATCAAAACTAATCACTCTATCAGAAAGTATTGTATACTATTATACAATAGTATCATTTTTTTTGTCGATCACACACACAATATATTCAGAATGCATCTCACCACAATGCTAATTTATGCATATGCAAAGAAACAAACCAAAAGAAAATTCCAGAACAACCGTTGTCAGCCTTTTGTTCTCTCAAGTACTTCAAAGGTGACACACACATTTCATGGATACATCCCAGCTAGTGTGAGAATGCTTAATGAGTACAGTATATACTATGTATTATACAATGCATATTCCAGCCCCCCCCCCCCCCCCCCCCGCCCCAACCCTTATTGACAGCAGCAAACATCTGTTCATTCATCCCTTCATGGTTTTCTTTCCTCTTCATTTACAGATCCTAGACGTCTAGACACTATTTACATTAACGTTCCCAAGTCGGAAAAACAAGCTTCCCACTTTACTTTTAGGAAATGGCATCGCGCACTCACACACACACACACACACACACACACACACACACACACAGATATGTGCACGGAATGCAATGGAAGTAAACAGGAGTAGAAAAGGAGATAGTGGTGGTGGGGACTGGGGTGGGGGGGGGGGGGGTGGTTTACAGGAGTACATATGGGGTGACGGGGTGCGGTGGGGGGGGGGGGGGGGGGGGTTAGTACTGCGGGGCGTGTACCCTTTTGGTCTTGATGCGCCCCGGGTGGTCCGGGGCGTAACGGGACGGCGAGTCAGAGAGGAAGACCTCCACGTCGTCAGGCACTTCTTCGAGAAAGTTGGAAGGAATGAGTCCCTTGTGTCCGTTGAGCTCCCCCTGGGTGCACAAACACACAAACACACACACACGCACGCACACACACGCACACACACACACACACACACACACACACACGCCAGGGTGAGCCTCTGGATGGGGGACCCCTACCCTGCTTGCCCCCCCAGAGTATGGAGTCCAACCATCACCCAACGCATAAAGCAGCCACAGGAATTGGGTTGCAGCGAGAGCCGAAAGCGGCTTGTGCGCCCACAAACGAAAACAACACAAACCCACTGTACGGACTTGCGCTGTGCCGCTTCATCGCTCTTAAAGGGCCTCGTACACGCAGCAGTCTCTAGGCAATTCCCCAACGTGACGGCTGTGGTGAGTTATGTCTTAAGAGTCCGTGCGCTCGCTCACCACAACGTTTACGTTTTGTTACAATTGCCGATGTTCTCAGCCACTTTTAGTCTCGCGTCTGTTTGATTACCGAAACACACCTTTGTCACCAAATGCCATGCTGTCGAACTCGATAGGATAAAAATGGTCGGGGGGAATACTAATGAAATGACTACAGCATATTGTGTTTCCAGCCTTTATTTTTATGCTTTGATTTTCATACAAATACAGAAATTTGAGTAATCTTGAGCGTCTGCCGAGGCTACGATGTGTTGCTTCAATGAATGTAGGTGATGGAAAAAGGGAGGCGCTCCCTTACATATATTTGATAGTGGATGGCTTCTGTTGACAGTTATCTTTGCGCTGTAGCCCACACAGAAATCTCTACGCAAGATCATTTTCAAGGGCATGTGTGACTTCATGGCACAGCTTCCCTTGAACTCGACCCCGTCGTTCGCTCCCCAGACCTCACGAGTTGAGTTCAGTACTCACGTAGTAGAAGCCGTCCTCGTCTATTTCCCCAAACACCGTGATGACATCCCCCGCGCAGAACGTCAGCTCGGCCTGTCAGAGAGAGAGAGAGAGAGCGAGAGAGAGAGAGAGAGAGAGAGAGAGAGAGAGAGAGAGAGCGAGAGAGAGCGAGAGAGAGAGAGAGAGAGAGAGAGAGAGAGAGAGAGAGAGAGAGAGAGAGAGAGAGAGAGAGAGAGAGAGAGAGAGAGAGAGAGAGAGAGAGAGGAGATCGGTGTGGCAGGTGTGAGGTCGAACGACAACCACTGCTTCCCCACAACGCTACATCTAGTCCTGGACAGGTTTCCTGCTCCAAACCGACGAGATGCATCCCAAGATCTCCGTCAGAGTCTCGATGGGACGGGGGGGGGGGGGGGGGGGGGGACTGATGCACACGGAGGAAATGCATCATGTACGTTGGGAAACGCTGAAGACGGGGGGGGGGGGGGGGGGGGGGGGTTGCAACATGTTTGGGTGCAACGCTTCTCCCCTTTAAAGAAGAACACACACACACACACACACACACACACACACGCACACACACACACACACACACACATACACGCACCCAAACAGAACCGAGGCAGGTCTGAGCACTAGGAGGAGACACGCCTCTCCGCACGGAAACCAAACTGAGGAGGCAAGATGCTGGCTCAGGCAAGACGTGGGTGAAGGGGGCCTTGACTGAAGCCCACCTCCTCGAATCGCTCCAACAAATGGGTGGTGGGGAGGGGGGGGGGTACACACACAGAACACACAGTACCCTAGCCTCCATAAGATGGGGTGGGGGGTACACACACAGAACACACAGTACTGTAGCCTCCATAGGATGGGGTAGGGGGTACACACACAGAACACACAGTACCCTAGCCTCCATAAGATGGGGTGAGGGGTACACACACAGAACACACAGTACTGTAGCCTCCATAAGATGGGGTGAGGGGTACACACACAGAACACACAGTACCCTAGCCTCCATAGGAAGGGGTGGGGGGTACACACACAGAACACACAGTATCCTAGCCTCCATAGGATGGGGTGGGGGGTACACACACAGAACACACAGTACCGTAGCCTCCATAAGATGGGGTGGGGGGTACACACACAGAACACACAGTACCGTAGCCTCCATAGGATGGGGTGGGGGGGGGTACACACACAGAACACACAGTACCGTAGCCTCCATAGGGAGGGGTGGGGGTACACACACAGAACACACAGTACCGTAGCCTCCATCACTCACCTCCTCATTCAGCCTGCGACCATCATACTGTGTCGGTGGCAGAGCCAATGGAAAGGTCAGAGTGAGTCAAACCGGGGGGGGGGGGGGGGGGGGCTAGCTACTAAGTTACTAATGAACATGAGCTGATTAACGCAAGAAGCTATGGTCATGGATGGAGTGTCTATTTCAGTTTAACTTCTCTCCACATAAAAAAAAGACTAAGATTACCGTTCCTCGGAACATCGTTTTTATAAATAAACTCAAGCGACGCACCAGTAACACAGACTTTGCTTCACATAAGTCCAAATAAAGCTTTAGTGTGTGTTGTTGCAGGTGAGCTTTCCCCTTCCATGCTTCCTAAGTAGTTCAATATGAGCCCTGCTGTGTTAAATGTGTGTGTGTTTGTGAGTGAGTGAGTGAATGTGTGTGTGTGTGTGTGTCTGTGTGTGTGTGTGTCTGTGTGTGTGTCTGTGTATGTGTGTGTGTGTCTATGTGTGTGTGTGTGTGTTTCTATATATATATATATATGTGTGTGTGTGTGAGTGTCTGTGTGTGTGTGTGTGTGTGTATGTGTGTGTGTCTATGTGTGTGTGTTTCTATATATATCTGTGTGTGTGTGTGTGTGTCTGTGTGTCTATGTGTGTGTGTCAGTGTGTGTGTATATGTGTGTGTTTCTATATATATATCTGTGTGTGTCTGTGTGTGTTTGTCTGTGTGTGTGTGTGTGTCTATGTGTGTGTGTGTTTCTATATATATATCTGTGTGTGTCTATGTGTGTGTGTGTTTCTATATATATATCTGTGTGTGTGTGTGTGTGTGTGCATGTGTCTATGTGTGTGTGTGTTTCTATATATATATCTGTGTGTGTGTGTGTGTGTGTGTGTGCGTCTATGTGTGTGTGTGTTTCTATATACATGTGTGTGTGGTGATGCTGGAGGCTAGGGGAGGCAGGTACCTCTACGTCCACGTTGGGAGAGCTCTCTCGGGGGTCGTAGTCATAGAGGGCCACCATCCTCCGTGTAGACATGGAGAGTTGGCGCCCGCTCCGCCTGTTTCTCTCTACAGGGCATAGTGAGCGTTATTAGGAATAAAGATTATTATTGATTCATATTAGTTATTCATTATTAGTACAATAATGATCATAAGTACTACTAATAATACTACTACTATCAATTATTCTCTTTTGTTATTATTACTATCAGTTCGATTTTTACTCCCTCTTCCTGTACAGGTATTAATAATAATAATAATAACAATAATAATAATAATAATAATAATAATAATAATAGGTTAACCATGGGATGGGTTGGGAAATGGAAAAAATATCGAAATCCCTAAATATAAAAAAAAACACCACTAAAACCTATCGCCTCAATAGTCAACCAGTTACTGAGGTGATGAGCTCTCAGCTGATTCTCAGGGCTGAGCATGGTAACCCTACCAACAGTAAGAAGCATGTGTTGATGCTGGAAGGAAAGGTGCGAAAGGGGGGAAGAGGATGGAGGTGAAGAAGAGCGTCTGCGCGCGAGACACAGACCTCTCTTGGACTTTCTGGACCTGCGGTTTAGTGTGCGGCCATCTTTGAAACGGTCACAGTTCACTGAGCAGCCAAGCGGACAGGAAGTGAGAGAGAGTGTTAGGGGAGGAAGCAGAGGTCGAAAGGAGATAAAATAGGTCAAATTAGAGGGAAAGAAAAGAATTTCAGGGTGTTTCTTTGGCAGAAACCGGCCTCGGCGCAGACACGGGACAGACAAAGACTGGCAGGAGTAGTTAGAAAGGAGTAAAACGAATACACTTTTTCAGTAATTAATCCCATGATGCATTGCGTTCTACCCCCCCCCCCCCCCCCCCCCCCCAACACACACACAAACAATTTAATTGGATCAACTCAACAGTGACTGAAGCTGTACCGATGTCCCTGTTTGAGAAAAGGTCAAAGATCAAGGTAAACCCATTCAAATCCCTTTTGAAGGAGGTATTAGGCACATGTATTCATTTAACTTTTAGCAATGTTTGTAAAGCGTGGCGAGGCTTGGTTACGACATGCATCGCGCTGTAAGGGGTGGAGCCACGAAGACAACGCATCATGGGACGCATGCTGGAAAAATCCCGTATAGTTCCAGCCTTGGCGGTGGTGGGGGTGGTGGGGGGGGGGGCACTCACCCAGTCTCTCGACAGGGGTGTTGAGGGGGAGGAAGCCCTGCTTGAGGAGCTGCAGCATCATGTCGTCATCCTCCGTCTGGATCTCAGACACCATGTTGCAGGGGATCAGACCTGAGCGCTCTCTGATCTCAGCCCGGTAGAAGCCGTCCGTGTCCTTGTTCCCAAACACCTAGGGGAGATACACCACACCACACCACACACGCACGCCCGCACACACACGCACGCACACGCGCACACACACGCACACACACACACGCACACGCACGCACACACACACACACACACACACACATATACGGTTATTCAATTCGATTGACAAATCGATTGACTGTTGTCTTAGTGTCTAAGAGATTGTGTGTGTGTGTGTGTGTGTGTGTGTGTGTGTGTCTATGTGTGGTCAGGCAGGGGGGTCAGGCGGGGGGGTCAGGCGGGGGGAGTGGGGTTGTAAACGAGCCGGGCGTGTGACGGAGGTGGTGTGACGGAGCTCATGTGACGGAGGTCACGGTGTGAGGTCGCGGTGTGAGGTCGCGGCGTGAGGTCGCGGCGTGAGGTCGCGGCGTGAGGTCGCGGCGTGAGGTCGCGGCGTGAGGTCGCGGCGTGAGGTCGCGGCGTGAGGTCGCGGCGTGAGGTCGCGGCGTGAGGTCGCGGTGTGAGGTCGCGGGGGTGGCCGGGACGTCACCTTGAGGATCTGGCCCTCCTTGAAGGGGAGCTCCTCGCGGGCCGCGTCCGGGTTCGGCGACATGGACAGCGGGTCGTAGTCGAACAGCGCCACAAAGATGCGAGTCAGCTCGTCCGCCTCCGACTCCTCGTAGCAGTCGGACGAGCGGCGGGCGCGGCAGGGGCGTCGCCCGGACCCCACACCGTATCCGTCTGGAGGAAAACAGGACACACACACACACACACACACACAGAGCGCCGCTGCTACTGAGTCTCCTGAGGACAAATACAGCGTACTGAATCACTGCAGCGCTTTGATATTCATCACAGCTTTATTTATTTAAAGACGCACTGTTCAACAGTTCAACTAGCTCCTAGCTTGAAAAATAAGCTGGACGCAGCTGAAGTCGATTCTGATTGCTAGTGATTATTATATGATTATTCGATAACATTATACAACAACGTTAGCAATAAAATCGCATCCTATAACTGGTACGTTCTGCAAATAAATAGTGCTAGCCAGCCCGTGCCTCTCTTCGGGCCGTAGCATCTTACTATCAACACTCTACCAAGTCACACAGCGTTGACAGAACACTGTCATCGAGTTGTTGTTTTTAATTCTGAACTGTGAGGGGCTCAATCTTACACATTGCGACTTCAATCTATTCTTCACTGTTAACTTTTCCCTTTTATATTGTTGTGTTGTGGGAAATGCATGAAAAAAAGACAAATCCGCTGCAGTATGTTGCCTTATTCAAATAAAGCTTGTTGAGTCTTGAAATCAGAGAGAGAGAGACACTGGGATCAGACTGCTGCGGCAGTGTGTCTATGGCTCATGTTGTTGTACCGCTGGCCGAGAGAGCTCGCACTGGACCTGTCTCTGTGGCGTAAATGATCCGAAACGAGGCGATCGATCGAACGCAGTATGGATGCCATGTAAACATCCTGACAAGCCAATGCATGTCCATTTGCAAACACAACCACGCACAGGGAGGGGAGGACTGGTCAGGCAAGGTAGTGCAAGGGGCACACCGTGGCCGTGGGCATCGGGGGGGGGGGGGGGGGGGGGGGGGGAATGAAGGGAGGAGTACAGAACATTAGCACTCTGGTTCATTGCTGTTTCACCGCCTTATCTCTCAGAGACCGGCGAGCATGCACGCAGGTGTTGACAAAGGGGAAGGGTGTGGACCAAGCATACACATCATTCCGCCCGTCTGGAAACAAACAGCGAGGAGCTGAAAGCGAAACTAAATCACCACGAAGATGAAAAGGTAAAAATGCCACAAGCAATTGTTTAGTCTGTGCAGCTATTGGGAATGGTAGCTGAAGCAGAACGAGGGGATTTTAATGAGGCGCATTTAACACAGAAATGGCAACACGTGGTTGTAATCATGCATCAGAACCTCGCGATGCATGGAGCTGATTGGCTGGAGGGATGTCATGTGTCATGGTTTGAGTGGCAATCTTGTGAATGCTTGTTTGAAGCTAATGTGTGTGCAGAGGGAACAGGGGGTGGGGGGCAGCTAGCTGTGAAGAGCAAGAGGAGAGGCAGCAGTGGAAGAGATGGTGGTGGTGGTGGTGGTGGTGGTGGTGGTGGTGGTGGTGGTGGTGGTGGTGGTGGTGGTGGTGGTGGTTGGACTGGACACCAAGGAGCGGGACTTCGGGAGTCTTTGGAGGTGCATATAAGGGGAAGGGCAGGGAGGGAGGAGGAGGAGGGCGATCGGAGCGGGGTTCTCGTTTGGCCACATGAGGAAAGGGGCCTCTTCTTCCCCAGCTATCTTCATCGGGCAAGGCTAAGCTAACGCCACTGCAAGCGGGTAAGTTAGCTCACTGTCCACGGCTAACAGCACCACCACCATCGTCCCAGCCCACCTAAGCGTCGCAACATGGCTGCATGCGTCGAAAACAAAGCAAACGTCGTTCTGCCCCCCCCCCCACCCCCCGTTCTCGTTAGCTCATTAGCATTAACACAACAGATTTTGTCGGCCGCGCCACATACCATATTGATGCTCTGAGGACTTAGGCCGCCATATCCTGCGCCGAGCTACACTGCCATAGTAACCCTCCTCCTTGCCAGGGGAGAGGCCCTCACTCCCCTCACTGTTACAGTCCATGGTGATCTCTACAGGAGACACCAATCACAGGGTTACCGTCACAAGCCCCACCCACTCCCGCTCCCACTCCCGCACAAATGCTGCTTAATAACCATGAACCACCCCCCCCCCCCCCCCCCCCCCACACCCCGCCCCCACACCCCCAATCCAATCACAGTGAGAGTCGGGATGATGCGGTTGCCCTGAATGGTTAGCGAGGGAGACAAGAGGGAGGAGGAGGAGGAGGAGGAGGAGGAGGAGGAGGAGGAGGAGGAGGAGGAGGAGGAGGAGGAGGGAGAGGGAGAGGAGGAGGAGGAGGAGGAGGAGGGAGAGGGAAGAAGAGGAGGAGGAGGGAGAGGAGGAGGAGGAGGGAGAGGAGGAGGAGGGAGAGGGAGAGGGAAGAAAAGGAGGAGGAGGGAGAGGAGGAGGAGGAGGGAGAGGAGGAGGAGGAGGAGGAAGCAACAGTTTTTCCTCTGGAGTTACTGGGTGTAAAACAGCAATGCCTACGATGCCATGGTGGCAGGCAGGGTGAGGTAAGACACTGCCACGCAGCACATAAAGACATCCATCTGCAACTCTCGGAACAGTGTTACATTTCCAAGGTTGGAGAACTCAAAGGGAACGGTGTGTAGTGGGTAGGTGGGGGCCCATTTGTGTGGGATGTGCAGCTAGACTAGTATAGAGGGTGGATCCCATGGTGTCTAGATACACGCCGTCTCCGGCCCCAGGGCGCGAGGGGACGAGGCACTGAGCTCCCCGCCTGAAGCCCAGACACCACCACTAACCAATGGACGGGATGGGCCGTCGCTGGTTGCCAATAGCGACGCTCCTCCTCCCTGAGTGGTCCGGACGGTCCGAGTGTCCGTGGGACGCGGAGTTCCCGATGATCTTTAGGGACGGAGAGACGACACACAGTGGATTAGAACCACTGCAGCACAACATGAAGACCAGTAACAGTAAGGTAAAGAACAATGACAAAGAAGGACATTTAAAGTAATAAGAATAAAAATAATCATAATCATAACGATGCGCAGATGATTAGAAAACCGTAAGGGCAAATGTCCGGGCCTCCATTTGTCCTTAGGCAGGGTAAAAAAAAAAAAAAAAAAGGCCGTTATAAACATAAGAGTAGAGACCAAAGAAACCGATGAGCCACCAACAACAAGCCATCGTGGACCTGGGGATCGGCAGGCCGCTGGGATGTTTAGCTAAAGACCATTTGCTTGTGTTGGTTTTGTTCTGTGCATGTCAGCGCCTCAACAGCCAGGGAAGCCGGACACAGACAGAGAGAGAGAGAGAGAGAGAGAGAGAGAGAGAGAGATGGAGATGGAGATGGAGATGGAGATGGAGATGGAGATGGAGATGGAGATGGAAGCGGAGGAGAAGAAGAGCAGAAATGGTGCGGACGAAGCGTTACGGATGAACCAATTCGTTTTTCCGTAGATGAATAAGTAGGGATGTAGAACGTGAATGTGTAAGTAAGTAAGTAAGTGAGTCAGTCAGTCAGTCAGTCAGTCATCAGTCAGTCAGTCAGTCAGTCAGTCAGTCAGTCAGTCAGTCAGTCAGTCAGTCAGTCAGTCAGTCAGTCAGTAAGTAAGTCAATGGATAAGACACATTTCTAGATTTGGACAGGAATAAATAACTACTGGGCATGGCCTGGCAAATATATATTAAATGTATAAGCACAATGTGCAGATACTAAGCCTACAGTTAACAACTGATGGACCAATTTAAGTTAAAATAAAAGAAGAGGCATGAGACAGGTTGAATGAGCTCAGGAAAAGCAGACATCATGCTGGTGACACAGAGCAAGAGGCGGACCAACGGGCTTCCAGCACTGGGAGTCTACAAGTAAGAGGGGTCTTCTCAAGGCTGTGGCTGAGACAGTGAGAGAGAGGGCAGCTTGAGAGGGGAGAGCAGCACCCTCCCCCCTCCCCCTCCCCCTCCCACTCCCCTCCCCCATGCACTGCACAGAGAAGCAGCCCTGGGTTGCACTGCTGCTTTGTCTTCCAGTGGCCATTCCCTTTTTAGGGAGACATGAGAAGCCAAAACCCCGTTAAATGGCCTTTAGGTAATCAAAAGCTTCACTGTGAAATAGAAACCAAAACAAAATCAAAAAGAAAGGATTGCACCTGACGCTCGTGGCAGGCCAAGCAAAACACACAAAAGAATCGCAGAGGAACAACCGAAAACATGAGACCACCGAGTCAGCAGGGTTTAAAAATGAGAAAATAAACGGGCTGAAAATTAGGAAGATAATGGGAGGGGGGGGGGGGGGGGGGGGGCGTACCCATTATATACAAGACAGAAAACAAAGCAAGGACAACATCGAGGACAGCGTGGCGGCAGCTTGCTGATGGAATGGACGGGAGGAGGAGGAAATGGGACCACACACCAGCGGCTGCTGCCGCCGGCCCAGCCTGGACATGGACTGGGCCCTAGCCTCCCTGTGCGGGCCGTGACACACCCTGTCCAGCTCGCTCAGCCAGCCCTCGCTGCGGGCCCCCTCCCAACACGAGTCTCCCATGCGGCCCGACCCCGTGCGCTCCCTGCTCCGGAAGTCTCCCGTGTGCGCCGACATGGTCGTGGCCGCCGCCGCCGCCGCCGCCGTGCCGTCGCAGTGGTCCCCCTCCACGCTGCGCTGGCGCGTCAGCGTGCGCCTGCGGCCCATGGCCAGCGCCCGCCTCTCCACGGGGCCCTCGCAGTGGATGATGCGGACGGGGCCCCGCGTTGCGGGGCCAGCGTAGGCGTAGTAGTAGCCTCGCCCCAGAGAGCCCTCCTCCTCGCTGCCGCAGTCCAGGCCGCTGTCGGGGCTCTTGGTGTTCTGGCGGCTGGGCCGGCCCGGCCCCCGCTCCTCCGAGCCGTAGCCGTAACCGGCGGCGAAGCGAGGGGAGGAGCGCTGGCGTCGCAGCAGGCGCTCGTGCGTGCGTGGCTCCTGCTGCTGCAGATTGTGTTGGTAGGCGTTGTGGTGGTCCCTCCTCTGGGTGTTGGGGGTCCCCGGGCGGCAACGGCCCCCGGACCCCTCCTCGTGGCCCAGCCGCTGGCCCAGGGCGTCGGCGCCGTCCGCCTCCTCCTCGGCCACCTCTGGGATGCTGTGGAGCCGCTTGCTGCGGAGCGGCTTCTGTTTCACCACCTCCCGCTGAAGGTCCCAGTTGTCCCGCTCCTCGGCCAAGTCCTGCCGCCTGTAGTACGCCTTCACGGCCACAAGGGGGCGGCGGTGCACGAGTTCACAGTCCCCGCAGAATCAGATTCAGTTTGAGTCATAAAGTTCAATCGAGAGCGTATTTGAAGCAGGAGGGTGGGTGTGCATTTGGTTATAGTTTATAGTGGTTATAGCAGGGTATTTTTTTTTCAGAGGTTTGAGAACAGGCAGGTAGGGAACAACACAGCGTGAGAGCAGAAATGAACCGGTAAGGGAAAGACAAAATAAAGACAGAATTAGTTCTTTGTAGCAATGCAGTTACACATGCAGCGTCTTTCTGCGAGGAAGAAATGGCATGCTCGGACCAGGAATCTGTAGAGGGAAACGCACACAGCGACAAAGTCCCAAAAATATGTGGTGTCCTAACTGTAAGACCAACAGGAGATTGCTCCAACTTAAAAATATATATATTTTTTTAAGTGACAGAGAAACGAAAAAACGAAAAAAAAAAGGAATAACAAAAAAATAGAATCACAGCCATTTGAGTGAATTAAAACCAAACGACGGAGCTGAATGAATGGTTGATTTCTTCAGGCCAATGAGCAGCATGTAGGCCTTCTCTCCAACAGAGACGCCGTGTGACTGTAAACACAGGTGAATTGGATTGTGGGTCTGTTATTTTATGAATGACAATGTGCCAGTCAGAGACGAGAAACTAGTGAGGTAAATTTATAATCCAAGCTGAAGCTCTGGCATACATTAATGGAACGTATTTATAATCCAAATACATATGCAAATATTATATATATAAATATGCAAATAATATATATATAGAGAGAGAGGCAGTGGATAATTTTAGGGAATTGATTATGTGGTAATGTAAAGGGGAAGGTTCACATTATTGATAATGTATTGATGAATGGATCAACTTCAGCCTTTGTTGTTTTCAGGATCAACGTGTGAACCGAGAAAGGCTGTCAACTTTTTTTCCGATTAAGATACTCCTGCGTCCAAAACACGCTCCAAAAGTCCAATGACAGAAATAATCATACGCATACATCTACATTAAGAAATGAAACATTAGTACATGAGACACGACATAACGGGAAATGAACAACAATCCATTTAAGCACTCACTTAAATGAGATTCCCATGTGCACTTAGTATGCCATGACTCTTTTAAACAGAGGACACACAACACTCAGTATGCCATGACTCTTTTAAACAGATGACACACAACACTCAGTATGCCATGACTCTTTTAAACAGAGGACACACAACACTCAGTATGCCATGACTCTTTTAAACAGATGACACACAACACTCAGTATGCCATGACTCTTTTAAACAGAGGACACACAACACTCAGTATGCCATGACTCTTTTAAACAGAGGACACACAACACTCAGTATGCCATGACTCTTTTAAACAGAGGACACACAACACTCAGTATGCCATGACTCTTTTAAACAGAGGACACACAACACTCAGTATGCCATGACTCTTTTAAACAGAGGACACACA
>JACYXH010000128.1:452500-462500 GCA_026745465.1 Lota lota | reverse complement strand
TTCAATAATCACAAACTATCTGTTTAACTTTCCCAATACTACTAAATATTACGTTGTGTCCGATGAGATTAGATTTGGGTAAAATGGCGTTGTATAGATACGAGAAACATAACCAAGAAACAACTAAATATAAAAACACCCAGTTATAATGACACTAAGAACCCGACATGCACATCCATCTATGCAGGATGCTGAGAAACGAGGGATGCAGCATTCCAGGACAGGGACCAGCCATGTGTGTCAAATCCTCTTACATAACCGCCTGGGGTGAGCATGTTCTAGATGCTCGTGTAATACCAGCGGCCGCCAGCAGGTGGCGACAGCCCCCCCTCCCCCCTGGATGGAATTCAGAGGCTGGGCTCTCACAGAAATGCATTATGGGAAAACACGTAACAACTTGTTTTGACATCGACACCTTTTGTCCCTTGGTGCAAACCACGTAGCCGATCACGTTGGCCCCGTTGGAGGTCCCGGCGGGGGAGAGATCCGGGGGCTTCCACCGGACCTGCATGATCCCGGGCGTCTGACCACACTGCACCTGCACCTCCTGGGGGGGGAACGGGGGCCCTGAGCAACACACACACACACACACACACACACACACACACACACACAGACTACTTATTCCAAATTGGATGTGTGTCCGTCTGGATGGACATATATCTAAAATGGTGTGGGTTTGCTCTGGGCCCTCTTCTCAGGGCTGATCATAGCGTGTTATTCTGACCTGGCTTTGTGGGGGGGGGGGGGGGGGGGGTTGACAATGTGACTGAGGGAGCTAGTTGTGCGTTGCTGAATCCCCAAGACATACAGCATGAACGGTACAATGGCGGCATGTGTACCGGGAGCTTCCAGTGCCTCAGATGTGCAGGATTCACATTTCGTGCGTCACAAATGTTTAGTGTGCCGTGTTTCAAATGTGTCAGAATCAATCAGTGACACAGCGGACAGTCCATATAGAAATGTGTGTATCGCGGACATGGGTGGTGTGTGTGTGTGTCTGTGTGTCTGTGTGTGTGTGTGTGTGTGTGTGTGTGTGTGTCTGTGTGAAGCTTGAAAATGCCTATTTGACATCCAAATGTGCAGGATCATGCTCCCAGCAAGCCTTCACTCACGGCGCCAAGCAGCCTAGAAGCTGTGCAGATGGATTTCGGTTCCAGACCACATTGACCTCCACACACACACGCACGCACACACACACACACACACGCACACACACGCACACACACACCGTACGCACACACACACACGCACACACACACACACACACACACCGCATGCACACACACGCACGCACACACACACGCACACGCACACACACACACGCACACACACGCACACACACATAAAAACACACACACACACACGCATATACACACCACATGCACGCACACCACACACACGCACACGTCTTTGTGTATGGACTGTAATTTCATACCATATATACTATACTATATACGCCTATACTAGGAGATTTACACCAGTGTTGTGCAGATGGTTTGTATGTATCAACTGACAAAAAAATGTAATCCTTACCAATTGAATGCTAATGAAGCAGGATTTCAATTAGATGGGTAAGATAAGCAAGAAGCTGTCAGTTCACTACAATGGAAATCCCATTTGTTATTTTGTTCTATTACACAAAATACTAAATATAATGAATGTATGCAAGACATTTTTAGTTAATGTATGTGTTGGCTATGTTAACACATAAATGTTATTATATTAGTTAACAAAAAAACGTCTATATATTTCGTTATGAACTCCTATCCACGCATAGCCATCAGTGCAGTGTTATCAACTTCCAATTCCTTTCTACAAAAGGCCATCCAACCCAAGATGTTTCCCGAGCCAGCGATGCCCTAAATAGATAAACCGGAGCCTCTGCTTCCCTGAGTGGGACTCACAAGACCCTGCTGTGTTTCGCGAAAAAAGAAGCACAGCTTCATTCTGTTGTTTTTGTTGTTTTGTTTTGCGATCTGGCGCCCTGTCTCACACACCGAACACGGAAGCCCATCTGGGCCAAGCCACCAGCCCCCTACTGCCCCCCAGTGGGCATGGACGGACTCAGCTGAACACACAGCTGGGCCAGGAGAACGGCCCCACCCCCCACTAACCTAATCACCGTCCCACTCCCGCTGCGGAGGGGACCAACTTCTGGAGGAGCAGGAGGTTGTTAGTCCAAGTCCCCTGCTGTACGGGGCCTGAGATGATACGTAATGAAGACAGAATGACGTGTTGTGCGAGTGGGAAGCTCCACGCGCTGTCCCAGCCCATCTGCTTTCTCTCTTAATCTGGACAGGCTGGACTCTCCCAAGGTTGGGGAATCGAATTATATTTGCTGTGGCTAATAATACAGATAACTCATTACTAAGAACAGATAACGCCACTTTTGTTTGAAGAACACAGTGTGGGTTTGTGTGTGTGTGTGTAAAACGCCTAGTCGATGCCCCTGATAGGCAGGAGTGCTCCAGGGCTCAGTAATTATCTGGGCTGACTAACAGACTGCTGTCATCAACACCCCAACACTGTCAGCAGCAGCGCACACTCTTCTCCTTTATACACCTCGGTAATCTTTGCTCACTAAACAACTGCAGTAGCGGCGGCAGCAGCAAGCCGCGTTGTGTTTTCTGTCGAGGCGGAAGCTGAGGCAATGATGGCATCAAAGACCATCAGCCAAACAGAGGACAGGAATAGCGTGTGATGATGCATATGAGGAGTGAGTCATGTAATTGTCGTCTTCAAACTGCAGGAGATAAAGATCAGCAGTCACTCACTCCAAAAAATTGATATATAACACTTTACAAGAAGGGTACAATTAGTAACCATTAATTAACACTAGCGAATGCAACAATAAGAATTAACGAACTGTTAAATAACAGTTAACTAATGACTAGTAATCATTTCCTTAATCAAACACGTACATGTTTATGTTTACTAATGGTGTTCATGTTTACTACTGGTGTTCATGTTAACGAAGGTATTATTATATATATTATTTAATAGTGTTAGTGTTGGGGCAAACACTAACCCGTACCAAAACCCACTACTCCTTACCCTAACCCCTATGCTAATGCTACATAATAATGCTTATTACTGCATAGACTAATGTTCATTAATGGTACATTGATGTACCGATATTGCAAAGTGTTGCCAAAAGAAGAAAAGGCCCAGCGGCACCTCCATCTACCTCCTGTTGACTGCCGGACTGACAAGGCTTTACCCTGCAACCTCCAGCCTGCCCTCTCATCGCCCTCTCATCCCTCCCCCTCCATCAGCATCAATAGTGTTGTTGTTGCTGAAGGATCTCCGCGGTGATGATGAGGTGACCGGATGTAGTCAATAATCCCCACCCCCCACCCCCCACCCCACCCTTGAAAATCTGCTTCAACCCCCACCCCCCACTCGTCATTTGAAGAGCGACAGACATTTTAATTTCCATTTGAACTCGGCACACGAGCATATGGCCCAGTGCCTGTACAGTCATCCCCCCCCCCCCCCCCCCCCCCCCCCCCCCCCCCCCCTTCCGCCCCTCACGCTAAAATACCAGCAAAAAAATATCCAATATATTGAGACAACTGTTTGGGCGATGATGAAGCCAGTCCTTATTTCACTGGCATTACAATATAAGTTCTGGTGAAAAAAAGAAAGACAGAAGACTGTGAGGGGTTAGTGGTGCCAGCACTGTAAAGGCTTGGAGAGAGAGAGAGAGAGAGAGAGAGAGAGAGAGAGAGAGAGAGAGAGAGAGAGAGAGAAATCCCAGGGATCCACACATGCTATTTACATAATGTACATAATACATACATTATGAGGGCTTCCATCTCTCAAAACAGCCGATCTCCTCCTGTCACACATCCCTGACAATATGCTGCCTTGTTCTTTTACACTGTCTGAAACTATTTCTCTGCACACAAATCTTTGAGGCCAATCACCAAGTGCAGAGTGAACGAAACAGAAAGCAAACCTCAGATGTTTGTCAGGTTGGCAGTAAAGGTAATAGACTCAAAGCTTTCTGCTGAAAACCTGATGAGAGCAGTGTGTTCAATTATCGGATGTTTGTTTTTTCACTAGATCTCAATCGCAATCTAGCTTTCCCATCTTGAAAACGCCCTTAATCACTATCTAACACACCACATCATTGGTGAAGGAAACACTTTCACTAAGAATGAACATGACTACATGCCTGTGCAATCATTAGTCGTGTCAGCAGTCAACACATTACATACACAATGGAATAAAATCATTTATCATCAAATCATCCTCAGACACTAGGGTGGCCAAAAACGATGCAATGCTATCTGAAGGGTAACCAAGCTCTAAAATCAAACAGCGCCACAAACATAATGTAATTGACTGAAACCTGGGCCAGGTGATGCCACTTGACACCGGGGAACATTTCTCAATCAGCCGAAAATTAAAGAGAACACAAGAGCCCTCGTGGTGACCAGTGTTTCCCCTCAGATGGAGCCGTTCCACCCCTTTGATATTAGCGCTAGGGTAAGGTTACTCTTTAAGAAGGGCCGCTCAGGACACTGACCTGCATGCTGAGTGCAGAACTCCACGGAGATCTCCCTCTTCTCCCGGTGCTCCGGGGGCAGCTGCCAAGGCACCTGGTGCGCCCTGGCCACCGCCTTCACCTTGTACACCGTCATGGGCTTCAGGTTGAAGAGCTGGTAGCGGTATCCCCCGGGCTTGACCATGTCGTACTCGCTGCCGTCGAGGAAGATGGTGTGGCTGTAGTTGCTGTTGCTGGGCATCCAGGAGAGCTCGGCGGAGACCTGCGTGATGTTGTCCACGCGCAGGTAGCAGGGCGCCACCGCCACGTCCTTGCCCACCAGCAGGCTGCAGCGCAGGCGGTCCGACAGGCCCCGCTCGGTGATGCTCTGCACCGATATGCGGTAGGCGCTGGTGGCCAGGTTGAGCCTCTCGATCAGGGACTTGGTCCTGCCCCCGTAGGGGACGCTCATGCGCACCTCGTCGTCCACCAGCACGTTGTAGCCGCTGACGGAGCCCCAGCCGGGCGGCACCACCGGCGGCTCCCAGCCCACGATCACGCTCTTGGCCAGCTGTTTGATGAGGTTGATGCGGCGGGGGTAAGGCACAACGTCTTCGCCAACCTCGTCGATGCTGACGTCCAGGGTTCCCGTGCCGTTGCTGCAGGTGCCCAGAAGGTCCGTGGCCAGGCTGCTGCTGCTCATGCCGTCAGCCTTACAGTCCGACAACAGACTGCCCAGGCCCATGCTGAGGCCTGAGCTGAGGCCTGAGCTGAGGCCGGAACTGAGGCCAAGTCCTGCTCCAAGTCTCTTGGAGGCCGGGCTACTGTGGTTGAGGTACGCGGGGTCCTTGGCCCCGTCTCTGGGTTGGACGGCAGGCTTCTCCTCGTCTTGGACAAAGTCCACGAAATTGGAAGGGACCAGACCCTGCTGCCCGTCCAGCAGCTCTCCTGGGGAACAAAGAGGATGGGGATGTGTGGCATTGAATGTAACATGTGACCCCCCCCCCCCCCCCCCCCCCCCCATGACCAAACACTGAACCGCCGCCCCCTCCCTCTAGAATGCCCTCCCCAAACCCATCCCAGACTCCACCTCGCTCTCCTCCCACAAGGCTTCCCTCAAAACCCATCTCTTCAAACTTGCTTTTAATGTTTATCCTTTATTCTAAAGGGTATCCACGCTGCAATCTTTGAACGTTTTTATTATGTGATATTATTCTTGCTGAGAAGTGTCTTTGAGTATTTTGAAAAGCGCTGTAAAAAAAATAATATTACATCAACTTCACTCAATTGCACACAGACGGGAAAATAGCACACCTTCATAAAAGCCATCTTCATCCATCGTCCCGTAAACATAGAGGTACTTCCCTGCCACCAGGGGGAGCTCTGCTTCTGGGTGCTCATTTGGTCCGTCGTAAGGATTATAGCTACAGTGAAACAAACAGCACAATGTCAAGGCTGGTTAGCGGTATAGGGCTGGTACATCGCGACCTCACATTGCAATGACCGCTGCCATTTTGGGAGCATAGGAGCATTGGACTGTTAGTTATTAGGTGGTAATGTTTTTTTGGTCCTTATTTGGTGATTAAAGGATTATTATGGGGAGAGATCGTTGTGTTTTAAACTGCCATGGCATTTCTCATGCAAGACATGGCAATCAAAACTCCGATAAGCCCATGCCATGGTATATTTATGTTGATTTAGGATTTACAGTACTATAACCCTCTTGAGGCCACTCAATATGAGATGTGCCGTCAAAGAAAGCAGAAATATCAGTAAGAATGTGGTTTTCTGTAAAACTCGGACTGCAACACGCTGCATGTGTGGATGGGGCTGAACCTTCATTAGTATGAAGGCTGAGATGGCAATTATTTTAGAGCTGACAGGTAACTTTACTGACCACTCTGCCATCACATTCTGAGAGCAGACACATCCACCGTCCACCAGACACCCTTTCTACACTCGAGAACATTTGCAAGTCATTGGAGTCTAATTTAAAGGACTGTACTGTCCCTTTAAGAGGCACTGGATTGGATTGGAATTAACCTGAAATCCCAGACGGAAAGGACAAACCATCCATCTCATGAGCCAAGCTTTGTGACCGTGATACAGATCTAGAATCTGTACACTGCTGACAGAAATGTACAGATTGGAGTTTCATTCCTAAACATTAGCGGTTTACAGATTTAGATGAAGTATTTGGTACATTTCTAAGATGATGTAATACATACTTTTGTTTCGTGGTAAACCAAGAAAATTCAAATCAATCATTGGGCTCTGCCACACTTCATAGATTTATGACATTTTATTTACCAAGATAAATCAATGGAAGAAATCTGGTTTTGATCGATTAATGGAAGACATAATAACTGTATCGATGGACAGTGACAATAAGGAGAAGGCCTCTTAGTATTCAGTATTCATACCTGTAGCGAGCGATGCACAGGCGCACCTTGCCGGTGAACCTCTGCCTCGTCCTTGTTGCTGAGCTCAGTTCTTTCTCCATCTGAGGAAGAAATGACAGCTTTCAGCGTCTGAAGCTCCGTCACACGTAGAGCCAAACAAATAGCAGATGTACTCAGTTGAAACGTGTCTCGTGGGAGAGCACAGCTTCTGCTAGACGGGGGGACGGGGGGACAGGGGGACGGGGGGAGGGGGGGACGGGGGGAGGTCAACAGAGAAAAATGTATAGTATTTTACGGTACATGCACGGAGAATTTCACACTTCAACCATGAGACGCTTCTTGTCTCTTTGTGTGAGATTTTCACAGCAAAGGCACCATTTTCCAGAATTGAAAAATGTAATAGTAACAGTGCAGCGAAGGAGACAGAAAGAGGTTGGCAACGTAAGAAAGTGTACAAAATCTCCAAGGGCATTCAGGCTGCTTCACACATTCATCGATTTGACTTGACAATCAGATCATTACTAGACCATTGACTATGAAGGGCGGAGGATCTGAAAGGGGAAACCAGCAGTAATCAAAGGCCTTTCGATTTGAGCTTGCGGACGACAGGAGCTGTGACGGCCGCCATGGGCGGGCAGACACCGGTTCTCCAGGGGAGACACACAGCTCATAGGGGGAGACACCCACCTCAGAGAGAAGGGTCTGTCTGGGCCCGCTGTCCCGGCCGCGGGTGAGGAAGGTGGGCTTGAGCGACAGCAGGTCGGGCTTGTCTCCGCTCATCTGGAGCGGCCGGATGAACTCTGAGATCAAAGATCTGCTCATCGGAGCCTCATTGCCTGGGAAACAGGAAGAAAGGGAGAGGAAGGACAATGTTGACGTGAACGTCGGACGTGTTTGCTAGCCACCTAGATGATGCAAATATACACAGAAAGCCATACGTAGATACCACATGCAATGGTCAAAGTGGTGACGTATCGCGGTGGATGGTGAATGACTGTGTTGGTTCTGCTGCTGATCATTCAGAGAGGTCAACAGGTTAAATGGGAGTGAAGGGAGCGAATGGGAGTGAACAGAGCCAATAGGATCTCCCTCCCAGCATCCAAACTTCCCATTCAAGTTAAACTGTTGGGCACAGCTCCAACATAAAAAGCCTCATTAGTGCGTGCATTTGTGTATTCAGTAAGTGGAGTCAAAAAAACTAACAGAGAACCAGCGTTAGTGGCTAATGGCAAATTTCTCAACATGATTGATTATATCATTAATCGCTGTGTGTTTACGTTGGTGTGCGTCAGAAAAGCGCATTTCTAGAGTTACCACACTCATGATTTTTTCCGTGCTGGTGAACTGTTTGGGGAAACCCGAACGGCGACACAATTTCAGCTCTTCCGTTGAGTTCTCTGTCACTTAAAAGAGGCTATCTTGGTGAAAGTGGTCGCTCATTAGCCCTCTGCTCCCTCGGCACGTACAAAACAGCCATTACTGAGAATGCCGTGCAAACAACTCAATTTAGTTCAAAGGTAAATTGAATTGTGTTAAAAAAATAACCGCCTTTTATTAACTGGGACCAATTCACGGGGAAGAATGATTTCCATCATGAAAACAAAGCAGTTACTATGCCACTATTTGAATGAGCAGACATCATAGTTGTCATTAGTTGTCACGCCACTGTGAAGGCAATGGTTTATATTTGAGGTTGGATTTCTTTTCACATACATATGTGTACAAATATGGATACTTTTTGAGGTTTTCCTTTACATTTTCTGCTGTGTCCAGTCCATGTATGAGCATGTGACGCAATAAGTCTTTGAATCTTGGATGACAAAAAACATGTATTAAAGGTATTTATCCCTACTGCCGTCAGGGCCTTGAACCAGTAGGTTCACTTAGGTCGGAAATGCTTTTACTTTTGCTGAACGCTATTGTCAACGTCCCTGCTATCGTATCCAGCACAATGCACCCATCCATTGATCCATCCATCCTTTCTATACGGTCTCCTCACGCACCCTTCCCCAGCGGGCAGGCCAGTCCATTGAGGAGCTGGGAGAGGGATTTGTTGGGTGATCCGGGGGTCTCGCACAGGGTAAGCGGCTCCGTGCTGAGGATATCAAAGGTCCCCGCTTGCAGCCGGAATTTCTCCAGCTCCTTGGAAAGCAGGTTGAACTGCTCACTCTGATTCCGACATTTCTCCTCCAGCTCGCGCACTTTGGCCTGATGACGGGCAAGGGAGGAGAGAGAGAGGGAGGGAGGAGAGAGAGAGGGAGGGAGGGAGGGAGGGAGGGAGAGGAGAGAAGAGAGAAGGAGAAGAAGAAGAAGAAGAAGAAGAAGAAGAAGAAGAAGAAGAAGAAGAAGAAGAAGAAGAGACAGACCAAGGAAATGAGAGCAGTCATGATTTTCTTTATAGAATAAAAATAGGACTCGCATACAACTATGTTCATGTATTTGTGCTTGGCGCTATGTCTACACAATTAAAGTGTGTAATGAGGTTTTAGACTAGAGGCAACGTGCAGATTACTTTTTAATGCAATGTGCCGTGTTTGTTTCATCATAGGCCTAAAATTCTGAGTTATGAAGTCGCTACTACTCAGTTTTACTTAATAAGATAAGATTTATCTTATTAAGGCAAAAATATATTATTAAAGAAAACAATTTCAATTCATACCCTTTCTTTAAATTAACGTGTTAGTGTAAATAAAAGATGAACACTTCTTCAACTCTTCAAAATGTACAAAATATGCAGGAAACAGAATCATGATTCAAGTGAGTAACATTTAGCAACATAAAGTGTCAAATAAAACTGTTGAATGGTCGAATCGCAGGAAATCCTGCTTAGCCACCGACATTACAAGGGAAATTAGGAATTTGGGTAAACAGCTTCGTTTAACACCTTGGAACCATACAGGTAATGGATGGTTTGTTTCCACACAGTATGTATCTGTACATGTAAAACACATTCAACCACAGACAACCAGGCAGACAGCCTTGCAATCATGGTTGCCATGATAGCATAGCACTGCGTGTTGGTTTCTATCCGAGAGGTCTTGAAGGAGGATATTTCATGCAGAGAAGCCACTGTTTGGCTGAACATGGACATGCTTTGAGTGAA
>JACYXH010000128.1:312500-447500 GCA_026745465.1 Lota lota | reverse complement strand
TAAACAGTTTCATACTGCGGACCTTTTCCCCTGACATGAAACCACAAGCTAACCACAAGCTAACCAACTAAAGTCAGCCAGACTGAGTGTACCACGGGCACAAGTGGAGAAAAGTGTGCTGTACAAAAAAAAATAACTAGCTAAACACTCTTCCTCACCTTGTCATACTCGGAACCCTTCTTGCTGTTATGGAACAACTGGAGACTCAGGTGCGTCTTCTCCTGGAGCACATCTTGATACTCATTCTCCTGGGGGGAGATGAGGGAAGCGCAGAGAGGATGACGTAGTTAGAGCCATGCCAGATTTACATGATTAGGTCCGAGCCCAGAACTCCACTCAGTGTGTTGTTAGCGGTGACAGACCATGCATTATTCATCCAGAAAAGGACCAAAGGGGGTTACGGTTCTCTCATCTGCCCCAGAAAGAGGGACTTGAGGCAGGGTAGGGGAATTGTGTGTGTGCATTTGGGGATGAGCTGCCACTGTATCAGTGCCAGGCATAACAGCTAGTAGGAATAGTACAGATAATGACAATCCTGGCACATCGTGCCATGGATGCGCACACGTTTGAAGTCAGAAGCGCTTGAATGTAGAATCATTTGCGCTGTGGTTGTAACTAGGCGTAAATTGGATTTTCATTGATGTTCTCTCAAAACACACACAAACACACACGCACACGCACAGACACACACACACTAACACATGTAGAAACAGATACGCAAATAAACAAACACAGACACACACACATAAATCCACACATGGGTTCCTCCATGCACATCATTTTTCCCGCCAAGTGTGCCAGTGAGAGATTAAAAACAGCCCTTCGTTGGAGACGAGAAAACCTAATTACATTCAATCAACAGCCAAGAGGCGTGCCACTGACGCCGTTTGCAATGTCAACTGAAGAGTCTCTCTCTCTCTCTCTCCCTCTCTCTCTCCTGCGTTTCTCAGTGCCGGGCATTTTACATGAGCTGCAGCTACGAGTGCAAGAGAATTGCTGGCTGGCCCCATGCATTGGTTTGCAGTAAGCATAGTTTTTAACAAAATGTCTAGTGACTCCGGGAAGGTCTGGCGTTATCTTTGTGTTGTTCTTCAACGTTACGGCGGTCTGATAACACCATCTCCAAAGTTGCCATGAAAACGACCTCTATAAATCCCGTTTCACACGTTTACCCTAACTTCCAACCGTAAAAGAAGTTCTCCGTGGCTGTGAAGCGTTACAAAGCTTTTTTACGTGCAGCGTTGCGCAGTAAAAAAGAAAAGAAAAAAGAAGGACAACACACATAGCAGGTCGATTGGATTCCAGGTCTGGTTCTGTGTTTGGTACAATGGGTGGCGATGGACGGTGCTGAGTGACAGGGCAAAGGGTCTGAGCAGTGCTGGAAGTTATAGCACGGAGCCATCGGACGGCGCGTGTAAAACACGCAGAGTCGTGCTTTAACACCAGCTTGTCATGCTAAACCCGCATGGAGAAATGAGTAGACCATTCGATCATGCTTCAGTGCTACGCAAATGCCTTACTCTGCAGGGATTTCCAGAGGGCAAATGGCTCTGAGAGGAGAGCTAAGAATGCTGCCTGCTCATCTTTCTTGATTCACACTCAAACAGAGAACACTTTGGCAGTTTGACCTGCATCGATTGTCGGCCATTAATTGATTCGATTTGACTTGAAGTCTCATATCTGTCGATTGCTACATTAAGTGCTAGTGCGGGATGGCCAAGCCTTCAAGACATTTCTCCTTAACAACAAACACCAAACTATAGAGAAAAGTCTTTCATTGTAAACAGAGTTATAGGCCTTTCATACTAGATTGGCAAGATGCTGTTTATGGTACAACTTAATGATTGTTATTAAACTGAGTTCACCAAACCCATGTGAATGGAACATGAGTCAGTGAGACTCTTGGAATCTAACTATTTCATTGTTGTTAAGTGATAACTTTAGTTAGCTAAAGTGAGTACTACTTCTATGGATTCGATTGGCCATTGAATATAATAATATAACACCAGATCATCACAGACACCAGAACATGTTGATGTGTTGGCGTTGTCATCCAAAAGAATATTTTTATGGGGTGTTGTCGTTAAATAGAGGAACAGTGTCTGGCACCCGTGCACAGCGTACCCCGCCGAGCTGTGAAACGATTCAGCTATTGACCGTGCCTGCTATCCCAATCATGCCCCAAAACCATTGTGTTCATCGTAGCGTTGACCTCGCCAAACGGTGTTGCGCACAGACGCTACATTTCAACTAGAAGCAGCCGCCGAACAAACCCTACAGAATCCCTCACTGCTTACTCCAGGAGACATCTTCTGCGAATCCCGTCCACACAGGACGAGGGAGGTGAACAACGCGTGCTGCTGGGCAGTGTGGGAGCTCATTAGGTTCACCAGGGGATCTCCCTCTTGTGTTGCAGAGCCCCAGATGCAGGCAGGCGTCCAGGACCCAGAAACGGCCTGCTGTTTGCCCTGCAGTTTCTAATTAAAAGCGCCTTTCACACACAAGAGCAAAACAAACATTTTCTCACAAGAACTGCATTCGGCCTCCGGACTCCCTCACTCACTGTACCTTCGCCACACATTTGCTGCGGTTAAACCGGAGGGGAGCGAGAACGCAAGCCAATCGATTTTATGGTCGATCCCAAAGCCACCATTAAGGCTTTAACCCTCCTCGTCTTTTGCTGTGCCTTGTGTTGTTTCCTCGTATTGTTTGTGTTTTGTTTATCTTTAGCCTCCATTTTCATTACAAATATGTCACTACGAAGAATGCATAATACTATAACAATATATGTCATATATACATTATATATACATATATAACAATGAATAAGTAGGTCAATGAGTCCCTCTAAAAAGGTAGAAAAGAAAAAGGTGCCAACGGTGCACTATGAATTCCTGAGCACCCACAACACACAAAATACACATTGTTTTGCGTGAGCATCAAAAAGAATCAAACCTCGAAAAGCGAAGCTGTACCACCCTCACCACCACCACCACCCTCACCACCACCACCCTCACCACCACCACCACCACCACCCTCACCACCACCACCACCACCTAAACGCACGGCGACGCTTGACAAGGCCGGACCCCCGGCAGCAGGGTTTGGCGCTGGGCTCTTGAATGAAAGCTTGCAGGCAACGTGCCCCTGATGAGCCCGCCGGCGGACATCTTGCACATCTGGACAAGCCCCCGGCCGTGCAACACGCGCCGGGGGTCAACGAAAGGGGAACCTGTCGCCGTCCCGCCGGCGCCGATGCCCATCGCCATGGTAACGCGCCTTGAGAGGCGGTGAGACCTTTGCGGTTGACGCGAGTGGTTCACCGAGACGACGTTGTTGGCACCAGATGGCCCGCGCGGGTGTTTACTGTCACGTGAAACTGTGTGAGTGCACACACGGGGGGGGGGGGGGGTATGTTGTTGCCGCCACCCAAGCAGTATTCCCCCATACCGAAGCAAGGCGTGAAATCATCTCTTATATAATAACTGATCAAAGCGAGTTGATATCCTGACGAGCTCTCTATGGGGCAGAGTGGGGTGTATGTGTGGGGGGAGGGGGGGGGGGGGTTCCCTCCATTTATCACAGCGCGAGACCGAGTGATTACTCACTAGTGGGCGCCCGGCGACCACCGTGCATAACCAGCAGCTTGTAAGGAGCAACAGTGTGTGTGTGTGTGTGTGTGTGTGTGTGTGTGTGTGTGTGTGTGTGTGAGAGTGTGTGTGTGTGTGAGTGAGTGAGTGAGTGAGTGTGTGTGCGTGCGCGTGTGTGTGTGTGTGCGTGCGTGTGTGTGCACGTGTGTGCGTGTGTGTGTGTGTGAGAGTGTGTGCACGTGTGTGTGTGTGTGTGTGTGTGTGTGTGTGAGAGTGTGTGCGTGTGTGTGTGTGCGCGTGTGTGTGTGTGAGAGTGTGTGTGTGTGTGCGTGTGTGTGCGTACGTGTTGTTTGCATCCAAGAAGCCTTTGCTGCTTCACAGGGTAAGCCACTTTAGATGACTAACTGTAGAATTACTATGTAGCGTGAGCCATACTACTACCGGGTTCTTTAGGAAGGAAACACATGCTGGAGTATCCAGCACAACAGGAAACAAGGCGTGACTCCGCCCCTTTCAGTTTTTGGTTTCCGGCCCAGTCTCTGTGCCGTCTCCCCCCAGAAGTTCTGCCATAGCATAGTTGGACCGCTGGATCCAAGATTACAAACAAATTAACTTCCACATTGCACAATTATAATCACATAATCACACAATTGCAAGATAAATCAAGTATCCACATAGTATCCATATTTCCTTTATAATATGGGCTATGAAGACTCAAATGCCTCTTAAATACAGTGTGTTATTCCCCTTCATTTTCTACAATGCATGCCTTCAAATGTCCAGGTAAGACATTGAGTTAAGCTCCGTTGGTTTGTTCCCTCTTCCTCTCAGCGCTGGCCTCTCCCTCTCCCCTCCCCCCTTTTTGTTTTCAAGTCAAGGGCAGCTGGAAAGCCCGAGTGACATTTCTAGAATATTCTTAGAAAATGTCCCTCCAGAGACGTGCGGCATATGTGAGCTGGGAGGACGCGTGTAAAGCACCCTTGGCCCCCTTCTTTCTCCCTTTTCTCCCAGTGGGAGACCATTACGATTACACGTTACTTGTACACAGATATGCAGGTGCTGCAGAACGTGCGTGAATGGCCAAACGCTGTGTGCTGTTCCACGCGGTGAAGACAAAACAACCACGCCATTAGGCAACAAATGACCGCCTGGAGACGACTGTATAGATACGCAGGCACCGGTATACACAGGTCTTCGGAAGGATTGTGCGCAACAAATTATTACTGTCATAAAACGCTCCCTACCATTTCTCCCAGCGTTACACCCATGTTGCAAAATGCAAACGTCGGCATGATGTGGAAATCGAATTTTCAGCACCGTGACTTTCCAACGGGCATTTTGGCCTGTTGGTTAATTTCCCCTAGATTACATGTCCTTATGCAGCGATAGCGGGCGCAGGCTCCGTCAGACAACAAATCAATCCAGCCTCTGCCTTCGCCTTTGGAGATAGATGAAGGCTTTTTTGTGTGTGTGTGTGTGTGTGTGTGTGTGTGTGTGTGTGTGTGCGTCCAGGCACGTGCGTGTGCGTGCGTGCGTGCGTGCGTGTGCGTGTGTGGGTGCGTGCGTTGGTGTGTGTATTTTGAGAGCACTCACCAGAGTCTGACATGTTTGGTGACGTTTCTTCACCTCTGCCTCAAGTGCTTCACACTCCCTCCTCCTGGTGCTGATCTCCGTCTCCTGAGGAAAGATACACACACAAGAACAACATCGCTTGGTGACATTTTGTCCGGAGCACTGACTTTCACCCAGAGAGGGAGGGAGAGAGAGAGAGAGAGAGAGAGAGAGAGAGAGAGAGAGAGAGAGAGAGAGAGAGAGAGAGAGAGAGAGAGAGAGAGAGAGAGAGAGGGAGAGAGAGAGAGAGCAACTCTGTCAAGTAGCGAGGCTGTAACCATATACAGTCAGCCACGACAGCATGTTGTTCATTCACTTCAGACCAGATTTGTTGGACTCATTCGTCTGTGTGTGTGTGTGTGTTTCTGTAGTCAGTTCAAATTCTGACATTTTCTTCGAATCCTCAAAATAACTATCAGAGTAACTGTGTCATTGACTGTGTTCTTAAGAGTGTTACGAACATCCTCCTACATAACACGTAAAGACAGAGACAACACCCACGCCAGTGTGCCCCCATGGGCACACCGCTTTCTAGTTCAAACGATCAGAGGACACCGTTGCTCCTCTAAATGCTCAGAATGGAGATTCCGATTTTGAGATTCCCATTTTACTGTGACACCACGCAAAGCCCTCTCGTGGACAAATCTACCGAACTACTCCTCTGATTATGTGTGTGTGTGTGTGTGTGTGTGTATGTGTGTATGTGTATGTGTGTGTGTGTGTGTGTGTGTGTGGGGGGGGGGGGGGGGGGGGGCGCTAGTACGGATTGGCAGCGCTGGAGATATTCAGGGAGTTCAGTAATTAGCTTGCTGGGAACAGCCCGAATAAAATGAGATGTGGTTCCATCAAAGCTGCCTGGGTGTTCTGTGTGTAACTCGCTGGAACTGTTGATCCAATCAAGGGCTATCACTTTGGTTTCACCTACGCTGAGCACACCAGCCACAGATGCGTTGAGTCCAAAAGTACACACAGGGCCGCAGACACCCATCGTTCTAAAAATAGATTGGTGACTCTAAGCTCGACGATTCTTATTTCACAAGTATTTTCGTACATTTCATTTCTTCAAACCGCTGTAGTTCAACATGCAACGCTCACAGCATCCCCACGAGTTGCTGAACTGTTCTGACATCAGCAAAATCCAAGCAAGTTGGACTTTGACATAACTGAGCCTGCCACGGACTGCTTGGAACATCCTCGCTTCATACGGGAGCGAAAGGGCGCTGAAGTGAGGCTGATCTAAGATTAGTGTGTCGAATTAAAGGGGATCGCATCGGAGTGGGTGTGAGGCGCCATGGCGCCTGCGTTGGCGTGGAAACCTGTCTTCAGGCAGGGCCCTTACACAGTCTGCACTCAAATCCTATCCTACACACACACACACACACACACACAGGAATACTAAACCCGTGCTCAGTTAGCCTTCTTCCCGTACTTAATGGAACCCAATTTGTTCTGCTAGGTCTGATGGTTCCTCCCCCGCTGGCCACAGGAACCAGGGGATGACAGGGAGATAGCGGAACCAGCTTTGACCCACTGATGGCAAGGGACAGTTGGCATGGTTACGTCCTAGAACCCCCAATGCCCACCAGGCGATGCTGTTCAACCCATGCTAACGTCGACGTTAGCATTAGCAGACAGCATTTCATCCTGATGCTGAGTATCAGTATCATTCAAACGGTAACAGCTCAAGAGATTGGTTTGTTCGAGAAGTTGTTCTTTTTGTGTATTATGTAGGCTTGTTTACAACCATACTCTGTGACCCGAAACAAAGTAAACGACAGTTGAATCCAATACGCTGCCGTTTAAACAGGGCACTGAGTTGAATGTATATTAAAGTATTGGAACATGCCCAGAACATGATTTACTGTGAGTCAGTCAGGTGCGGCCTCAGCAAACAGCCGGCCGGACCCTGGGGGCCAGTCGTCTAATGTGTGTAGTCTGCACAACCACAACACATTGTGTTAAACTGTGCTGTGTAATAAAACACACACACACACACACACACACACACGAACAAACACATGCACAAGGACTCACTCATAAACATACAGCTGACCCCACATACACCCCCCCCCCCCCCCCCCCCCCCCCCAACTCCTCAAATAATAAACACACATGCAGAAATACTCATATAGGGTTATAGGTACAAATACTAATATATATCCAGCTGACCCGATCCCCCCATATACACACACAAACACAAAAACACGAATATACACTCAAACACACACAACAACACACACACACACACACACGGACAGACCATCCCCCCCACCCACATACACACACACACACACACACACACGCACACGCACGCAACAACACACTCAAAAACACACACACACACGGACAGACCGTCCCGTCCCCCCCACCCACCCACACACACACACACACACACACGCACACACACACGCAACAACACACACACACAGACGGGACAGTTCTCAAGCGGCCCGGGCCCATTGTTTGAGAAACACAGTTGCGAATGTTCAATGAGAGATTCCCGCTGCTAAGAGATTCAGCCGGCCACCGCGGTGAGTAATGGGCTCCAGGATAAAGTATAGAGGCGTTTACCGCCACGCCACGGATGAAGACCGATGATTGAGGACAGCCCCTAAGCTGGAGCTAGCATTTGTGCCTCAGTGGTGCTAATGCAAATGCATGCAAAATAGAGCGCAGCTTCCTTCCATATAGCCTTCATGAGTCTCTGGTATGTGGGGCAGCAGAGGAGGAGCGTACCATTGATTGCTGTATAAGGCGGGGGGAAGGCGGGCGGGGGGAACACGATGCACACTACAGACAGCGTTTATCCATCGTTTATTTCGGTTCAACTAAAAAGGGGTTCAATGATTACATTCCCTCGCATATAGATTGTGATTTCATGTCTTCCCTCCTGGCCACTATTGCACTTCCGGCCGTCCCTCAAAGAAGGGATACCCCCTTCCTGGTCTTCCCAAAGGTTTATCCCATTTCCCGTTGGCTTTAAATACACTTGTGTGTTTAACACATGTGTTTCTGTCCTACATTATTTTGCCCACCTTCCCTGCAACGACATGGAAACACTGCGATAAGTCAGGTGAATACAGAGACCTTGTGTGACATCCACTCTACTGAGATAGAGAGATAGACAGAGATCGAGATGGAGATGGATAGGCAGACAGCTAAGCTGAGAGCTGTAAACATGCACGCCTTCGTGTTCAGCACCTTGGAGAGCTCCTCTTCAGCACGCTAAGCATTCTCAAGAAGCTCAGTAGTATCGAGGTACAAATGCAGTATGATTGTACTTCCTCCACCAACCTTTTGTCATTGGGAAAGCCCTGCTTCAAGCAAGGTAATAGAGAGAGGTAACCCTATCCTTGACAGGTTGGATGTTAATAAGGATCATTGATTCCACTCTCAATCTCTCTCTCTCAACTACTGTTGTGTTGAATATGCATGGGGTCTAATGATGAATCAGAATCCTGCCTGTGGCTACCTACAATTTTGGGCATCGTATAGAAAAGAAATGTAAGTTACTCTAACTGTAACTGTAAAGAATTAGCATAGCATTAGCTTCTCTTCCGGAAAGCATTGTTGCACTGAAAGGAAAGCACGTATTTGGAAGCAAATCACTGCCATAATGTTTTGACTTTTAAAAGGCATTGAACTTTGTATGTGGAAATGTAAACGCTTTGAATTTCAAATATCGCATTCGACATTCGAAAAAACGATATTCATTACTCATATTCAAGTGGTCCAAATACGGATCAGAAAATCCCAGCGATAAATTTCAAACTGAAATAGCAGCAGGGTATTCCAAGGGCAGGCCTTAGCAATCGAGACCAATGTAATCAAACGGACTGCTGGCCTATCAGTCTGTCCAACGAAGACAACGGCTGGGCGAGTAGGGAGAGCGAGGGGTCACCGTTTAGCTGTCCGGTTTGTGTCGTTTAGGCCCGTGTCTATCCACACTCGGAGCTTAATAAGCACAGGGATTTTCAGGGATAAAAAAAACCATCTTTACAAAACGTAACATCTATGATGACAGTCTCTTCCACGTGGCGGTAATAACTATAGGCTAAATACTAATCTAATGTATCACCCTCTTTTTGGGGACTTTCCGCATAAATTACATACATTTACTAAATAAATGCATGCATTGTAGCATAATAATAGCAACGGATGCCCATTTATGTCATTAATTGAGCTGACTGCACATTTTTTCCAGTCCTAAGATTATTCACACCTGTGCTTATTGATCTCCGAGTTCAAATAGACATAAAGGACACAAACCAGACAACTTATAGGAGCCCCGTCATTCTACCTACTCGCCATCGTTGGGTTTAATTCTCAAGCCGTTATTATTTGATCACATGACGGACAGACCGCATTCTGATAGGCCAGCAGTCGGTTCGATTGCATTCAGTCTCGATTGCTTAGGCCTGTCCTTGGATAACACTGTTACTGCAGTTGAATTTTTATCGCTTTCATTCACTGATCTGTATTTTGACCACTGGAATGTGAGTAATGAATATCGTATTTAAAATATCTACATTGAAAGAGATAAAAAAAATATATAGGGTAGATATTTGAACGTTAAAAAAAAGATTTTGGGGGAAATGGTACAACTTGACATGCCATATTTGAATTTCTCTTTCTTCTATAATATTTCAGTGTGATCAATTCAAAGGTGTTTGCATTTCCATATACAAAAAATGATGTATTTTAAATTCTAAACATAATGGCAGTGCTTCAATCCACATAATCCTCGTTCACTTCCTGTTTGTAATGCGATTGGTCTTCTATCTGTTCCCAGCTAAGCCGGAGCCTAGAGATATTGGAGGAAGAGTCAAAGTCTTTCACTGATATATTATATCATTATAGTGTCACACAAGGTCATCCGTGGCAAGGTTCTTGAATCAAATCTCAAGGAGTCAACTACATAACATTAATGAATAAAAACAATACACCACCACCAGTGTTTGAAAGAAAAACATATATTAAGTACCAAACACAGCTCTATCAACCTTATGCACAGATGTACAAATATTTAACAATTCTAAAGAGAGCATCGTAGTTATTTTACATAGAACTGTCCTCTGTGTAGGATCCAGCTGAACTGAGTGGGCCTCACACTGCTGTCTCAGACACTCTGTAATCTAGTCCTCTATGGAGAGGAATCATGATCTCAGATCATTTGAAATGGCAGAGTAGGTTACGTAACCCACACGGCTTACATCCGACGTAGGGCAGAGATGCCTTCATTCTGTGAACACTGTACTGCTGTGTGCTTAGCAGTGTGCGTGTGTGAGTGTGTGAGTGTGTGTGTGTGTGCGCACAATTGTGCTGACTGTAAAATTACATACTACAGAAACCCACATCAACTCCTATATACTCTGAAACATACACACACACACACACACACACATACACACACACGCACACACACGCATACACACGCATACACATACACACACGCATACACACACACACACACACACACACACACACGCATACAGCCCCTATAGCATCCTGTCCTCCCTGGACCCTGTGAATTTGAGCACGTCTAGTAAACTCAGCTAGCAGACGTGTGGTGTAAGGCATGGGGGGGCGGGGGGGGGGGGGGGGGGGACCACATAAAGGACAGCACCAGCACAAAGGAGAGAGTGACAGAGATGAAGACCCAGCGCATCAGCGAGTAAATGAATGGATGAGAGAGGGCTAAAGAAAGGCGCAGGAATCTACAGCCTGAGAGGAAGGAGGAGGAGGGAAGCGTAAATAGGGCAGAAAGGTGAATGCAAAAACGTTGCGATGGATATTTGAAAATCCAACAACAACAGGACCATAGTTATTTGTTTTTCAGTTTTCTTGGTTATTTCGGTGTGGGCATATTTAGGTTTTTCAGTTTCCCAATGGTTTGCGAGTGATTATTTATTTTTGACAGGTAAACCTGTCTACCTATCTTGAGGTGATTCTTTTCATGTTCTTTCTTAAAAAACGTCTATGGCCCTGTTTGCACGAGGGAAATACCTAGATTCTACAAGGCTACGACGGTGGAGTGCACACGTTTGCATTGCTTTGGATGGTGCTGCAAATGATAGAATTGCAAGGGTTAGGAATACTGTGCGATGCTTCAGAGACACTTGCATAAGACACCCCCCTTTCTTTATATTTGATGTATGAGCTAAGCATGTGACTAGAAGAGAACCTATCTCTAGTCAGTATATACTACACTACTCCTGAAGGTGGCTTTGACAGGGGTTGTCTAAAGCTCTTTTACAACAGTTGCTGCCCATTTAGATATCTTCCACTCGCGATCTCACACTGTTTTCAAATCGCAATTTGAAGGAAGATTAAAAAAGCTTGTGTAAACAAGGCCTATGAGATTGGTCAATAATAAAGGACAAATAAAATCAAACGTCCCTCTCTGTATATAAACAGCATCTCCCTCTCCCTCCCTCCCCCTCCCTCCCTCTGTCTGCCCGCTACCAAAAAGAGCATAAAAACCCTGGGGCTCCTCGATTACACCTCCACCTCCACCTCACCTCTACCACACCTCCACCACACCTCCACCTCACCTCCACCACACCACACCTTCACCACACCTCACCTCCACCTCACCTCTACCACACCTCACCTCCACCACACCTCCACCTCACCTCCACCACACCTCTACCTCCACCTCACCTCACCTCCACCACACCTCTACCACACTTCCACCCCACCTCCACCTCACTTCCACCTTACCTCTACCACACCTCCACCACACCTCTACCACAACTCCATAATCATATCATTCGCTTATTTTGGACAGTAACACGTGTGGCAATTCAAGGATGTTTACTCATTATTTTACATCCAAATCTAAATCTATGTAGATTCCTCCAAAGCTTTGTTAGCGCTGGCAGGCTTAACAATTCAACCAATAATATCATAACCTACTCATACAAAGCCTGCTACTGGCTTTACCCACCGCTTTGTCACTTTGGCACAACCCAATCATGTTCCACGTACGTTTTCTACTCCTGAGCTCATTTCCAGTTTTTACTTGGAAATACGATCCTAGATGCTTATGTACTTTTTTGTTGAGTAATCAAATAAAAGCAAACACGAAGTCAAGGAAAAACAAAAGCATAGATCCTCAATAGCAATCAGGGACTGTTGGAACACAAGGAGCGAGTGAAGTTGGATCTGAGAGGCGATCGTGTGCACACAAGGCTTTCAGACCAAAGCAGCGCCCTAATGGAAGCCAAACAATGATTGCTTCACCAACCAGCGACAACAGTGGAGGCGGATAAGGGCTTTGTGTCCAACGCGGGCTGTTTTTTTAAATTGCTTTTAATCTGGCGACCATGTGGTAAACAACCATGCCAGCTACGGCTAATTCTGCCTTCCCAACAAATGTTACATACGGCAGCAACAATATAAGACTGACAGGGATTTGTCTGAATTTGTTTGGAGTTTTTTGATTAGTTTAGTTATCTATTTTTGTTGCGGGGGTGGGGGGGGGAGGGTGAAAGCATGACTCAAGACCCAAAGGGGAGCATCTTATGAATATCAATCAGGACTTATAGTGCTGGCGAGCCCAGCTCTGCTGCTGCCTACACAGACACAGACAGACACACAGACACACACACACACACACACACACACAGCCTTACTCATCCTCAGACTCAAGCTGTTGTCCAAAACACAGAGCAGACTGCCATGCAGTTCACATGGTAACAACAGAAAACATCGAACACACACGGCACATGCAATCTGGCTTTTCATGGCAGAGCTTGTATCAGATACATCAATTGGATCTATTCTCCTTAAAACACTATATCAATATTAGTGCCTGTGTATGTCCGAGCTTGTTTGTTGCGTGCATGTGTGTGCATGCATGCATACACACACATGTGTGCACATGTATGTGTGAGTCTGTCTATCTGTACGGATCATTGATGACCAACATGGCCCCGGCCAGAATCACCTCTCCCTTCCCTTCCCACACACACACACACACACACAGACACACACAAACACACACACACATACATACACACACACGTGCACAAACACACACACACAAACACACACACACATACATACACACACACACATACATACACACACACACATCTACACAGACCCAGATACATATTCGATATCAGTGTGTGTGTGTGTTTGTGTGCATGCATGCTTGCATCTCTTTGTAAGTGTGTGTGTGTGTGTGTGTGTGTGTCTGTGTGTCTGTGTGTGTGCGTGGGTCTGTGTGTATGCGTGTTTCTGTGTGTGTGTGTGTGGGTCTCTGTGTGTGTGTGTGTGTGTGTGTGCGCGCAGTGCGCTCTGGAAACGTGCTCGTCAGGCAGAGTCCGAGCCCATGGCTGCTCTAAACATAGAGGAGCAGATGAGGAGGAGGGGGATGTGAGGACGAGAGGAGGGGGGAGGAGGAGCAGATGAGGAGGAGGGGGATGTGAGGACGAGAGGAGGGGGGGAGGAGGAGCAGATGAGGAGGAGGGGCGTAGTGGGAAGAGGGGGATGTGAGGACGAGAGGAGGGGGAGGGGGAGGAGGAGCAGATGAGGAGGAGGAGGAGGATGTGAGGATGAGAGGAGGGGGAGGGGGAGGAGGAGCAGATGAGGAGGAGGAGGTGAGGACAAGAGGGGGGGGAGGAGCAGAGAGGAGGAGGAGGGGGAGGAGATGAGGTCACTGAGGCATTAGACAACATTCTATAAATAGAGACTCAGCTATATGATTTAAGTAGGGATGCACCGATACCGATACCAGTACTGTATCGGCATCGGACCAATACCAGGACTGGTCCGATACTGTGCTCGTGTACTCGTACTAAACTACTAAAAGTACGTGAAAGTACTCCGTAAAACTACTGCGATACAACTGCACCCGACACCACTCCACGACAGCGTGACGTTACCCTCTCATCGACTGAGCAGGTAGGCGGAGGAAGAACATATAACCAGTACATACATCCTAACATCTTTCTCTGTGCCTCTATGCCTTTGCGTCTTTTCTTCAAAGGCAAACGGCGCAGTTCCGTCAACTCAACAAAATGACAACAACTCGCAGCGATCATATCGTGCAAACCCTTATGTAATCGGCACACAATGATTGTCATAAGAAATGTCCCGTTAATATAGGGAACAAACACCACGTGGAAGCAACATAATCACATTTTTAATTAGCTACAGTCAGAAAGTAAGGAGCATCAGATGAAAATCAAACACGTTTACACAGTCCATTGTAAGCACTGTAATGGTAAGATTAAGTACTAACAACCAAGAAAGTAAGTAGCAAGAACCCAAATGTAAGTACTTGTACTTAGTCTGAAAGAAAGTGGTATTGGTGCACTCAGGCCTTCCAGAAAATACACTCAGGCCTTGAAGATCCACATGGTGCTGTGATATTAACCTAGCGGTAGCCTTATTTACCTTGTTTAGTTAAGCACCACATTATACATTCGCTATGGAGATTATCAATTCATAGAGCCTTTGGTTATTTTCCTTCCTTAATCGCTTTGCTGTTTGGATGATATAAGATTAGTGGGTCCTGTTAAAGGGAAAGTGTTAAAGTTTGTGCATGTGTTTCCATTGCATGTGCATCATTGTGTCGTGTGTACATATTAAAAACAAAATAGGGGATCTTGCAGAATTCAGTTTATCACTAAGTAATGAATAGTCAACGACAATCCTTCATGACTTGTGCAGATGCAGATACACACCATCATTTGTCTCTGCCAAAATTCACTCAAACATCTGGCCCTCCCTGAGACAAACATCTGGCCCTCCCTTAGAAGCACACCTATGGAGACAGAGGTCATCTCACCACATTAGTTCACATCAAACTGCGGGAGGCTGGTTATCTGCACACTTGGTTCCTCAACTGATGAGCGGCTTCGGCGGGTTAAGGTAATTATTAGACTAAATATTACATGCTGCCCTATTTGTCCTGATCACAGTGTTCTTGGTCATGCAGAATCAACTGTAAAGTATGAAATGTCAAGGCAATGAAAGAGGGATAATAATTGCGTTGGCATCCCCTCAGATGTGACATATATATCAAAGTATTTTTGAAACACAACAATTTGTATCCTTTCTTCCCCCCAAAAGCGTCATTTTATACAGCGATTCAACGCAGAGATGAAGGGTAAAAGTGTCCTTAGTCATTACCCTGAGCTACATACGCTACGCTATCAGACAGCGCCAGCTCTCCTGTGTGTGTGTGTTGATCCTGCGCTTTCTCCTATTGGAATTCGCATCACATCCCACCAGAAGCCTTTGAAGTCTAAGCCTGCGTTAGACTAGCATCTGCACTGGTGGAGCTTCCCCCTGCTCCTTTAGCCTTGGCTGGACGTCCGCTACACAGGATGAAACACTTGCCCTACTAGCAAAGGGCTAATTCTTTATGATGCCACCGCTAATATGACAATCCCCCCAGCAACCGGACTAAGAGAGGGTGAGAGAGAGAGAGAGAGAGAGAGAGAGAGAGAGAGAGAGAGAGAGAGAGAGAGAGAGAGAGAGAGAGAGAGAGAGAGAGAGAAACACACACACACACACACAGGTGCTGTATATACACCAAGGGTTTTGTTCTGCTAGCGGAGGTGGCGGCACGTCTCCATTTGATGTGGTGCCAGGGCCACAGACGTAGCTGTCGAGCCCAGCAGGCGGGAGATGGACTGCATGGGGGAGGCAGCGGCTGTGCTCCCACTCCATTCATTAGACTGCATTCGGTTGAAGTTCCACCACAGATTGGACAAAAACCCACACTCCATATTAGATCTGGATGCTGGAGTCCACGGCATTTTGATCAACAACAAAGTGGAGAATATAAATGTAGAAACTAACTATAATATAATACCTTTAAAAAAAAAAGTGCTACGTTTAGCAGGATTGTATTTAATGAAAAGCACAACATAATGTTCATGGGGTGATTCTTGGCCATTTCTTTGTGCTGGTGTTCAACATCTCAGCCTTAGCGTGTGTTGACGCTGTGGGTCTCCTCCCTCACCAGAACACGTTAGGTACTTGATATGAGGAACAGACCATCCACCTGCAGAGGGTCCCTGGGCACCGCCCTCTGGCCGTGTATCTAGAAACGGGTCGGAGGACTAATCAATTCTAACTAAGTAGCAGTAACCCTCCTTCTTCTTCTTCTTCTGTCTTCAAAACCGAGGACTGTCTGAAAGCAGTTTGCTGTATAAGGATCGTGACCCGTCGCTGATATGAATATCTCCATAATATAGGGGTGTGAACCACGTCATGCCCTGTCATGAGAGACAGGTGGTGCTTAGGATGTGATGGAGAGGTTTTACCTCTTCGGGGGGGGGGGGGGGGGGGGGGGGGGGCTGGCAGGGGGGGGGGGGGGGGGGGGGGGCTGGCAGAAGAGCCTGGCAGAAACAGAGGCTACCACCACCCACTCGCTTTACAGTCTCTCCTATGTTCCTTATTCACGAGCCACTCAATTACTGGTCATTACCTGGCTGGGGAGTGCCAATTGGAAGCCGCGTTTACAACCAACAAGTGCCAAAAAGCGCACAGCAGCGGACAGATGGAGAAAAGGCACAGTCCGCCCACATACCACTCGGTGACACCCTATGAATAATTAAAATAACGAGGCAGTGAACAGAACTCCCACAACTATTGGAAAAGCACCATTTCCTCTCCCCTTCGGCGACTCTGGTGCATCCACTATTTAATTCACTCTGTTCCATTCACATACCCAGTTTATTAATTTTTTCACCGCGACAGGCCAACCTCTCAAACGTATGGGACCTGGGTGATTCAACTGACGTGGCGGAACGTGCACGGATTGTTACAGAGTTACCGCACGCAGACTCTCAGCCACATACACAGACAGCGGGGCGGGAGACAGGAGCAGGCGCCCTGCTGCGGCGGCCCAGTTGAAAACAAACGACTTTGTTTTGAACAGAAGACGGCCTGCTATCGCCAGGGCATTTCAGCTCTGTGGTTATTCTCTCGTTGTTGTTTTTTTCCCGGGACAGTGAAATCAGAATCCAATTCCCCCCCCCCCCCCCCCCCCCGGACTACGTTTTGACCTGCACCCCCAGGTCCCCCCCATCCCCACCCCACCCCCACCCCACCCCACCCCACCCCACCCCCCAGTGCCATTCATACCTCATGCATTTCCGATATAGGGTATTCTCCAAAACAACATGGACACACGGTCAGCCAAAAACGGTTTGGTCTCACTCAGAAATGGGTCCTTTATTACATGTGACTACATGTTTCTATGCTCTTGATCCTTAAAATAACATTGCAACTCAAATGTAAATTTCTCACAAATAACTATTCATAAATGTTTGCTTTCTTGAGTAGATATCCTTGTGGTGTTATCCTTAAAGGACATGGGTGATGTGAGTGGATTGCTTACGAGAAATTAGCTATGCTACTCTGACTATACTGTCTGCGCTTATTTGACCTATAACACAACCCCTGGCCCACTGAATCAGTCGACATAACTAGTGGAGCGAAGCAAGCCATCTTCACTGGGGGCTACAGTGTGTCTTAATATCCATGTGTTGACCTAGCGTCTATGGGGGCCGAGCAGTCTGCAAGAGCACATACACCAAGGGGACTCAACCCCCTCCCTCACTTCTCAGCTTCACGCCCAAATACACCACATGATAGCCAATGGCCAGGCTGCCACTAAAATGCAGGCCGTGATATGATTTGGTAAACAACAAATAATTCAGAAAGCCTTGCATTCTTCATCTCCTTATACTCTTTGATGAATACACAAACAACCGAGCAAGTGTGCAAACAAACAACAACATTGAGCTGAGCGGGTAAAGGGAGACTGGAGAAGGTCACTGAAGCCAAAGCTCAATAAAAGGAAAGTTGGTGGAAGGAAATAGATTAGGCCAGAGACAGACAGGCAGGCAGGTACACTGACAGGCAGGCAGGTACACTGACAGGCAGATATACAGGTAGGGTGGTGGGATAGTAAGCTACAGTTATAGCAAAATTATCTTTGTTAAAGAAGAAGTATGGAAGAATTTGGCAGAACAATGAATCCGTAACAAATGTTGAGACAAAAAAAAAAAGGTTAGACAGAAAGATGGACACACAGAGAAAGAGACAAAGACAGAGAGAGAAAGAGAGAGACAGAGACAGACAGAGAGAGAAAGAGAGAGAGACAGAGAGACAGACAGAGAGAGAAAGAGAGAGACAGAGACAGACAGAGAGAGAAAGAGAGACAGAGAGACAGACAGAGAGAGAAAGAGAGAGACAGAGAGACAGACAGAGAGAGAAAGAGAGAGAGAGCGAGAGAGCAAGAGAGAGAGCGAGAGAGAGAGAGAGAGAGAGCGAGAGCGAGAGAGCGAGAGAGCGAGAGAGAGAGCAAGAGAGAGAGAGAGAGAGAAAGAGAAAGAGAGCGAGAGCGAGAGAGCGAGAGAGAGCGAGAGAGAGAGCAAGAGAGAGAGAGAGAGAGCGAGAGAGCGAGAGCGAGAGAGCGAGAGAGAGAGAGCGAGAGCGAGAGAGCGAGAGCGAGAGAGCGAGAGAGAGAGGAATGGCTGGAGTTGTTGTTTGCAGGCCCAGCAGCTGAGTGCGCCAGGTTGCATAATGGCCCCCACTGGCTGTGTGGTGCACACTGGTCACAGCACAAATAGTTATGTGACCCTTCCCCCCCCCTCCCCCCCCCCCCCCCCCCCCACCCTTCTGGGCAAAGACATGCATTATTCCCAGCATTAAGGCCTCACACACATTGGATGAGACTGTTTTGACACTATGTGGTAAAAATAGGAAAATTAGGCATGCCAATTCAACCCAGCCTGGCATGACGGCAAAGCGTAGAACCTCACTGCTTGTTGTTCTACAAGTACTCATCAATATTAACACGGTCGTCCAGAGGGAAGAAAAAATGAGAGGGTCGGGGTGGGGTACCTGTCTGGAGAATCAGTTGACAACTACTGCTGTGTGTGTGTGTGTGTGTGTGTGTGTGTGCACGTGTGTGTGTGTGTGTGCGTGTTTTGCTTACAGTACACCATATAACATATTTGGCTGAATGAATGAATCGTATATGCTGTGCATTGTTGAACAGTACAGAGAGTGCAGGCTGTGTTCCAGAGGTGGATCCATTTATAAGGATGAGATGAGCTATTCCGAGAGCACGCAGAGCAGACAGAGAGGCTCACACCGAGCAGATATAGCACAGCCGTCTGCATCTACAGTGACTGCCCGGGTGAAAATCCACAGCAGAAAATACCTCTATTGTACTCCGTGTCTCTTACTGTCTTGTCTTAGTCTCTGCCTCACTTTCCCTCTGCCTCTCCCAGGAGCTGGAGAGGAGATTTCAGCAGGGGTGTGTTTGCATGAGTCATCGTCAGTGGAGAGAGAGAGAGAGAGAGAGAGAGAGAGAGAGGGAGGGGGAGGAAAGGGAGAAGGAGAGAAGAAGTAGAAGGATACGGGGAGAGGGAGAGGGAGAGGGAGAGGGAGAGGGAGCCGGGGAGAGGGAGCCAGGGAGGGAGAGAGAGCGCAAGAGAGAGCAGAATGCATTCTTTAAGTTAAAAGGCATTACTTATGCAGCAGGGAAACACCGTGAGGCCTTTTCTTAAACCCGTTTAAAGACAGAGAGGTGTGCGTCGGTGTGGGAGGGAAGGGCTGTTTAAGGAGTCGGGATGAAACCTCAAAACGACGGCAGGTAATGGGCTCTCACTGGGGTTGAACCACTCTGCATGCATCCCTGTGCAGCGTTACGTAACAGCACCGAGGGCAGGCCCCGCTCCACAGAGGCTGGTGCGTGAGACGCCAGGAACGGGAATTTACAGGCTCCGGCTGAACCACGAGATCACGACGACCTAGATCCCGTTACCGTAACAACAGCAAGCATGACGGATATGTTTGCAACCACCCCCGTTATGAGGCGCACACTGAAACGTAAACCATACCCCCACTTGGGGTAAAAAATAAAAAATAAAAGATCCAGCCACGTCGGAGGCTTGTTTGAGCTCAAATGTCATTTCCCAGAGAGGTTATTTCCGGTTGTTATTTTTTCCTCATTCATTAAAGCAATATTTAATTTACAGGGTGATATCATAGGACTTTCAAATGCAAATCATCATGTTTGACAAGTTGTTTGTTTCCCCTTCATTCTGTCGGTTTTGTGTCTCTTCCGTGGCTGTCCTACTCTTTTCAGATGGAGGCACGGCTTGTTTGTAGATAATTCCTCTTGGAGCCTATTAAAACATTGTGTTATTGGAAGCAATTCACGCCTTGTTTAGAGTGACACAAACACTAAAAGACTCCATATCCACAGCTCTGCAGTGTAACCAACATAAAGGCGATTTTATATCTGACTCTCATATGTAATTCTTGTTAATAGAAAACAGGAGTCGATTTAACAATGCTGCGCAACTGCGCACGCACGCAAAATGCATCCGCGTTAGATGGTGAACGATTGAATTGACTGCTCAAGGCTCAACGGCAGTGATCACCCCCACCCGCATGACTCTGAACACAGCACGAAACAAGCGGAATACTTTCAATAGGTGGCATTACTAGTGCGCACCACAAGGCCTGCTGCTAAGCTACTGTCGTATTTCCCCCACACAGCTGTTCTGGTCTTACCTTCTCCCATACACAGACAGTGCAAGACTGATAGACCAGTTCCCTCATGTCCAGCAAGGGGGTCAGGGGATGTCCTCTAGGACCTTCAAAAACCCAGTCCCGACCAAAAGGAGCGACAGAGAGAGAGACAGGTACAGCTGGCTCCACAACGCACCTGAAAAGCTATGCGGTGGGAGAGTGCAACCTGATCTTCCAGTCCAGCCCTGTGTCCGTCCCTCTGTCACCAGAGATCCATGGCTAGGTTACCGCGGCTTGGCCAGGCCAGAGGGGCCCATTCCTACACCGTTACCAAGTGATGGGCAGCGGCTGTGTATGCGTGAGTGAGTGTGTGTGTGTGTGTGTGTGTGTGTGTGTGTGTGTGTGTGTGTGTGTGTGTGTGTGTGTGTCCATAAACAAATCAACTGATGAAGCATTGTGTTGTTCGCCAAAATTGTAACAAAATGATATCACCTGACTTACTAGACTTACTTTCACCGTTTCACAAAGCCCTGACATTTGTTCTTTGCCTCAGGTAAAAGTCAAGCGAAAGATTTTTTTGCGATAACTTTTTCCACACATGGCTACTGCTCATTGGACTTTTCAGTTATGCGCTTGTTGTTTTTAGAATTTTCGATTTTGTTTTAATTTGGGAAATGTTTTGTTGCCCTGAAATATACAACTGTATCACTGAAAGCGGTGTTTTCGTTTCCATTTATAAATGCTTGTCGTCACCATACTGGCAGCACGTGGAAACATATCCATACAATGTCAACAAGCCCTATAGCTCTATGACAACTGTTAATGAAATCCTCTGTGACAAATGGCAGTGACCTTTTAGACGTGGTAGGTTATGGATCTGCAGCCAGCCACTGCCACTACAACATCTTTAGTCAACTTACACGGGTTTGTTTCCATTTGGTATTGTTTAGTCAAAAGTGGTCTAAAGCCAATGTGAGCGTTCCAAAAGCATTCAACGCTGAGACACTCAAAAAATAAACCCAGAGCTCTTGAGCCAACACTTAGGTTGTCATGGCATCTGACACAGAATAACATGCTTTTAACAATAAACACGGCTAGGTAGGCCTTTTGGAAACCCTGCTGAGGGTCTTGAGATACACACGGAGAGGCAGGGAACGGTGGGTAGAGAGAGAGAGAGAGAGAGAGAGAGAGAGAGAGAGAGAGAGAGAGAGAGAGAGAGAGAGAGAGAGAGAGAGAGAGAGAGAGAGAGAGAGAGAGAGAGAGAGAGAGAGAGAGAGAGAGAGAGAGAGAGAGAGAGAGAGAGAGAGAGAGAGGGTAAGAAAACAGGGCGACCATCAGAAAGATAGAGATGTTTAGAGAGTGGGGGAGATAGGAGTCATCTAAGCATATCACCCAGGAACCTATTTTGTGTATTTTCTAGTGAATTCTGTGGATAGAAAATAAATCACGCCAGCAGTGTGAGTCAACACGAGTCAGCCTGTCAAGACCACTTGATCCTCAGAATCATCCTCCGCCCTCTCCTTGGAACCAGATCTCACAACCCATCCAGCTCAGGGCCGACTAGTGCGCCGCAAAGAAATACTACCAAAGAAATGAAGAGTAAATATGGAATCTAAGCTCGACAAACACCAGCACCTTCCCACAGAAGCCAGGGACGCCACTGCGTTCAGATGGACCACGTAGTCCCAAATTGAACCGGGAAACTATTTGAAGAGTGTAAGGGTGCGCTCAGCTCCGCAATCAGAGCTCAGTCAAAGTCTTCTCCCACTGGTGGGGCGACCAGGGGGCTAAAGAAGTGATTTAAGGAAGGAATAGCTGAGGCTATTCCTTATATATCTATATACGTATGTACATATATATCTATATACGTACGTACACATATACATATATATATACACATACTGTACATATATATACATACATATATATACACATACATATATACATATAAACATATACATATATACATATATATATACACACACCTAAATATACACATATATATATACACACACCTAGATATATAAACACCTATATTTACACACAAACACAAGTCTTGTCAAACAAGAGATGTAGCCTACCCTTATCTTTAATGCCGTCTTTCACGTGATATACGCTTGGGGGGGGGGGGGGGGGGGGGGGGGTTCTAAATTAGCTGTCGTTTAATGGGTGTGACCCTGTTAGGACGATGCCAATCCAGGAGAAAATCGAGGTTACCAGAGCTAATGCTAACCACTCCAGCGTCCAGCAGTATTCTTAACGGACACCAATGGCACATTTGTTAGCTTTTTTAAGTCAAGCGTGTCCACCGAGCAGCATTCGTCGTAGTGCGTGCACAAATGCATAAACGGGGAAAAACAAAAAGGTACATAAGAGATGTGCATTCGTTTGCATATAGACAAGCACACCCTCCCGGATTCAGAGCTCTTTTAAGTGTCGATATTCATACACTGACCGAGTCCATAAATCTCAGCGGCCTGTGGCAAAAAGCAATGCATGCCTGCAACATATTTGCATCACCCTATGAAGGTCGCATTACTGCTGCTAGGCCGTCAGAGTGAATGGGGCACACAAAACAATCCCTCGATCACCACACACTCCTACTATTAGCATATCCGTGCTGGCCTTGCCCTGGTTCAGCGAGTGTTATCGGACCATACCCCAAAGTGTATGGTAAATAGAACTCATCGGTTCTCAATTTAATGTGAAGACAGGTACACGGCAGCTAATGTATCTGCGGCTCCTGTTCATTTTCAGAGTTTACTCAACATGTAAACTGTTTATGAATGAGCACCAGACACAGGGGGAGTGTTCGATGTAGTGGTATCTCCCACCAGCAGAGGCCAATCGCACAACAGCCCGCAATAATGGGCCTAACCCAGCAGGTGGGCGGGACACTGGGGTGGAAGCAGCGGTGTGATTGGCCCTCCACAGAGGGGTAACTCAATAGGTTCCTAATCGTCTTAGGCCAGTATGTACTGGCTTCTTTATAACCTGAGGATAATATCCAAGTTGATAAAGATCCCTCCTATTGATTTTAACACGCTCTGTGAATAGCACAATGTTATGTAATGTGAAATGTAAATACTTGTACAAAGGTCACGACTGAGGTCACAACCCAATGTTTGAAAAGCCTAGGCCCAAACAATGTGGAACACCATGCATTTCTGACCGAGGCTGTTGCACTTCTAAAAGCCATTGCTCTCCGTGGCGTGAATTTGTCACTCAGCTAACAGGCCTTATGAAACTTGGACGAACGTTTTATGATCCTGTTAAAAACCAGTTCAATTATTAAAAGGGCACATTCATCGCGAGAGAGGCAAGAAAGAGAGCCTGCACAGATTGCAATTATAATAAACTCAGTGTGGTTACTGGAGATTGAGAAACTTGGCAGAGATTACGTTTCGCAATCCTGAATATGGGCTCTGAGATGATTTAGCTGAGATGATATGAGCAGATCACCCCAGCGGGGCAGAAGACAGGGAACTCGACAAATCTATTATCCGTCTTAACTTCAAACATTTCCCATTCCATTTTATTATGTCACAACATAGAGGCGCTTGTGGGTAAAATCAGGTCAGTAAAACCGAAAGAACTACTCTTGATTTCACCCGTCAAGTGCAATAGGTGACTCTGTTTCAACCTAAAGTCAACGACAATACAGTTTTTTTATCGTCTATGATGCTCCCTCTATGCCCATCCCCCACACAACCCTCCTCTCTCTTCCTCTTGCTTGTAAAACAAATTAAGAACATCATCATATTCATCTCATTAGGCATACCAATACTGTGTGTGTGTGTGTGTGTGTGTGTGTGTGTGTGTGTGTGTGTGTGTGCGCGCGTGCGTGCATGCGTGCATGTGCATGTGTGTGTGTGAGGTCAAACAAAGGCCACAGGAAAGGAAACATCCTTTGCTTCTCCCCATATGAAACCTCCATATTTCTGGGGTCTGCTGTACACCCATAAGTGCAGAGACCCCAGGGACCCTGTCCCACCAGTATGTCCAGTATGTGTGCAGGATGTCCCACCAGTATGTCCAGTATGTGTGCAGGATGTCCCACCAGTATGTCCAGTATGTGTGCAGGATGTCCCACCAGTATGTCCAGTATGTGTGCAGGATGTCCCACCAGTATGTCCAGTATGTGTGCAGGATGTCCCACCAGTACGTATCAAGATCACGATTGGTACTGATCACAATTAAAAGAGAACATTCAGGAACTTTGGGTATAATTGTTCATTTTGTGTGTGTGTGTGTGTGTGTGTGTGTGTGTGTGTGTGTGTGTGTGTGTGTGTGTGTGTGTGTGTGTGTGTGTGTGTGAGCGAGTGGGCGCTGTGAGCTCTAATTTCATTACCAGTGATGTAAACAGTGTTTTTGGAGGCGAGCCCCAAGTCCTTCAGCCTCCCACACCATTTCACACATAAACGTATACACATACACACAACCAACAGACAAGTCATCCAAACACAAACATTAACACATAAACATGTGCCCTGCATACACACACACACACACACACACACACACACACACACCACACACACACTAACACACTTACACACATGGTCATATACATGCACACACCTGTACTGTAATTCGGTTGTAAGCCACAAACGCCCTAGTAACAAGCCTCTGTTTTTCCAAACAAAGATATTTTCAAAGTGCTTTGATTTTCCACGCTCTGACTTTGCGGTATTGTGGCCCCGAAAAACACAGATTGGAGGGGAAAACAGTTTCCTGTGTATACAGGAAATAATACTACATCATCAGAACAGTGTCAGCACTTTCTCCCACTTTCATTTTCACTTTGTTGCCCGTTAGGTGTACACAAGCAGCTAAACCAGTATTTAAAATACATCAATATATACATTAACATGTTGAACTGTTTTTAATTACTGTTCTTCTTTATCAATAGCACTAGACCGATACACTGAACGTAGCCCTCCTTTAGATACAACACACACACACACACACACACACACACGCAAACACACACACACACACACACACACACACACGCAAACACACACACACACACACGCAAACACACACACACACACGCAAACACACACACACACACACACAAATGATCTGATATGAAGATATGAAAAACAGAAGAAGACCATGGAGTCTCATTAGAATACCGTGAAGACATAGCAAGCCCATTTGTGTGCCCTAAACAGCTTCCCTGCCTGAAGTCTTGCCCTCTGCAATCTCTGACTGCCTGGATGAGAGGATCCAAAAAGACAGATGGCTACTGGATAGGCGGGTCTATCGCCGTCTTAATATGCTAAGGAGGAAAGAACAGTGATGCACTGAAATGAGAGACCTTGGCGGAGGCCAAAGCCAAAATATCAGGAAGCCATGGGCTGAATACCAAACACCAAACCACAGTGTTTTGGCGTTGCTTTTGTGTTGCAATACTGCCAAAATTAGAATCAATTTTGCTTTGCTTTTCAGTCGTACGTTTCAACGAAATACCTTCATTAAGCTGCACACAGAGTGACATTAAACTTGCTTATTCAAGAAAAGTCCGTGCTTTTCAAGAGGCTATTGTTCCAAAAGTGTGATCCATTTACACATTTCTGAATACATTATTTAAAACATACTTTTATGATAGATTTCCAAAGTGAGGAAGGCTCGTGAGACCATTCAGATATTAAAGTTGACGTGTTGCAATGATTATCAGACTAGCCTTGGCTTGGCAGCAACTGATTTCCACTAGGAATGGAACCGTGATACCAACCGAACCCTGAGTTTTGTGAACCGTTCCACCCCTAATTTCCAACTATGGGCGCTGCCTTATGTTCAGCCAATTCGAGTAAATAACCGTTTAACTGTTAATAAGCGCTCTTTCTCTCTGCCCTCGCAGAATTTGGTTGTAAATAAAGCAATAACAACCATACACTCTGAGAAAATCCCTCCGTGCTAATATCTGTCCATCTTTTAACATTGTTATCAATTATTGTGCTTAGCTTAAATCCGTTTTGATTACTCAGTATTGCCATGCTATCCGTGAGCGCTGGCATTGTTTTCTTTATATTCTGCATACTTCGGTGCTCCTTCATCATCATCAACTGAAACTCCCTCCCCCCGAGTGCTCTTTGGTCCAGTTTGTAATCTCCTAAAGAGGCTTCCAGCAGGGCGGAGGCCAGACTGATCTGCTTAGAGAGAGATCGCGATGGCCTCACACCGGTAAAAGGGGCATCTGCAGCTACCCAGCAGGCACCTGTCTTTGGGATCCTCCTATCATGCTTGAAGTTGTTGTGTTTCAGCAAAAAATACCCATTCGAACGACCAGGATTTACCATCATGTCTGTCTGATGAACTCTTCATTGCAGGTTGCCTCAATGTTTACTGAAGTACATTGAAAAAGTCGCAGGACCGACCTTGTTGCTTTAAAGGAGACGGCTGGCAGAGCAATTCAAGTGAAGCCAGGCGGACTTTATTTCGTATGGCCCTTTATCAGAATCGTAGTCTCAAAGGGCTCTACAAGCCCCATTAGAAGGCATCCCCTAGGCCCCAGGTCCTGAAAACATCAGGCCACACCATCCTGATGTTTCCCTCCGACGTGATAAAGGATTATTTTAGATGGTGAGACATATTCCCCCAAAACCACTTCGAATGGACAGAGAAAACGTGGAATTCAATGAAACTGCTCAAGGAAAATGATTCACATCCTTTAACAAAAATGACATCCTACCGAAACTTTAAAAACACTGTGGATGGTTGAGGCACGCTGTCTTGTTTTCAGTCTTCTTCTTCTTCTATGAATCAAAGCAGACCTAAAAGGAGCTTGCGTTGCAACCCATCGGAGAACATCTTTACACTTTCAAATGTGAACCACGCAAATTGTTCCTGCACTATCTAACAACTCAATTTGTCAACATTGTTTATCCATCTGTTGTAGTGTTGTTGTGAAACTCTAGTATGAAGATGAGCTGTTTATAGAGGAGCTACAGGGTTATGCGGTGTCAGAATGGCTAACGCTTACTCAAACTGGATGATCTTTTAGATGGTGAGGGAACAATTTGTCAATATGTAAAAAGCCTGAAGGCCACGTTTTTGTTGTGGTTTTGAACATGGTCTTTTATGATCTTCAACATAGCGAACTACGTGATTTTGTCACTGTTACTGTCTGGGCAGCAGTTGCTTTTGATGACGCTATTGAGAGAGCCCTAAGCTCTCGGACACTTATAACGCCCCGGTGTGTGGCGCACTTCATTTAAGAGTACAGCATACACACCCACGCACATCCACACACATCCACGCACATCCACGCACACCCACGCACATCCACACACATCCACGCACATACACACACATCCACACACATTCATGCACACCCTCGCACATCCACACACATCCACACACATACACGCACATCCACGCACATCCACACACATTCATGCATACCCACGCACACCCACCCACATCCACACACCTCCACGCACATCCACACACATCCACACACATTCATGCACACCCTCGCACATCCACACACATCCACACACATGCATACAAATTCCCGCACATCCACGCACATCCACGCACATCCACATGCATCCACACACATTAATGCACATCCATGCACATCCACACACATCCACACACATCCTCACAACTCTGCATTTGAAGAAGCAGCCAGCACTTCATTTGATCATCGCAAAGAGAAACAGTTGAACGTGCCCACGCAAGGCCAAGGATAAAACAACAACAAATGTGTTTTAAGGGCTAGGCATGTCTCGGCATGTAGCATGTATGATACCTTTAAGGTCCAGGGTGGCGGTGTGTTGCTGGCACATTAGCATAACCTTTGAGTTCTAGAAGGTCTAGCTCCAGGTTCAACAATTGCTCTGCCAGGTGCTCCACTCTCTGACACCCTCTGTTGTCAGAGGGTGTCAGAGGGCTCGGCACCCTCCAGGAGCCGAGCGGTTTATTAACACCGTAGCGTGGCAAACACACACGCCTTGCAAGCACACCAACAACCCTCCCGATTCGCGCCCAATGCCCTGCACTGAACCCCCTGAACTACTGCGCCCCCAAACCGTATGGAATGAATGAGTAATTATAAACATAGCTTTGTCACAAGCTGGTTCAAAATAAAAGACTCACAACACCGATGTTGCAGCAAGCGGCGATCATTACGGTCGATCTCGCACCCATCTCATCCATAACAGAAGGAAGTGTGTGTGTGTGTGTGTGTGTGTGTGTGTGTGTGTGTGTGTGTGTGTGTGTGTGTGTGTGTGTGTGTGTGTGTGGAGTGGGTGTTTGCGTGACTTTAACACTTCAACAATAGAAAGGCCAGGCACCAAACACCCACACAGGCGCCAATCGCGCGTGCCACTGATGTCTAGCAACCACAACCAAATAGTCTGAATGAAACAGGCTTCAGAGGAAACAGTGGCAGCAAAAGCTTGTATCAATAACGAAACAACAACACTGTCTAATCAGTTTGAGAGCGTTTTCAGAATTCATTCTTTTGAAAACCGAACAAAAAATAAACTAAAAACACACAAAAGAGCACGTCTATCACTGTACATCCAGATGCACGAATATTAATCCTTCAACTACAAGTAAATGGTATGAATACTTGTGTGAAGAGAGAGCACTCATCACACACACACACACACACACACACACACAGCTAATCAATGCAGCTCATTCATATTGAAACCACAGGCGTCAGGGGAAACCAGGGAATCACAAGCAGATCCCGCCACTAAGAAGCAGGCAGCCATGCGCCTTGTGGAAGAGGAAGAAGCCTTGGCACTACATGACTACACGCTGCCTACTGCCCTACCGACCAGCCAGCACACACAAGGGATCGGACGTCATCACACCTGGCTGGAACGACTGAGGTAGTGTTTAGACTCCCAAGGTCAGTCTGCTCAAAGTCTGCTACTCTAAATGACCATGAACCACACAATGAATGACACCACTTGAGAGCTCCGTCTTTGCCCCCCAGAAGACAGGAGCTGTCCACGCACTGTACGCCTGCCAACTGGAGGGGCCAAACTAGTTCTTCCTCAGCTGAGGAGAAAACCGTATTTTTTTGGTTTGGTCGGGGTGGTGGTGGGGGCGTATTTGTGAATCAAGCATTGCTGTGCTACAGTGGTAGCGGTACCCATTTGTCAACTGTTAAGGTAAGCTAAAGGACACAAATGACGCCAAACGGTCCCAGATGTCTATGATGTGGCACCGCTGGCCAGGGTCACTCGCCCCCTTGGGACTCTTTTGAATAGTGGTGAATCACAGGCAGGGCCCAGCAGGAGGAAGCAGTCAGAGAGAGAAGCCAACAGCTTACAGCCTTTGTGAATGTGGTGCATGCTAAGTGTTTTTTGTCCCTCTTCTGGTTCATACAGACGGCGCTACACAACACAAAGGACTAGGTAGCTGTACCACGCCACCTGTCCACCTGCTGAACTAAGTAAACAGCGATTCAGATATGGATTTGGCCACATAGAAAAGTATTGAAAACATGAATTTCATCGACGCAAAACCAAATTTCATGAACAGCCATGACGGCCATTGAGAAAACCCATGATCTTCTAGCAAAAAGGACAAACAACATCAAAGTGCATTTCAGACAATATTTCGAACAAGGTTCACATAAAAAGTATGTAATGTACTTAATCTAAATCTTCATCGGTACATGTTCTGTCGCTCACAAACCCTCCATTTTGTTTTAATGCAAGCAAATAAAACCAAAGCCTCGTAACACTTCAGCATGTCATTCAACCAAATACTCACAAGCACAAGTATAAGACGACACTGTGATAAAAACAGCCTCCTCTCTCCAGGTTCAACCACTTAGGAGGCCAGGCTAAAAGCACGGCCTGAGCTGCTTGTTATTGCTAGGCCAGTGGGTCTGGCGGGAAATAATAATTCCCCCTCCTAAATTATTTATGGCACCCGTCAGGCGGAACCAGATGCTACTTTTGTGTCATAGACGGAGAACTGTAACTCGAGGCACGCGGGGCACGCCTTCTCCTGTCGTGTAAAGGGCCGACCTTGTCTTCCAGTTGACCTGGATGTGGCTGGGACCACAAATGGAAAAAGAAAAGGTCCCAGCAGGATACGACACCACTGGCCGTGCACTGTGCACGTGACATGTGGCTCCGTGCACGGTGCCCCCCCCCCCCCCGAGAGACCGGCTCCCGGGGGCCAGTCCTATGTGGGGCTCGCACCCCGAGGTGATGCCTGGGGTTTCACCCGGGGTCGTGTCGGTGTCACTCTTTATCACTCTTTATCACTCTTTATCCAGCCCTGACATTTGCGACCATCGCTGGTGGACCACCTCCTTCTTCTTCTCCCAAGCCGTGCTCTGCTGCTGAATACTAATGCCATGGTGTTGTGTGCCAGCCGCTCATGAAAAGAGGCTATTTTTAGCCAGTCGTCCCCAGCTGCACATCTCCCAACCCCGGGCCAACGGACAATTAGCGGGGTTTTTTTTTTTTGCTCCTCCCAGAAGTATGCAGTTCCTTCACCTCAACCAACCAAAGCGGAAATCTGGGCCCGGATCGGCTTGGTCAAGGCCAGTGCCACAGCCGCCAGGCACCAGAACCACTGCATCTTGGGCACCACCCTGTCAGTCCATAGGACATTTATCATTGGCGGAATAGTACAGTACATACCCAGGCGATGAAAATGGACATCTCGCCGTACTACTAACGTTGTACTACTAAATACTACATTTGGTCTATATACATAATACATACTACTAAAAAGGTAACTACGTATAGTCACAGTGCGGGGACTTAGGGCAGTTTTGATCATTACATTTAACAAACGGTCAAACAGAATTGTAAAAAGAAAAAAAAGCTGTTGTGATGGGCTTACCTCACAACTACGAGTCTGTTTCTATCTATAACAGCAGTAAACAACGTGTGCACATTGCACGTTGTCAAACTACGGCCTCTTCAATAAGCACTGTGGAGTTATCGCAATAAGCACTGTGGAGTTATCGATCGCTCCGTAATGTGGCCTACATTTGCGTGGGCAGGTGCAGCGAGTCAATCAAGGATTCTGCATGTATGCCTCTCTACTTCATAACTCGCACAAGGCTAATTTAGTGAAGCTAATTACAGCTTCTCCATGCCATTACCCCGAGTCCCTGTTCATCAATAGTCCTGCGTACAAAGGTGAGCTTCGATGGCAGCTTACTGCTGGCTACGTCGAGGTCCACACGACATTGTGATGTGGCCTTCGCTGCCCAACAGTTGACAAACAATCCTCCCGCATCGCCGTGCCAACCAGCGTGGAGTGCTACGGCACAACAAAGCTTTTTTGCTGATAATCAAATGTGAAATTCCACTTGATTTTGGCGTCACAATAAAGTACCGGTTACCCCACCGAACACTGTGTGTTCGCACGGGAGTGCATTAGCAGGCCATTAATCATCTTCAGAATGATGCAGAAATGGCCAGTGTGTGCCTGGAACTGCTTGTACATTGCCTGCCAATATTGGCCAATAATCAAAAGGCACTGCAGTTAGGGCACATGCGGACATCATGGAATGAAAAACCGGACACCATTTGTCACTTTCTTGTTGACAAACTGTAACACACACTGGATATGGTTTTTACCACACAAACCGTTGAAGAAATTGTCCATGGAAGACGGACAGTAATGTCATTGACATTATACATCATGAGTAAAAACTATTTGGATAGCGTTGCCCTTTAAATGAGTCTTGTTTAGACCCATGCTGAATCCTCATTAAAAGAACCCAGACATCACGAACTAAGACTGGGATACAACAACAATACATGTTCATTCATCTACATTTGTTCATCTGCAAATGTCCCAGTGGCAAATGCATGGGCAAAATTGTATAAATATATATCCAGCCCAACCTATAAAATATCATTAAATTAAAAAAAAAAATCACCCCAGGCTTCAACTCTGGAACCCCACATTGATGGGGGGGGGGGGGGCGGGGGGGGGGGGGGGCGGGGGGGGGGGGTCGGGGGGGTCCCTCTTAGGGTGCGTTCACACCTGAGCTGTTTGGTCCATTTTACCTCGAGTGTTTCAAACTCGTCATTCAAACTGTTGTGGGGACCAAACTAATTGACTCTCGTCCCCTTGAAAACGAGCGCACTCTGGTTCGGTCCGCTTTTGGTGTGAACGTGATCAGACCGAACTACAGGAAGCAAAAAAACGGTGCGTTGTGTCTTGAATTTGCCGCGATCTGGAAATATTAAACATATTCAGCCAGGGGTATACTTGAACTTTATCCTAGTTCAAGTATACCAAAATGAGTCGCGGTCAGACGTGGTGCAATCAGGAGGTGAAAGCACTCACCGAAATGTGGTCGGACGTCTCTAAAAAGCAATTGCTAGTGGTCACTCACAAAAACGAAGACGTTTTTTTAATTATTCAGTGACCGAACGGTGGAAATGTGGATCTGTTTAGTTTGTAGGAACACCAAAGTGAATTTGTTGTGAGTTTCCCTTGGACTTTATGTCCAATAGACGAGCGACCCACTCGATTGCCAGGCGTTTGTTCACACCGCTGGGTCCAGTGCGAACGCTAACCCAACCAAATGGAAATGCAACAAAGTATCAGCTTCACCCCCTGAATCGGACTGAGCCTAATGAACCATAGGTGTGAAAGTGCCCTCAATATCAGCGCTTCAGTTTCATCTGACAGAGTGGGGGGCAGACCTATCAACAACAACAACAACAACAACAACAAACAAAAAACACACCAACAATCAATCAATTATGAATGCAGTCAGCTTCCCTGAGGTGATTACTAGCTGCTCTCCACTGACCTCCAGAGCAACCAGCCGCCTGAATCAGCCGGCCAGCATCAGCCAGCATCAGGCAGCCTGCAGAGAGGGATTGGCTCCTCCATCGTGAGCATGGCCATCCGAGCATGACACCATAGTGATCGAGCCGCCAGACCACGATGACAGCTGGCGCTACATAACCACTTCCATTACAAGTGTGCGTGGGGAGCATGGGTGGAACACAAACATGTATGTATGTAAACATGCACATACATTTGCAAACTACACATTGACACACACGTACACGTGCGCGCACACACACACACACACACACACACACACACACACACACACAGATACTGAACATACGTGCTTAGGGAGGATCTAGAGTAGAGATGAACTCTTTACAAGGGTTTATAAATCTGGTTTGCACAGCATCTACGCAAATCTGCCCCTTGCATTCAAATTTGAACATGGCCTAAAGTCAGGGTAGCGTGAGAGGGTGAGAGAGTAGATTAAAACAAAACAAAAAAAGATATAAGCTTGCTTTGTCATGCTTCCAAGTACCAAGCGACATCTGACCAATCAACATCTTCCAATGTACATGCACTTCGCCGGCTCCCAGCAGCCATCATCATCATCCCACAGATTTGCCCAGCAAAGACTCCCTTCTCTCTCTCCCTCCCTCCCTCCCTCCCTCTTACATAACCCTGGCCGTGGACCCTGCTGTTCGCATCGCTAATGCCCGGCACAGCACGTGGTCACGTGCCCCGCCCAGGCCCACATCCCGGGCACCGGCGAGCAGCAGCAGAAGAGCAAGGGGCGGCGGCCATGGAGGCAGCAGCCGTGGTCCCAGCTGTTGTTACTACAGCGTGGGGCTCGAGTCACTGGGGGGAAACGACGCGGTCATGCTCCTCTCCTTCCCTTCCCTTACAGGCCAACCGCCCACACGCCGCGAGCCAGCACCCCCCCCCCACCCCCCACCTCAGCGCTTGACTGGTCTGGGTGGTGACGGCTCCCAGGTAATACTGGGAAATAATGTCAGTGTAATGTAATGTCAAATGTAAAGCACGACACCCAAGTCAGTCGCACATATGGTCCCATCAGAGTGTGTCATAAAGGATACAGCGTGTTCTGTGAATCCATTGTTGTGCTCTGGACCACGTTTCTTCTGCATTTGTACAAATGGTGAGATTTGAATTGACTAAGGACAAGCCTCGACACACTAGCGCGTCACAAGGTAACGTATCCCCTGACTACCTTCTTCTTCGTTTTTTCAACCACACGCACAGCAGTTCCACGCGCAGGTGGACAGGGACTAGCATTCATAAATCGTCATTTGATTGCAATATAAGTTTTATTCCATTAGATTTACACAAAGCGTAACGTAGGACCTCGTCTTCTCAGCACCGGAAATCGAGTTCGGAGGATTTTAATGCTTCCTACAAGCCGCCTTATCTTTTTACTCTAACCTTTCGTGCTTGTTATTCAGGTAATATATGGACGTCGGCGCGCTGTGCATAGTAACATTTGTTTTGAAGAAAGCGGTCGACAGTTCAGGGATAGCCGAGCGTGGTGATGAATGGCCAGTCCTTCCTGTGGAGGAAGACAGGTGGAGCTACGGATGGGACTTTGATTCAGCGGCGCTGCTCTCGTACATCCCAGGTGTTGATCCGAAGTGACAGCCCTAACTACGGCGCCCTTTTTTTTTAAGCGAATGACCTTGGGAGGCTGCCAAAACACACACAGCACACACAACTGACATATTCACGCCTGCGTGCACACTCGCGCATTGACGTACGCACGCTTGCACGTACACACAGACAGACGTTAGCAGGAACACGTGCTTGTGCAGGATGTAGACGTGCACACACTGAAAGCGTGCACACACTGTAATCGTGCACTTTTTTTTTTAACCATGGACACTGAAAATGTGTTCATGGAAAATAAAGTAGCAGTGGTAAGGGGGGGGGGGGGGGGGGGGGGGAGGCATACATTCTCTGTAGCCAAGTAACACATGGGCACACACACACACACACACACACACACATGCGTGGGCACACACACCTTTTTAGACTTAGATTTAATTAGTTGTCGGGTCATTTGTTTTCAGGCCCACTAAACACAATAACACCAGCGTCCTACTACGCCTACCACTGATGGATAATCTGCATTAATGCTTGACACGAGCCCAATAAGCAAATTAATCAATGACAGACACATGCTGCCAAACCCCTACTTGCAAAGTCTCCAATTAGCATTTCACGTTCACATCTCCCACTCGCCAAACAACCTCATCCCCCCAGGATACTGCTGTATCTTAAACAAAAACTAACAGTGAGCCATTAACTTCCCCACCACCAACACACACACACACACACACACACACACAATCACACAGCCTTTTCACAGCCTTGATGCTAAATACCAACAACTAGCGATCATACTAAAACCGTAATAATTCAGCCATGTACTACAAACATGGTTACAATTTCCCCACACATGAACCATTACACCACAAGGTGGCATAAGGTAGAATCACACAGACATGTCGGGGATCCCTACATTGCATGCAAGTGATTGGCTATGGCCTCTGGCTCTGGAGGTGCTGTCAAAGCCAGGACATTATGCATTCCACCATAGAACAGCCCTAAAACAGAACAGAACAAGAGGCGAGAGATGTAGAAGGGGAGCGCAAGAGGGAGAGAGAGAGAGAGAGAGAGAGAGAGAGAGAGAGAGAGAGAGAGACACACACACACACACACACATCTGTACAGATGTATGTGTGGTCGGGCAGAAATAACAAACTCAAATGCCTCTGATGATATTCCCGTAGTCCCGGATGGCGCTGCAGAGCGCTGGAGAGACACGCATGTCTCTCAGCATGTCATAATCGTCCCCATTCCCATGGCAGCAGTGTAAGCACAGCATCCTGCAGCACAGCCGTGCAATGAACCCTGTCTGAGTAAGGAAGGGGGGGGGGGGGGGAAAGAAAAAGAGAACGAAAGGAGAAAAAAACCAGGCTTGACAGCGAGACGGGGGACAGAGCACGGTACCTTGGCAGCAGCGGTGGCGAGAGACCCAGTGCCCGGGGCAGCGGTTTCCTCTTAGGTTGAAAAGACAACAGAAGCCAGCGGTAGGACCAGGTCAGCAGCTATGGCAGCTCCGTAGCATAAAATGGTTCATCACAGAAACCGCGAGAGAGAGAGAGAGGGAGAGAGAGAAACAGAGAAAGAAGCGAGAGAGAGAGAGAGAGAGGGAGAGAGAGATAGATAGAGGGAGAGACACACAGCCAGGCGGCGCAGAGCGCGCGCGAGAGAGAGGCAGAGAGAGAGCGGAGAGAAGAGGGAGAGAGAGAGAGCGCGCGCGAGAGAGGCAGAGAGCATCATACAACTCAAAGGATCGCACTGTCGTTGGCTGTGCAGCAGAGCACACACATTTTACACGCCCCCTCTCTCTGTCTCCCTCTGTCCATCTCTCACTGGTGCGTTCACTTGCACAAACGCACGCAAACGCGCGTTCGCTCACGCAGGGGGCGCAGAGGCAGTGCGGTGTGCAGCAGCAGCTGCAGTCACAGCCGTAGTGGTGGTGCTCCCTCTCCTGGCTGCATCCTGCCTACTTTAGCAACAACTTCCTCCTTCCCTCTCCGTCTCGGTCCAGCGGGATGCCGTTAATAGCCGCACACAACCCCCCCCCCCCCCCCCCCCCCCCCCACACACACACACACACCCCACCCCCCAGTAACATGTTTTCATGTAGTGCCCGTCACCTCTCGTTGGGGTTTAATCATGGCCGCTGACTAGCAGCCATGATTAAAGCTGGCAAGGTCATGTGAGGTTATCCCAGCCTGTTGGCATCCACCCACCCCCCTAGTCCTGCCCTCTGAGTGCTCGTCGCCCTCTCCTCCCAGCTGACCCGAGGTGCTGAGGTTGTGTAGCGATGCCCTGCCTCCTCGCGGGCCAGCGGGCCAGTACGCCAGCTGGGGCTTCCCAAACACACAGGTAGTCTGGACCAATCAGACGGCCCAAAACAGCAGAAAGAGCATTTGTCATCCAACCACAGCTTAAGAAGTCAGCCATGGAAGGGTATTATAAGATTATTTGGGGGGTGGGGGGGGGGGGGGGGGGGGGGGGGGGGGGGGGTTGTCCTGAGCTGGTGCTCCAGGGAGATTTGGAGGAGTGTCGTTTGGCTACCCCCAATGGTAGTCAGTGGTACTGCAGCCCATAGTGGGCACTGGAAGGATAGAGGGATTGGGGCCTTAAAAACAATACACGCTTTTGTCCTCCTTGCTGCCTAGCAACCGGAGCAGCAACCTTTTCCTGTGTCTTTAGAACCCCTCCCTCCCCCCCCCCCCCCCCCCCCCCCCACCCCCTTTCAGTGGGGTCGTACTCCAATCCCAATTGAGATCCACCAGGACACAGTCACTGCTTGCCATAAGCTCTGCAACACAGCACCCACGGCTGATGTTAACCACTTCATGGCTGCTTCCTCCCCAACTGAGGCTAAACACCAGCCGTGCTCTGACGACTAGAACCGTCCGTTGTAGTCAGTGACACAACTGACAAGGTCATCGATAAAGAATCAACTGCTAGAAGCCTGAAGGCTCTCGCTCTCTCTCGCGCCCTCCCCCTCACCTGAAGATAATATCAACACTGGTGGGGAATGGGGCTCCGTTATTGGTTTTACTCCTATACTTGGGAGACCTAAATATAATTAAATAGCCTTCAGAATTGTCAAGGGTCATCTCTGTTAATAAAAGAAATGTCTTCCGCTTCCTGTTTGTTTTTTTCCAACACCTGCTTTTTCGTCTTCCTCAAACACACGTCGTGTCGACAACGCCAACGATGAAAACCTCAGGACTGAAGGGGCGAATCTTGAGTCCCATTGAGGCTGCGCTGTTATCCAAAGACACTATGATGTTGCACAAGAAATGGCCCCACATTCATATATTTCTCTGCATTCTCTCATCTGATAGTTGTGCATTTATCTGCTCATAGAAGCAGCGGCGCGGTGTTAAGTGTTAACTAAGCGGCGGTTAATGTGCACAGTGAAGAGGTTAAAGAGCAAGAGTGCCAAGAGGGGACAACCCCCACTGTCTGATTCACTCTCAGGAAGACGCCGGTTCAATAGCATGGCTTCCAAACAGCATGTGACTATCGCAACCAGATCAAACGCAAAGGTACAAGGAAACACACACACACACACACACACACACACACACACCCCGTTTGGATTTTTTCATTAGGATAATGACAAGCTTATCTTTGTGGTTATTTATATTCGAAAGATAAGTGGTCAACATTGCTCCAATGAATACTTTTTTTTTTACATTCTATGAAATAATATAAGATGAGACAATACTTTATTGATCCAAAATGGGAAATGCGGGAATAGGTTAAATCTGTACCCGTTGTTAAAGTAATCCCTCTAGATTGAATCCCGTAAACTGCTGAAATAGAAACAGCTCCACAGAGCCTAGTCTAAAAACAGATGGGCAGGAGCCCTACGAGGAATCAGAGTGATTGTAACACTGGAAAATAAGTATGCATAGCGTTGCTAATGAGAACATAGCCTGTAGAAATGCTACAGTGGCAGGCTACGGCCGCAAGCTCCAGCAGAGTGCTATTGATGTTTCTCACCATGGGATGCTCCTCCGTCCCCCATAACCCACCCCCCCCCCCCCCCCAGGGTAGAGAGGAGGAGGAGGAGGAGGAGGAGGAGGAGGAGGAGGAGGAGGAGGAGGAGGAGGAGGAGGAGGGATGAGCACAGACTCACCTTATCTCTGTCTCTCTCTATCTGGCTGCTCCGTGAGACAATCGCTGATCTGTGTGTTTGGCTCCACGCTGACTCCCTCCATGATGCGCTCAGGAGCCCGTCCCCCTGGCGGGCTCTGTGGCAGCCCATCGTCCCCTGGAATGACGGGAGAGGGACGGCGCAGCAGAAGTCATGTCAGAGAGCGAGAGGAGCAGGGGCATCGGCAAGAGCAGAGATGTGCATCGCCTCAATACACTCTGGAACCGCAAGAACAGCAGCAGCAGCAACAAACATCGTACCAGCTTACCGTGATGGTGGAGCTCTCGTGCTCGCTGAAATGACAGCCATGGTCAGCAACCGCCACAGATGATGTCATAGCGCCAACATGTTTTGCTTATAAATATCTGTTACATAATAATGGACGTTGGGATATTATTGGCATACAGATGGACCAAAGATGGTACAGCTGCCAGTTGTAATGCCCACAAATAAGAGGCCATCTGCATTTTTTCTTAAGGGGGTGTGTGCAAGCATTAAATATCATTTTAGGCACATCACAAATATTATTTCTGGTCTTTAGAGTTTACGCCATTAACAGTCAAATGATACATGCAATGCAAAGTGCATGCATGCTCCCTTTTTAAGTTGAGCCTACACCTAGCGTGCATCATTCTAATTTTAGATGAGCATTTAATGGCCTACTCAGAATGAAGCAATTGCTTATTATTATTTCTCCATCTGATTTGAAAGGGTAAAGTTTATAGGTTAAGCTATCGTGGTAGAATAGCACCCCCTAGTGGGCGTCTGGTGGTAAATGAAAGACAATACAACATGTTTAAGCAATATCAACACGGCTGTCATATCGGCTGAATATCAAGCCGTGCTGATATTCACTACAACAGCAATCCCTCTCGTGTGATAATGCTTTTATACAACAGTTATACAAGCGCCACATATTAGTTAACAGTAAAGACAACAGATTGTGATCTGTTTATTTAATAATTTATTTGGCTCCGCCAACATAAATAGTTCCGCAGCTGGACTGGGACTTGGGACTGTTGCCAAACATCACGCAAACATTTCCCTGCACACTAGCTTGGTACTTTGTGCAAGTCGACATGTTACCGCAGGCCAGCTACTATGTATCATTTACATGCGTCTGTCTGTTTCCATTTATTGTGCAACCAGTGAAAGAGTCCATTGACAGGCGCTGTGACGGCATTTGTGGTTCCACTGAGTTTACGATCGTCTGTGTCGTTAGAGACAATTGACGCGGAGTGATACATATGTCATTAAAAGTCCTCTACATCAGCGCTCACGGAATGCCTCTTGTCCAATCAAATGACTTAGTCGGGTCTAACTGTTGTATATAAATAGATATGGGTGAGGCGCCCTATCAATTATTGTGAACAGCGTTAGTCTAAGGAGCTTTCTACGCAAAATACAAACTTAAAATCATCTGGTCCTACTGCTATGCTATCTTGCTAGATTATAGTAGTTCAATTAAATAGACGTTAACTGCCCGTTTCTAATCCGTGTGGATCCAGTCATAGTCCACAGTAATGTTTTTTTATTTGGTGCCTTACCTGAGATGGGCCAATGAGCTTGAAGTTGATCTCAATATTCGGCTGTGGTTCTTGCCTCTGCATTGGTCGGACAGACTTCTTCCTTGTCATTCCCAACGGCGGATGGATGAAGGAGGACGTGCTGTTTATATAAGTCCTGCATCACGTTGGCCTTCAAATGCATCCAGCATCAGAAGTCCGGTTATCTTTGTATATGGACAGTAGCCCGCCTCAGAAAGGCGTACGACCAATATCATGCCGCCCACTGTGCTCCTACTCACAGACAACACGCGTGCGTGTGCGTGTGTGCGTGTGCGTGTGCGTGTGTGTGTGTGTGTGTGTGCGTGTATTCAATGGTAAAATAGCAAATCAATAACCCAAACCGTTGGGGAAATAGATAGGTAAAGGCCTACTAAAGAACTGCCAGGAATTTACATTTGCTGTGGGATATGGCCAAAATGTGCAGAATTTGCTTTCTAACGAGACTGTTCTAGGCCTATAATAGTAGGCTATAGTTGTACAGCACTGAAACTTGTTGTAAAGACGTACAGGGTGCAATTATAGGTGATTTCAGGATGTTTTTCTGTCAATGGTCTATTGTTTTGAACACAAGTATAGACAGTAGAAAATGTACTAAAAACAATATAACGTTTCTGAACACATTTTGCGGAACAACGATTGCTTGTAGCACATCTTACCAACTTATTTAATTCCTGCCATAATACACTTTAGTGGTTTTTGTTTCATTTCTCGTGGTTGGTTGCATGCTTGATGATTTGAATTCCATAATCCACTTCCTTAATCCACCTAAGAAAATAACTTCCAATCATATTCTCATTTATGACCAATTCGGCTACATATCACTTTTACAAACCTGACTGCGACATGGACTACAATCCACTGTTAAAACCACACCTGTGATCCCTCTTTAATGCTTATAAACCTCCACACATTGACAAAAATAAATGCATATACATTTAAAAAAAAAGGGTAGCAGAGAAGATTGTCCAATTGTAATTTAATGAGAATGATAGGCCTTATAAATATAACAATATGACCGACAATATGAGGTGCACAAAGTTGAACTCGGTGACCCCAATCCTTTGGGCCGGTTTAGTTTGGTGTGGTTCCCCTTTAAATGGAGTGGTTCTAATCAGAAGAAAAAAACCCTGTTCTAAATCCCAGCAATGTTCCAATCACACAATCTTCACGTTGCAGTCCATATTCAATGAGACACGGACATGTCCACATCTGTCACGGTGCTGACGGGGCAGCGGGACAAAGAGGGATAGGCTCCAATTAACACTACTACTCAAAAAAGGGCTTTTAATAAAGAACTCAAAATCTCCGCTCCATGAACTGGCAGAAAAACACTTGGGAACCACAAGGGACAAGGGACAAAACAAAAACAACAAACCAACAAGGGAACTAAATAAGTGAACTTGTACATATGGGGAGACACTGGTCGGGGAATGAGGTGCAGGTGGGAAGATTGACAAGAACCCACAGGTGAGGGGAATGAAGTGATTGGAAAAGTCCAAGGACATCTGGTGGACAGGGGGAGAACGAACGCTGAACAAAAAGACAGTCAGATCGCGACAACATCAACTCGTATATCTCATGCGAATCGACATTTAGCTCATCCTGTTCAACGACCCTGCCTTCATCCTACAGGCCTTGATGACATGGCATTTCGCGCATAAGTGCAAGTATACATTCTTCTTTAAATTGCATTGATCCAAACAGGAGGAAAGAGCATGTCCCCAAGGAGACTCACGTCCACCTTCCTCACTAATCTTGTTTAGTTGATTATACAGAAGTCAAGCGCTCTGTGCTAAAGTGCTTATTAGTCTAAAAGAAGAAAACAGCCTTTTACACCCCCTTCCACCCCATCTCTCCCCACAGGCTTTTCCTCCCATAATATGCTTTTCAGTCTGTAAGGAAGATAAGGAATCGATCATGTCGACTCGAGAGAGAGAGTGTGTGTGTGTGTGTGTGTGTGTGTGTGTGTGTGTGTGTGTGTGTGTGTGTGTGTGTGTGTGTGTGTGTGTGTGTGTGTATATTGTCTAAGTGAGGGATTAAAATGTCTTCAACCAAGGTGAACAATATCTTTTAGTGAACTGTTTATTTGTTTTACTTACATGACACACAATAAGATTAATACAAAATACAATACAATATAAGAATATAAAAACCTTTTTTCCATAAACAGAATTATCATAATTTATAGTCTCCGTCAAAACACAGCTTTCTTAAAATTTACTAGTATTATATTAATGCTTTGAAGGCACATTAGGGTTAGAAGGTACAAAATTGGTGTGTTTTAATCAAAGGACATGTTTTGCGTGCATAAGATACAAAAATGTTTGTAACAATTCACATAATTTGCAACAATTCATGTGTATGATTTGCTGTCAGTATTGTTTAAAATGTTTAACAATTCATATGTGTATGACTTTTTGTCAGTATTGAGAACGTCACAAGAGATAATAATAATAATAATAATCAGGGATAATACAATCACATACATTGTTTATATAATTTCTTTCTATGAAGGCAGTCTGGTAAAACAGTGCATTGTGATTTGTCACATTGTCATTCCAGTACCTTAAAGATCCACTGTGTAACTTTATCACTGCAGCCATCTCCATTTCATCGCCCTCATTCTCCAAATATATTCCCAGAGAGAGAATCGCTGGGTTGATTGAGCTGTGTGTTGATATGATTTATTCTTTAGACACCCAGTAGTGGAAAGCATTTTGAACAAGATTGATGGATGCGATGACAAACTTTGATAGGTCATGTTTCAGGTTCTGTTGCGGTCGACTAAATGAATCCAAACCAGACACAGGCTCAGCTGCTGGGACCACAGCCCTGATTCCCTACAGGATCCATCAGTCAAAAATCCCAAACAATATTATAAGTAGGAGGAGCAGGGCTCCTACCCCACACACGATGAGGTAGAGAATGGTCTGTCAGGAAAAGACACGAACATGACATCAATGCATGAATGAATGGAATGATGAATAATTGAATGGATGAATGGATGAATGAATGGCATTACTGTAGTTACATGGGTGAGTGTGTGTTGTTACCTTAGGAAGTGATGAGTGATTCTCAGCCAGGGGGTTTGGTAAGTCCAACAGACAGGCCAACAATAAGTGCAATGGCCGCAATCAGGATCAATATGGCAAATGCAAGGATAAGGAATTTCTGCCAAGCAAAGAAAATGTATTTATGTACAGTTCGTTGGGAGAGAAAAATATACAACTTAACTTAAAAACTTAAAACTTTACAAATAATGAGGCGGTCCCATTGGATTTGAAGGCTAGAGTTTAAGATGAACAGACCTAATAGCTCTTATTAAGAAACGGTCTCCTGTTGACTACTTAAAACATTTGGCTACCCTGACTATTTGACACATTCTCCTGTACGGTTTGTGGTCCATGGTGTGAGGATTGTCCACATACCTTCCTGGACTTCTTCTGGTACCGCACAGCTTTTTTGGTCTCCTCCTTTGCAAGCCCAATGAACTCAGCCGCACTGGAGACGTTCTTCTCAATGTTGTTAACCATGTCCCCCTGCCAATCACAGTCCAAAGCTTAGAGGTTCTGCTCAAGCGAACGCCATGAAGGGGCCAGGTGAAGCATGATACCTGGCCCCAGGATTCCTGGCCCCTAGATACCTGGTATCTACAATACATGTTGTTAAATTCTAGATACAATGGTGGAATGCATGCACCGCACTGTTAGACGCTGGATCCGTTTTAAAGTTAGGATCAGGGGACAGTGTCAGTCAGTATCTGTTGAGTTAGCGCCGACCTGAGTCTGCACCAGCAGGGCCATGTCCATGAACAATGTGCGCAGCTCTCTGATGCTGGCCTCCAGACGCATGATGTCCTGGTGACGGGACTCAATCTCACTCAAAGCCTGCCGCGTGATCTGAGAGTCTAAAATAATCTGATACGGGAGAGAAAAGTGTAAAACAAAAGCCCCGAAAGTCACGACACTGTCAATGTTGGGACTCTTTGGTGTCGTTATAAAAATATATATATAATAATCCCCGCCACCATGTGGCGCTGTTACACTGTGTGACATATACTGAGCATGCCCAGTGGTGAGATCTTACGTCGGATGTGAAGATGGATGGATTTCCGCATTCTAGCATGTCCTCGAGCTCTTCGTTTGTGGTCACTCTTCCAGCTGAAATGATATACCACAGTTAAAGTTAATCATACAACAAGTAGTTCAAAAGAAGGCATCTGTCCATGCTTAAAACCATATTTGCTAACCAATTTGTTAAATTAAAAGGTTGGCAGGGGGCTAGGGCAAAGGAACTGGTGTCATGTCTTTGTTCATCTGACAGACAGGTTGTGATTGAGGAACGTTGGGACTTGTTCTCCCTCACAGAGAAACCGCTGGTTCAGAGACCGCCTCACTCAACACTTACTATTCACCATATTCCCTAGAGAGACCTGTCTCTTTGGAGTGTCTGTGTTGTGTCTCACACACAAACATGTGTACACACACACACAAACATGTGTATACACACACACAAACATGCACACACACACATACACACAAACACACAGATCTCTGGCTCAATGGGCAGACCAAGTCACGTGACCCTGTTGTAGCCAGGTGACTAGGGTTACATGAGCCTCGGAGCCCTATGCCGCGTTTCCCTGGCAACGCAAGCCTGTTACAGTGTCTCCAGTGTCGAGCTCCTCTTCCGTGTGGAGGGTAAAGTTGTAGCATTCTCTTGTTAATGCGAAGGGGGGGGGGGGGGGGGGGGGGGGGGGGGGGGGGGGGGGGGGGGGGGGGGGGGGGGGGGGGGGGGGGGGGGGGGGGGGGGGGGGGGGATGGGACCGCACCAGCCTGTACGATGTTTTGCTACACACACACTAATGTTGCGTAACTGACATGCAAATAGTGACAATGACATTCCACCTAGCCGAATGAAATGCTCAATCAAGTTTTGAATGTGGGACGGTGAAACTGAGGACGCTGATGATGCTGTTGAGGGGGATGATGATGAACATCATGATCAGGATCATGATGAATCCAGAAAAAGGGGCTAGCATGGGAAATGTTTTTTTTTTTTACCAAAAACGAACAGGAAACAGGACTTTGACAACATTTAATCAGCTCCAGGATGTTTAAGTAAAAAAAAAAAAAAAAAATCCTGAAGAGACTTTAGAAAACCAAAAATCTCTTTCATGCTTTAGCTCTATTTACTATCAGGTCTGGGGTCCAGAGGAAAGGACAGGAAGCCTTTTAGGTGTGGTCCATTTCCTGTTTCCTGTCCGGGCCGCGCTCTTGGACATCGTTCATCGCTGTCTTATCTCTGCTGTCATTTGGAAGAAACAAGCTTTGTGTCCCTGTTCTTATTATAATCTTTCAAACGCTTATTTATTTTGGAATAGTTTAGAAATAACTATAACTTAGTCATCGCCAGTAGCTCTCAATGACCTTTCAGGAAAAAGAAAAAACAAAAAGCAACATCTTATTTCCACCTCTTGGGATTCTACAGGCTTCATACAATGGCTGCACAAGTGTACATAGGCCCATGAAACGTTCTCGAACAACAACGTTATTAACAACAACATTAATCAATTCGAACACACACACTCACTTATCTCGAGCTGCCTTTGGATCCTCCCTTTGCTCCTTTCCCGAAAGGACACTTGAGTCTCGTTGTACGTCGTCATGACCTCCACAAACTGCCTGCACAGCACCGTGTGCTGGGTACAGTGGGAGATTGAAACCCCACACACACACACACACACACACACACACACACACACACACACACACACACACACACACCACACACACACACACACACAGAACCATACACACAGACACACACAGACATACACAGACATACACATATACACACACAACACACACACACATACACATATACACACACACATAGAACCATACACACACACACACACACACACACACAGGTGTCACTGCAGAAGTCTGTGCTTCACCATGGCTGTTTCTTAACACGTTAATATTTCTGTATATGGAATACTTACTGACAGCCCCAAAGGGGGAGAACAATGTGTTGATCCACATTGACTTGCAGCTAACACAGAACAGCTGTAAATATATCTGCACTTTATGCTAATTTGCACTTTGAGTGGTTAGTGCGTTTCACTGTATTGTACTCTGCAAAGACAGTAAAGTAGAATTGAATGTATTCTTATCTAATGGAACATATCACTGAAGACCCGCTCACCTGGGTCTTCCTGATTCTGAGGTCGACTGAGCTTCTGTTGGCCATGTCCTCTTGAGGTAAGCTGAGCTGCATTGCTGTATAAAAAGCAACACATCAGCACAGCAGTAGTTCATGAAAATCAAAGCGCTGGAATCAACCCTGGGGACATGGGCTGTGCTGGGCCAGCTTTGGAAGCGTTGACCCCGTGACCTCGTGACCTCAGCTTTGACTTACACTTGAGTTTTGCCCGCACCACGTTGGCGTTCCCTTTGATGTCGTTGGTCAGCCTGTGCAGTCCCTCCTTTGTTACTGGGGGAGGAAAAACAGTCAACAATAAACACGTTCATCTCGTGTGCCTGACAACCAGCCGTCACGATCATAGCGTTTGACGATGCTTTGTGGGCCTCCCTCGTGTAAACATTACACCAGATAAGACCACTGCTGTGGTCACTTGGCAACATGGGCATGACCCTAGAGTTCAGTCCCCCTTATGTTCCACTTCTTAGTGACCACGTCATGGGATGATGAGTTTATCACCGTCCTCCCATCTCCCAGTGGCACATGAGCTAATGACGGTGCGTTCCAGTTTGGACTGTGGTAATATTGACGTCCACATCGTGTGGAAGATCGTCTCCTCTTAACTACTCCGGCCCTGCCACTAGTACCCAGTGGGCTCTAGCCGTTGTCTGACTCACAGTCAAGTCTCTGTGTGAAATGTTTTACAAAGCCCTATTCTATCATTTCAAATGAGTTGGTATATGCTGTACACGTTTTCAATTTGGGGGATCCTTGTATACAAAGAGTACAGTAGCATGACAAGCCCTTAACGTGGGTGGCCCCAGACTTGAATCACTGTGCTGACAAATAAACTAGGATACATGATGATCTTTATTTTATTTTTTATTTTATTAACCAAATAAAGCCTTTTTAGGGACCACCTAAAATAAAGAGACTCGACCTCTGGGCAAAGGAACTGCACTTCCTGCCCACGTCATCCAGGCACTCGGTTTTACCTACACGAGGAGGACGATGTGAGAAAAGGAAGTGTAGGGCTACCTGAGCAGTCAAGACCGGCGTCATGTTAGGAAATTGGCACTTACCGTCATCTGGATTGGGCGCCGACAGGATGGTGCTGTGCATTTTCCTCACCTCCTCCACTTGATTGGAGATCTTGTCAATAAGCCCTCTGACGTCTTCCACCTATAACGGGCATTCAATGAAATACGCGTTGAATACGTTTTCATTAACAATACACCCGTGGCTATTATTCACTATACTCACTCTTCTGAAGAATCCCTCCATGAAACAATCTCTGTCCACCGAAACCTCCACCTCCTCCTCGCCCTGGGTCCTGTTCTGTTTTACATAATTGCAATTCGCTATTATCAATGATAACACAACTATAATGTGACACGTTCAACCGAGATGTTCAACCGCCTGTCCCAGATAGCTGATTGCCTCGCTTACTTACAGCAGTGAATTCCCCGAGTCTGTCCTTCATTACGACCGCCTTGGTTCGATAATTATATTTATATAATTTATTTTGTCTAATAACGATACTTCTTCATGTTGAAATACACCATAGCCTGTGCCACACCATTGGACACGCGTGTCGGAGCGCGCAGTTGGAGACTGTTTGGAGTCCGGTTATTGGCGACGAGAATGCGCTGGTTCTTTTGAAACGCGAAGTTTCAGTTGAAGAAAAATATAAAAATAGATATATAGTATATATATGTTTTCCGTTCGATGGTTCAAAGGTTACTTATTCTTAAAAAAGTGTAAATACTCCCATTGTAGATCAGCAATACTAGACCTCCTCTCTGACTCTCCTTTGGCAACGCCTCGTTGATCGCAAACACCTCTCTCTCCCTCCCTCATCGCTTCCATGCACACACACAGACACACACAGACACACACAGACGCACACACACACACACACACACACACACACACACACACACACACACACACACACACACACACACACACACACACACACACACACTGTTCTCCATTTATAAAACGCACAACTCGGACAAGCTACATTACAGTCATTAATAATGGTAGCTGTACCACATGATGTCGCTCTTCTCCTAATGATAGACCATTACGCCCTGCGAAAGGCACGGTTGCGTAGAACGCTCAAGCAGAAAATAAACCTTTTCGGATTCATAGATTGTGTAGTAGTTGGCTCGTTTTGGATGAATTGAACTGTTAATTATAGTGAAATAATCAATCGCATAAACTTACGACAGTATACGTGCAAAATGCAATACTTTTACAGGCTTTTGGACCAACTCTTTTGAGAAGGACGTCCAGCCTACTCAACAACATTAACGACTCATTAAAAAAATAAGTGTGAGTGCAGAAACACTAGGTCTGACGTCAGTAAATTTGTTTAAGTAGCTATTTGTGCAACTCCCATGGTTTTGTGTCTTTCTGTAATGAAAGGGCTCAACTATCATCTATGGAACTGCATTTCCATTATGCCTTGCCATTGGGCGGGTTGTTATTTTTCTGTAAATTATCCAACTAGCTGTTTAATCTAATCAGCAGAGCTCATGTTTATGCTCTTTTCTGTGTCTAACTGGCTTCTTCTGTTATATTGGTCAGGGCCTAATCTCATTCATGCACGACATAACCTGTAATTACGCACAAATAATGCCATTTACGCACGTCTTAAACGCCCCACCTCGGCCCATCCAAAAGTGACATCACGTGCAGAATTCCCACATCCAAGCGAAGGAACTCCGTAAGCCAGCACTGTACGGGCTTCTCTTGTTGTGGCTTCAAGTCACAGACGCGGAGCAAACTCAAAGAAGAAAAGACACCAGTTAGAGTTACAGGGAATACACGTACCTCGAGAAAGACGGATGCCAAACTTGGAGGACCGGTGATCCTGTCATGAATCGAAGAATTCCGTCGTTGTTCTGCCAATTAAAAGAAGATTAATTAACTTTTGACGCAGTTATTAGGTGTTTGGCACAAGGACCGATCGAGAGTTTTATTTCAGCAGTTTGGAATAATGTGTGACAGAGCCCGAATTGATTTCTGTTTGGGGATTTGATTCTGCGATCATTCGTGATAGATTTCCCAGAGCTATGGAACTTCTATTCCAGTTTAATATATTAACGACGCTTGTCTCTTGTATCAAGGTAGGTGAGAAATGAAAAGGAAAGTGATTTCAATATATGACACACAATAGATGTCCCTTATTCTTTATTGTTTCCTCTTGTAGGAAGTCGTAGATCCTTTTTTTTTTCTTCTTTGCAGGTTTATGGCCAAGTAGTGCCACCTTTCAAGCACCCAGGTAATAATAATAATAATAATAATAATAACTATATTAATAATATTATAACAATATTTATAAAATGTTTATTATGCATAACCAAAACCATTTCTAATTTCTAATTCCACTACAACTACCCTTTTTCGTCCAAAGCTGCAGTTTGGTTAATTGTTGATGAATGTGCAATGCCAATAAAGACCACGGTTGTATTAGACGCCTTGCAAATGAAAGAGTGTCCTCTTAGGCCTGAGTAACAACTTTGCTTGTGGGGAGGGAGTCCCTTTTGTTTAACCACATTAACTGTATGGATTCCAGGCCTCAAGGTATTGGCCACGGCCTCACACTATTGGCCGCTGGACGCTGTCGACGGAATTCATGAGCTGTGGGACCAGATTGGAAACAGACCCGGCCATATTAATGGCAGCAATATAAGTATGTGTTTAATGTTACTGATAAGGGGGCGGTTGGTAAGGGGTTGGTTGGTGTTCGCCTTCACTTCTTCGTGCACGGTCTACTTGATGGCGGTCACCCACTTTTAGACTCTTGCCAGATCTTCTTCACTCACCCCACGCAGTCTTGGGGGCTGTTTGTGTTTTCGACGCTAGAAAATGATTTGAGAGAATCCCCTCTCCGTGTTTGTTTCTGTGGTAGTAAAATGTCATAAGTTGTATTGCTTTTCTCTAGAGCCTCTTTGGGGGTTTTCAAGAAGAATTCAGTGTTTGAAGATCAATCTGGGTTTTAGACACACCAGAGTTGACTATTTCCATTTATGAGGGACTTCTCCGTTTAAGGGGAAGCCCTCAGCATGTCTTTTTATTATCACCCTCTTACCCATGTCATGCATCACATCTATGCCTCTCCTGGTTCTTCTGTTTTTCCCGTTGTCCATGTTTTATGTGTCAATTACCGCATTGTTGTTTATTTTTGCTCTCTGTCTCTCTCCTATCTCCTTCTTCTCTTTGTCTCTCTGTCTCTCGTTGTGTCCAGCTCTCAGAATCCACAACCACACTGTGCTCCCTTCCTCACATAACTCTTCCTATGTGTATTCCAATGACTCTGCCTACACTAACATTTCTGCAACCGTAGGTGAGAATTATGTCTGCTCACTGAACCCCCCCCCCCCCCCCCCCCCCCCAAAAAAAAACACACACCTTTTTCTTCCACTGCATTTTGTCGCCCACCACCACTGGCCTTTGTTTACTGCACGTCACGGTGAAAAGCACTGTAGAACTGAAGTTGTTTTACTCTGTTGGTATGGTGGGTGGGGGGTGGGGGGTGTGGGGGGGAGATAGTGCAAGATAAGGTGACTTTATGTTGACGTTCACTTTTAAGACTAAATGCTAAGGTTATTCATGCCGGCAGATTGATGCAGTAAAGAAAAGAAAATGAGCAGGCAAGGTTTTGATAACAGACAATATTCTAGTCATCTCTTACTATTGTAATCATACATTTTATAATCTGCAGAAACAATGTTCATGTATCATGCATTTCTTTAATGGTTTGGAAGAAGAAAACTTCATAGAGAGAGTGGATACATAAGAGATCTCCTTGCTGAAATGTTCCATTTTTCGTTATGCCCCCGAAACTCGAATAAATAATCAATCTAACCCATGCATCCCTTGGTTTCCCTGCAGACATAGTTGAAGGAATGGTAAACAAGGGTATCTTTCTGAATGGAGACAACGGGGGCACATTTCTCCATTTTGGAAGCTACCAGAATTCCTGCATCAGTGACCCTATGCTGTGTGGACCTGAGGGTAACCATGACACCGTATGCTGGGATGGCAGAACTGCCCCACGACTGCTGACATGTCACATTTTCTTCTTCTTCTTCTTCTTCTTCTTCTTCTTCTTCTTCTTCTTCTTCTTCTTCTTCTTCTTCTTCTTCTTCTTCTTCTTCTTCTTCTTCTTCTTCTTCTTCTTCTTCTTCTTCTTCTTCTTCTTCTTCTTCTTCTTCTTCAAACACGGTGCACTTTGTTTGTTGTACTTTTGTTCATTTTCCAAACGATACGCAGGGATCACGTTCTCCTTTTTCTGGAAAAACCACGAGGCTCAGTCTCGCTTCGCGGTCGCCTCCGGTGGGAAGGTGATCTCCAACGGCTTCTCCGTCTACGCCAACCCCTTCGGGGGATACGTGGAATTCTACACCAGAGGCAACCATCGGAGGTGGAAGGTCGACATTAGTATCCCGGGTATGTGAAGATCGGACCGTTTTACCAAATCTTCCACAAAGAATGTATTTTGGTCTTTTTGGGGATTTCTTGTTGTTTGACTATTAACCGTATGCAATTACAGACATGGGTTGGTTGATTGCAACCAGATGGATCCCATGCTTGTAAATCACTTGCAGTTCCCGTCTTGGCTGCCAGTGTAACTGTCAGTTAGCTTTGCAGATTGTAGATGCAAATGGGGACGTACAATGAGGATTGAATGCTTAAACACACATTTTCATATTTGGTTAATGGGATATCTTGACAGAAGGTTTCGAAAATAAGCGAAAGGAAGATTTATGAAATGCCACTTATGAAGTTAAAATCGATATTTTAGCCTGGGAGAAGTCGATCTTAGATCACCTGAGGTAAATACATCTGTCATGGTGTCATGACAGGTGGGTTGAATGAGCCAAAATAAGGCTGTGATGTGTAAATGAGTGGTAGTCTATCTGTAGCACATGTTTTGCACAAAACCACACAAGCACAGAAAGTGTTTTGGCTGTTGTCTCCACGCAGAAGTGTTTTCAGACAGTGAACTATTGTGTTCTGGGAATATCATCGCTAGGTCAGTTCCTATACCTCGGATATGCTCACGGAAGGCATTTCTTTGCAGAAGGATTGCAGCAGGGTTGGAAACATGGCGCCTTGGCAGGGCGAGGGAGGGAGGGAGGGAGAGAGAGAGAGAGAGACAGAGAGAGAGAGAGAGCGACAGAGACAGAGAGAGAGCGAGAGAGACAGAGAGAGAGACAGACGGAGAGAGAGAGACAGAGAGAGAAACAGAGAGAGAGAGACAGAGAGAGAGAGAGAGAGAGACAGAGAGAGACAGAGAGAGAGACAGAGAGAGAGCGAGAGAGAGACAGAGAGACAGAGAGACAGAGAGAGAGAGAGAGAGAGAGATGCCCCTGGCCATCAGAGGCCTGGAGGATTGGTTTTAGGTGTTAATGGCGGACTGTTCCTTGGGGAAAACATAAACATAGATAAAACGTACATATTCAACTTTTACGTTTTGATACCGTTAACATTTCTCCATTATTAGAGTTCCCGCTTCACTTCTTTGACTCTTGGCGATGGTCTCCTCCTCCAGGGCCGTTCTGGACCCACGTGCTCTTCACGTGGACGCTGAAAGAAGGTCTGAAGGTCTACATCAACGGCACCTTCGGCATGGGGGACCCCACCGGCAGCCTGACCGACAACTACGGCGACCCCTATCCCGACCTCGTCATCGGAACCGGCAACGAGAAGACCTACGGACACTATGTCACCGGGGGCTTCGACGAGTTCATCATCTGGGAGCGAGCGCTGTCGCCCGCTGATATCTCCCTGTACTACCACGCCGCTACAGGTAGAACGGTGCCATCTGCCAACCCCCCCCCCCCCACCCCCCCCCCACCCCCACTCCCTGCTGTCGTCCGCTGATATCTCCCTGTACTACCACACCGCTACAGGTAGAAGGGCCCCAACCCCCCCCACACACACCCCCCCCCCCCCCCACTCCCTGCTGTCGTCCGCTGATATCTCCCTGTACTACCACGCCGCTACAGGTAGAAGGGCCCCAACCCCCACCCCCCCCGCCCCCCTCCCTGTACTACCACGCCGCTACAGGTAGAAGGGCCCCACCCCCCCCCCCCCCCCCCCCCACTCCCTGCTGTCGCCCGCTAAAATCTCCCTGTACTACCACACCGCTACAGGTAGAAGGGTGCCATCTTCCCCCCAACCCCCCCCCCCCCCTTTCAATGTTGCTGGATGGGACATCCGTCCCTATCCTAGTCGCGCTGCAGCCACAGCTGTCAAGCAGACAGTAAGCTGTATAAATATCCCCCCAACTTAGAGCTCCTGCAAACGCCTCCTGCTGCATTGAACATGTTCACGGCCTTCCAGCGTGTTCCCGTGTCCTGCATATTGTTGCCGTATAAGTATGTAGAAGGTTGCAGAAGGTTCAATGTGCGTGTCACGATTTAGGTCTATTCCACTCAAAATGATAGGCTTCCAAAGACCAGATGTTCTACATAAATTATGATATGAGTGAGGGTTAATATGAATCACCATAAAGAGTTTCAAGTTATCATCTCTCCAGAAATGTGTCTCTCAGTAGCACATAATAATAACTAATGCTATTTCAAATAAATGTGGGTTTTAAATGTAATCACAATAAGCTAAATGTTTTATTTTTGCTTATTGGATGGATATATGAACAGGTTCTGAAATGTTGTAGCTGTGGTCAGTCGCTAAACAATATTAGAGAACCATAAGTGGACATGAAACTCTTCAACTTTCCCAGACTTTAAGAAATTGTACTTCACGCTCTGATAATGCACATGCGCACACGCGCACACACACACACACACACACACTCACACATGCATAGATATCCCAAGTAACCTAGATTCTTAAAAAATAAAAAATGTACATTGGCCAGAAGATCAAAGAAATCTTGAAATCACATTTGGTTGTGTGCTATCCACAAGGATTGTGCACACGGTTTTAGACCATTTATTTGTAACGTTAGAGCTTCTACTGGTTTTAAGGTATGACGTTTAAGGGTATGTTGGCCACAGCTCTTCACTGAAGTTGTAACCAAAAGCAATATATTCAGCAGACCCTTACCAGACACAAAGACTGTTGTGGTAACAGAAAATGTTTTTACCTCACAGCACGCATATAAAACGTTGAAACGAACCAAAGAAGACCAGGAATGGTTGAGAGTCATGCCTGCATCCATATATGGTCCTTTGTTAGTAGCTATGGTGGTATTTTAATAATCGACAGGGAAGGCGTTTGATGTATCCAACAGGTGTTAACTTTAACGCCTCCCGGGAAAATGGAGCGACATCCAAGTTCAAGCTTATTGTTAACCTCGTTTCCGTACAGCCAATCTCGACGTATTGCTTAGCTAGCTCAGATCAATCCAGACTTAGTGAATAATGTTTTTAGTGTATGTTACATAATGTCGACCCTACTGTGTGTTAAGCAATGTGTGGTTCAGGCTTTTTAACTGCCTATTCACAGTACCGTTGTCCACTGCAGGTCAAACCATGGGTTCCCCAACATCAGCCAGCACCCCCAAACAGGCCACTACAAACGCACCCACGGTGGTGAGTTCATTCTCTTCTGTTGGCTTCTTGTTCGCATGGCCATGCTACAAAAGTATGAATGTAGCAACAGGAATGAGGGTCAGGACCTAAATAACTCCAGTTAACTAACAGTTATTTAGGAGTTAGTGAACGTAGCATGATAGTACTGTAGGGGAGGCCGCAGTTTGAATCAAACATTGACAAAATAAGTTAGGTAAGGAGGAGGAGGAGGAGGAGGATGAGGTGGAGAAGGAGAAGAAGAAGAATTGGAGCTAGGACGGTATTGTAGCCATATGTGAAAATACATGTCCTGTTTACTGAACAACCACTGTGGGGGTTAGAAAAAGCAGGAAAAAATAAGGAGAGACAGCTGTTCCACCAAACACAAAATGGCTTCCTGTGGGCCGCAAGAGAGAAATGAACCAGGTCCACAGAGTGCTGCCAAAACATCTGATGTATACTAGCGTCTCTCCCTCTCCTTTCCCCTCTCTCTCTCCATCTCTCTTCATCTCTCTCCCCATCTCTCTCCCTGGCTCTCTCCCCGTCTCTCTCTCTCTCTCTCTCTCTCTCTCTCTCCATCTCTCTTCATCTCTCTCTCCATCTCTCCCTGGCTCTCTGCCCGTCTCTCTCTCTCTCTCTCCATCTCTCTTCATCTCTCTCCCCGTCTCTCTCCCTGTCTCTCTCCCCGTCTCCCCCTCTCTCTCTCTCTCACCCCCTCTCTTTCCATCTCATTCTTTCAAACTTTACTCTCCTGTCCTCGGCACAGTTATGGGCTTGCTTTACATGTTGGGATGGGATTCTGCTGTCTGTGCAGGGAAACCCAGAGGTCAGCCTGGTCGTGGTCCACAGCACGGGGGAGCAGCCCCCTGACCCCGAGACCCCCGTGGACATGCCCATGCTGAGCTTCCTGGAGGCGCTGCCCGCAAACCTGCCCAACAAAACCATTCCCCAGGAGAGCGCCAACAACCTCACTCAGGTACCGCTGCAGCCTCACACGCACAAACACACACACACACACACACACATGCACATATGCACACGCACACACTCCCGCGTGCACAAACACAGACACACACAAACACACACACACACAAAGCTGGTCTACACACAGATTCTCTGTTGCGCACTCAGTGTGAACTAACAGTTCCATCACCTCCATTTTCTTTCCAAGGCGTTTCTCAGAAGTGTGGAGGAAGTCCTGTCTACTCCAGCCATGCCGGAGGTAAATTGAGTTGGAAAAACACCACACCACAACACAGTGATGTTTCAGGAAATCACAAAATAAACAGCCAAATATGACAACGTTTTCGATAGCTATAGCCGTGCAGAGGTGTTTACAACAGTACGAGCTATAGGGAGCGCCTGACATTTTGAGTTTCCTTGGTCTGATGAACGAACAGTGGTCCTGGACAGAAGATACCGTTCTTACCGATGACCTACGCATTTTAAATGCTATAACAAATCCCTTTTTATTAATAGAACTATTATTAATAGAACTTAATAGGACAAATAGAATAGAAGTCCTGCGATACATGCAGGACCGGCGTTGGCGCACCAACTCATCAAAAATCTGTTTTTTATTGTTCCGAACGTCGGCAGCCGTTGCGTTGCCGTGACGAGCCTGATTGAGTAACGTAGCGCCGGACATGGAGCCACATGGGGTGGCGGCCTTGAAATGTCTCCCCAGGTCTCTGATTGGTTGGCGCTCCTCCTCTACCCCCCCCATCCCACTCCCAACCCCCCCCCCCCCCCCCCCCCCCAACCCCCTCCTTTATTCAGCAGCACTCCAGCGCGGTGGTCAGCGGTCTGATCGAGACAGTGGACAGAGTCATGGCGCACATGGTGACCAATCTCCAGCCCCGCCCCCAATCCCTGGTGTCGCTGGGTGGGACCTCGTTTGTTGCGGGTCAGTCATTGGAGGGTTGGGTTGGGTGGGGGGGTGGGGGGGGGGTGGGGGGCTAACTTCCCCCCCCCAAGAAGGTGACTCAACCGAATTTGGTTTGTTGTTGGGAGGGGGACATAGCGACGGACATTGGTGTGTGTGTGTGTGGAGGTCTCTGTGTATGGGGGGGGGGGGGGGGGGGGGGGGAGATGTGTGTGTGAACGTCATGATGACCTCATGTGTTTTCACGTATTGACCATGACAGAGGAAAGTTGGGATCAGATAAGCATGTGTCGACCACCCAGCATCCATAAACACACACACACACACACACACACACACACACACACACATTAACACGCATGGGTGTGAGTCTGGACTTTACTGCCATAATATTTTGTTTGCCAACCGAAACAAAGTCGCCTGTGGCTTTTTCCCCAGAGATCCCATGACGTCTTTGATCTGACTTCCACCTTCTTGACTTCCTCCTCCCCGTCGTCCTCCCCTTCCTCCTCCTCCGTCTCATCGTCTTCGATCTTCCTTCACGCACCTAAACCTATTTGATTTGTTTGCTGACCTTTGAACCCACAGACTACTCCCTGATGAAGTTGCCCCAGAACTACAACATGCCGCACTATCGTTTCCCCACCCAGGGTCACAGCTATATCTCAGTGCCCGGAGAAGCCTTCACCATGCAGTGTGAGTATCCTAGCAGCTGATTGGCCAGAATCGGTCTCTTCAGTACTCTTCGGTACGTCATGCCAAACTAGGTGTAACCTGTACTGTCCACTCTCATCTCTTTAACGCTTTCTCTTTATCGATTTGGCCTTACTGTCTGCCAAGAAAAGATCCTGTTGCCTGAGCGCCTTTTATGACTTTTACTCAACCACATCAAAGCTAAAGTATTTTTTGTTTTGTTTTGTTCAAGTCCTAACAATAGTACATCGTTAAAATCAAACCTAGATCATATCTTAGACACTATACAGGACATCAGCTCAATGCCCAAAATGTTCCCCTGACGCTGTCGAAATAGAACCGCTGTATCTTCCGCTTGCGTGGCGAATCAGAATTTAGCAGCAGCGTGCTTTGGTTTGACACAATCCCTGGGGGAACCCTGCAGGTTGGTGCCACACTCGGACCACACTCCCGCAAACTCCATAGTTACCTCACCGGGAAGTGATGTGTACTGGCCAAGCACATCCTATGCTGGGATGGACACCGTCTGGCGCGGTGGGGAAGGGGACGGTAGCGCCATGGTTCTGTTGTCGCGGCTTTTTGGCGCAGCTTGTGTGTTTTACGTGGCAGTTGTGGGTCGGTTTGAGGTGGGCAAAAAGGGAGAGTGTGAGCTCCTAATACAAAGGAAAGGAAATCTTTTCAGCCACTCAGTGAGCTTTTTTTTAATCTTTTTTCCCTTGTTCTTTTACTTTTACGTTTGCCTTTTCAGGCCGATAAAAAGAAAAGACAAATTAGGACTAATGCTTTGTTTGTTTAACCTTTGTTCTGTTTGCTTACCTGTTCAAACGCTGTTTTGATCATTTATGGAATACCTATTATCAGTGACGTAATGTTAGTGTTATCGCTGACGCGTCAGAGGCAGACTTGAGGTTTTAAAGCGAGGGTTTGAAGGGCTAATATTATATCTTAATAACGGCGGAGAAAATAGTTGTGGTTTTTTCGCTCTTTTCGTGAAAGGAACTTTGTTGAATTTGCTCTCATTCATTTATTTCCACAGCGAGACAATTTGTTAAAGACCGACAATACATATGAGCTGTATGTATGTTTGTGTGTATCGAAGGGCGTATGTGTGCGAGTTCATCTGTTAGACATCTGAAGCCATTTTGCAGTTGAGTCGTTTCCAAATAACGGAAAAAGACCATCAAGGATTTCCTCCCAATTAGATTCTTCATTGTCGGACTTCCTTGTTTGGTTTCAAGTGATACTGATACTCACCTTCATCTGTGTGCTAGTTGGTCACCTCATAATGTTTACCAACATCCACAGGGGGTAATCCAACACCCCAGCCACCCTACATCAGCCCCGCTGCGATCCCACCCATGGCGTCCCACCCCTTTCATCCTGCTGTGAGCTCGCGGCTCTCCATTAGCTTGCCCGTGCTAACCGGCAGCGGCAGCACAGTGCTAATTAACTTTGCATTCTAGCGACAGAGCATCACATTTTCAGCCCGCCACCCATGACTTTAACCTCTGACCTGGCCCATTCTGTTCTGACCCAGTCGGACTGTCTCTCTCGCTCTTTGTCGCTCTGTCCCTCTTTCTGTCTCTTTTTAATCTGTAATTCTCTCTCTTTAATTCGTTCTTGTCTTCTCTCTCTCTTTATATATATTATCTCTCTCTCTCTTGGTCCCCCTCGCTCTTTATTTTTCTCTCTCACTCACTCTGTCTTTCACTCCTTCTCCCTCTCTTCAAGTTATCCCTCTCTTAATCTCTCTCTCTCTCTCTCTATCCCTCTCTCTCCCTGTCTCTGTCTCTCCTCCACAGCTCAAACCATCATCGTGGGTCTCTTCTACCACAACATGCACAGCTACTACAGAGAGATCAGCCCCGCGAAGACGAGGTCAGAGGAGTCTGGAATACAGCCCCTCCCCACACACACATACACACACAAACACACACTCACTCACACACTTAAGCACACACACTCACAACACACATATAAGCACAAACACACACACACACACTCACAACACACACATAAACAGAAACACACAAACACACACACACAAACACACACACACACACACCCACTCACACACACACATAATCACACACACTCACAACACACACATAAACACAAGCACACACACACAACACACACATACACACACTCACAACACACAATACACCCCCCCCCCCCCCCCCCCCCCCCACCCCCCCACCCCCACCAAACACAATGCTCTGTTCAATTCTGTTTATTACTCAACCTTTTCGTTTCTTATTTGGATGCGTTTGATGGGTGGGCGAGGACTCGCACGTTGTTTACAACAACCTAACTTGTTTACTGTAAGGCCAACAATCAGGCTGCTCTTGGATGAATGGACAAGCTGATGAATGCTGTGAGTGTAAACGGGTCAAAATGGCTTCCTGTACCGGGGGGTCCGGACACGGAACAAGTGGGGGGCCATGTCCCCTGGTATGCACGGACCTCCAACCTGGGCCCCCTCATGTCTCCTGGTCCACACAGACCCCCAGCCTGGCCCCCCTCATGTCTCCTGGTCCACACAGACCCCCAGCCTGGCCCCCCTCATGTCTCCTGGTCCACACAGACCCCCAGCCTGGCCCCCATCCTGGTCCACACAGACCCCCAGCCTGGCCCCCATCCTGGTCCACACAGACCCCCAGCCTGGCCCCCCTCATGTATCCTGGTCCACACAGACCCCCAGCCTGGCCCCCTCATGTCTCCTGGTCCACACAGACCCCCAGACTGGCCCCCCTCCTGGTCCACACAGACCCCCAGCCTGGCCCCCATCCTGGTCCACACAGACCCCCAGCCTGGCCCCCCTCCTGGTCCACACAGACCCCCAGCCTGGCCCCCCTCCTGGTCCACACAGACCCCCAGCCTGGCCCCCTCATCCTGTTCCACACAGACCCCCAGCCTGGCCCCCATCCAGGTCCACACAGACCCACAGCCTGGCCCCCCTCCTGGTCCACACAGACCCCCAGCCTGGCCCCCTCATGTCTCTTGGTCCACACAGACCCCCAGCCTTGCCCCCATCCTGGTCCACACAGACCCCCAGCCTGGCCCCCTCATGTCTCCTGGTCCACACAGACCCCCAGCCTGGCCCCCCTCATGTCTCCTGGTCCACACAGACCCCCAGCCTGGCCCCCATCCTGGTCCACACAGACCCCCAGCCTGGCCCCCTCACGTCCCCTGGTCCACACAGACCTCCCTTCCTGGGCAGCCTGGGGCCACGTTCTTATCTGCCCCCATCTCAAACACTCTCCCTCTCCTCCAGTGATACACCCTGCCATTAGCTCCCAAACCATTTGGTCTCCCCCTTGGCTACGCTCCCACCAGCAGGCAGGCGAACGTGGTGCTTTTGATGAACCACACTGTTTACTTTTACATGAGATGGGACTAGGTCCTCAAATTAAAGCTTCTGCGTTTAAACTATTTCTTTTGGTTGTTTATAATAAACAGGGAATGTAATCATGCAATTATAGGCAGAGAGATGAAATCAAATCATTTTCTATTTGATAGTGACGGTCAAGAATTCTCTCTCTCTCTCTCTCTCTCTCTCTCTCTCTCTCTCTCAGGATTAACGGGGCAGCAGACTTTAAGGACCATAAGATCCAGGTGGCCAGCTACCTGATCTCCCTCAAGGTGGAGCCCTCACCGGCCCTGTCACTCAACCTGTCGGGATCGCCGCTCATTAAGATCGTCCTCACGCACATGCTGGTAAGTGCGCTCTCTCTCTCTCTCTCTCTCTCTCTCTCTCTCTTTTGCTCTCTTGCTCTCTTGCTCTCTCATCTTCATCCATGTCCTCGAAAACTTTGTTTTGGTCTTTTTTTTACTCCTGTCATTTTGGTGCCTTCTTATCAGCTGTGAAACACACAAACACACAAACACAAACACACAATTCCAGTTGAGTGAGTAATTCATGCAGGGAAAGTGTTTGCTGCACTGAGGAGTTTCCAGAAGGTCAGCAATGTGGTGGATGATTGGGCGTAGGCAACAATCACCTTATCAGGAGGAAGAGGGCCTTAGTTTACATAGTTAAAGACAACTCCCCCACCAACACAAACACACACGCATACACGCATGCACAAACGCACACACGCACACACACACACACATGCACGCACATACGTACACACACGCGCGCACACACACATACACACACACGCACAAACACACACCACCCCCCCCCCCCCCCCCCCCCAACTCCGTCGTTTGGAGATTGTTTTTCTTTGTACGAAGACAGAGCAAGAGGTACTCCAGGGGTCTCAAGGGAAGGAAACACACGGAGGGCTTCATGATGTTCCTCCACAGAGCATGTGGTGTCCAGAGAGCCAACATGATTATGGAGATTCCAACCGTGCGGGCTTGCAGGGCCTTTTGAAAGGAACAATAACTTGCTTTTATGAACTTTTAAAATGCAGTTGGAAATCTCAAATTAAAACAGGGCCTCTGAGGCTCTTTACGTTTGTGTGATCATGAACTGATAACATCATGACGCTGGAGTCTGCCCACGTTTTCCAAGACACTCTAACTCGATTTTGGGCAATTTGCAACGTCATCTGCAGTTTATAACATGCTGAATGACAAGGTCACTGAATTAATAAATAATCTTGCCCCGTTTCAAATGGAATGTGTGGATCATTTTATCAGCTATACAAGTCATTCAACAGTGAAAAAGAAAAGATTGACTTTCTACAATGAATAACCAATAGGGGCTCAGTCTCTCTCTCTCTCTTGCTCTCTCTCTCTCTCTCTCTCTCTCTCTCTCTCTCTCTCTCTCTCTCTCTCTCTCTCTCTCTCTCTCTCTCTCTCTCTCTCTCTCTCTCTCTCTCTCTCTCTCTTACAGTTTTTTAAGAATGCAAATGAAAACCACGCAGCTCTAGTGGAACCATGGAACCCAAGCTTTTGCTTCCCATGTGAACTAAATGTTTACGCGACCATCATCTTGGCCCGGTTCCTGCGACGATGACAACCCTGTTTGTTTCACCAGACGCTAGTAGGACAGGACCTTTGTTGTGCTGCTGCTGCCTGAGATGCCCATGGACTCGGGTCGGTCTGCGCGTCGGCTGAAGTTTCTATTTGAGTTGGACCGCCTCGACTTGTGAAGGCGAGAATAAATCTGCACGCTCACATTCCTTACTCGCTAGCCCACTGCGAATAAGACGAGGCGCTGTTATGCTTTCATGCTAACGCACACTGATTGGAACGTATCATAGCACCACGACTAAAATGGCCTATAAGCTTCAATCTTGATTTTTTTTTTTAGAAATGATGTAACGTTCTGGCAGACATCATGCTTGGCTGTGACCAAGAAATGGTCAAGGAATAAGGGTTGCTTTTTGCTATTACCGTTCTTGGTTTCGACTGATCTGGTGGTGGGAGCGAAGGAAAAAAAGAAATATTTGCAGAATTGTAATCTGTTTGGCAGCTGGTTTGTGCCTATTACCCTCTTAAGCATGCAGGGAGAGCCGAGTGATCCACAAGCAGCAGCACAGTGTGAGGCAGACCTTTCCCTTCATTGTTTTATGTCCCTCTTTACTGTCTGCACAAGTCCACCGCTCCAAAATGGCCTCTCATGGCGATGGGCCAGTCGCTCAAGAGTGGTGATTTGTGATTGACCTCTCTGTTTAGACTTTGGAAGGTAGCCCCAGAGGAGACAGGCACCCAGTTACTTCATTAAAAGCTAGCGGGGGGGGGGGGGGGGGGGGGGTGTGTATCTACAGACAGCGCACCTATATTTCTTAGTTCTCTCTTCGTTCAAGAGTCAACCAGAGTCATGGTTACGAAAGGGGCCTGTGTTCTTTGCCGTCCCCAACAAAAAAGGAAAAAAAAACACGGAAAAACAAAGAAGGACAAAGGTCCTGTGGAATCCACTGACCCGGAGCCTGGATCGGCGTCAGTGTGCAGGCGTGACCCTGCTCCGATGATTGATACCCGATGTGCAAAGATACCGATGCACCCTCCCCTCACTACCTCCACCGCCGCGGCTGAGGTCGTGGTCATGCCCCGCCCAGCCAGCACCACCTACGTCTGGGGCTGAGTTGGAGGGGGAAAGGCTGGGGGATGTGTAGAGAATACCGCTTTCGGCACCCAGGAAAGGTACGATAGGTTTTCTCACGGCTTTCCAAGCACTCCTCCACGGAGCCCGGCCCGGCAACAGTGATTCATCGCCCTGGTCTTTCTCCGATACGCACCGGGTGTGGGATGGAAGACCGGGAGGAAAGAAGAGAAAAAAAATACAGCGATGAGGGGGAGAAAAAGAGGAGATGGGGGGGGGGGGGGGGGAGAAGGGGAAGAGGAGAAGAGGGGGAGCGTGGTTAAACACCAAGCATACATATGTATAAAGTAATCTCCCCGCGCCTCCCTCTCCTGCCCTCGTCTCTCAGCGCCTCATAGCGATGGAATGAAGTGAACAAATGGAAAGATTGATTTCATAAGCAAGGCCATCTTCTGTATTTTTTTTCCAAGGGTCAAAAGCAAAAGGGATTGAAAAAGCAGATTTTGACAAGCAGGACCTGACTTTATGGGCTAATAAAGTGCTGTGTTAGTTTGGCTTCTTCTGACTGCAGGCCAATGGGAGCACAGGACTGAGGCCCCCAGCGCTTCTGGGGCTGGGAGAAGCCATTGTTAAAAATAAGACTTAAAATGTACGTTTTATTTACAAATCAGAGCTCGCGCTCGCACCGTCGTGACCTTTCCGATAACTGCAATCATCTTTTCAGAGACCCAGATTTGAGGATCTACGATTTTTATTTATTTATTGACAGTCCATTTGAACCTGCTTCTTAAAGGGATACATCCCTCTAGGGTTTTCCTTCTATTTACCTGATGATTGAGATGTGTGGACGTGACCAGACCAGCGGTATTTCTCTAAACGAACACACCTGTTCTGTCTTACTGTCCTGCTTCATTGTCTGCGCTACGCGATGCTAGCTGGCTACCTAGAAAGCAAGTCCACCTGGCTTTTCGCTGCTTGATCTTGGCAGAGATGTTGGCCAGCCACAGAGAAGTGACTTAATCACATATGATTAGAAGGATTAAACTGTGATTTAAAATGGATGTCTTTCCTTAGCAAATCAGTGTAAATCTTAATCCTACTCTGGCAGTGGTTAGTCATGGAAGGTGGAGTTTGGTAGAAAGAAGGTCAGGGGAAAGGGATGGAGACTTTGTGGACGTCTAGACAGGTTGGAGTTTCCTTCTAACGAATTGTTCAACAGCATCGTTGAACATAAACAAACAGTCTATTTCAAGCTCTTGGATACCCTGAATCCCAATCTCTTTCCTCGTTTATGAACCCACACTTCTATCAGTCCTCTCTGCCACCATGATAACTTAAATAGTAATAACACTCGCTTATTGCCAGGCTTTTTATAACTCTGAGCACACGCCCAAACTTAATCTCTCTCTCTTTATCCCTCTCTCTCTTTCTCTCTATCCCTCTCTCTCCCTCTCGCTCTCCCTCTCTCCCTCTCTCCCTCTCTCCCTCTCTCCCTCTCTCTCTCTTGCTCTCTCAAGCTTCCTCTCGCTCTACTCTTCTCTCTCTCTAAAGCTTCCTCTCTCTCACTCTTTATCTCTCTCTCCCACATTTTCTCCTCACGATCGCTCACTCTCTCCCTTAACCACCCACACCCTTACAGCCACCCAACACACACATTCCTCACACATACATTCTGTCTCCCACTCTCACACACTTATTTACACACATACACACCCACACATACTCTCACATACACACACATTTACACACACACACACACACACACACACACACACACACATTCAACACACACACACACACACACACACACACACTCACACTCACATGATTATGAGCCAATGTGTTGATCAATTACAGATGGTGGTCTAGCAGTTGCTGGTCTGTACTCTCCAAAAGTATTGCATCGAGAGTTTCAGTACACCGCCAACAGGCCTTTTGTCACTCGATCCCTGATAGCTGCACCACGCCGACAGTGACAACAACAACAACAACAACAACAACAACAACAACAACAAAGAAAACAACAAAGAAAACACTAGCATCAACCACTTCTGCCATGTGTCATGTCTTGATCCCGTTCAAATGACCACATGAAACAAACCCGGGACGGCTCAGAGTCGGGCGCCGCATAGAGATCCCTAACATTTCTAAATTCATGGATGGCACGCAGAAAGAAGAAGCCTTGAACCCCCCCCCCCCCCCCCCCCCCCCCCCCCCCCCCCCCCCCCCCCCCCCCCCCCCCCCCCCCCCCCTCTCTGGTGTTGTTGTGCCGTGAGCATGCCCACCCAACCCACTGACACGCACCCTGACACGAGTTCCACTAATGCTCCCATCAAAACAAACGCCGAGATGTGCGCAGTTGTTTAATTGGCTGTGATGCTACTTCACACCCTCTCAGGCCTTTCAGCGCTCGCTCCGTTGTTCTCGGTCTCCAAAACCACAGCTGCATGGCTCGCTACGTGTCCCCTGGTATCATGACATCACCCCAGGCCCTCTCGTTCCTCTGTGTTGCTGCGTCCACTCGCTAGGCGCAGTGGCGTGCTTGCTTCACATGTGTGCTGCCATGTGGTTGATGTAGCAGCCCTGTGGTTTGAACTTGTTTCTATTGATCTGATATACAGTACATATACCTATATATAGATTGTGTATTAGAACAGCATATATATATATATATATATATATATATATATATATATATATATATATATATATATATATATATATATATATATATATATATATATACAAAATCAACATTTGTATTGATTGTATTGAGGGAAGTTGGGTGTCTGTGTGCATGAAATGTGAACCCTGATACCGTGTTTGTTCTGCATGCTGTTGCCAAGCCGTTTGATCAGATATAAATACCGTATGCACGTGCGTATGGGACTCTCCTGAACATAGAGAGAAAACAAGGCGTTTTCTTACCTTCCTCATGTCAGCAGTGTACATTGACTGTCTGGAATACATTATGTGCCATGTCTAATGTGATCTGTCAAGTCAGATACCCCGACATCTCAATTCAGTTAACTCAATAACCCTCCCTTCCTATGTCGTAAACACTTAGTCATGGAGGGATGGTCATTGTAGTTTTAATGAAAGTAGCTCCGCGAGGGTAATTAACTGTAGAGTTGCATTTCATGGCTGCTATGATTCCCGCTGGCAGTCATATTGTTCGGAGATGATATCAGCACCACATGCAGTTTTTGGAATTGCTATCCAAAGGGCACTTTGGCTTTCCCACAAATTTTGGAAAAATGTTAATGTTGAGAAGAAAAAAGAAAGCTAATTTCTCATGCACTCAACATAATTCTGAGTGTAAATCTGCTATTTCAAGCCTCAGAAGAGATTTTGAGTAAGCACAACTTGGATTTTTGTTGTGTTGCTTCTGAAATACGTCTCAGCGGATTTCAGGCTTCGTTGTCTTTCATCCATGAAGCTTATTCAAATAGTCTAAAATGTAGAACAAAAAGAGGGTACTGTTGAGTTGAATAGTCAAAAGAGTCTGGCTTTACATGTGAGTTGTGTGTGTGTGTGTGTGTGCGCACACAACCATTTGCGTGCATACGTATGTGTTTGTGTGTGTGTGTGCGTGTGTGTGTGTGGGGGGGGGGGGGGGGGGGGGGATGCCTTAGCATGTTGGCATAGCATGCTGACACATTATCTGTTGCCTTGCCCATGTTCTAACAATTTGGAAAGCAACCATTTGACTCGGCCCAGAATCTCCCGACGGCTTCGGATGCAGAGAGACATTCGGTGTCAGTGTTGGGTACAGCTTCTCCAACCACAGAGAGGGCTGATAGCTCCAGCTCTGTCACTCACAGGGTCGTCTGTCTGACGGACACTCCGGCAGGGCAGAGAGGAGCTCCAACGGCTCAACGCTAATTGCTAGGTTTTGTCATGGAGGGATTACGACGCAGATGTGACAGGAAGAACGCCATGCCTTCTCAGCCCAGCCGTCCCAACCATTTTAAGGGATGAACGATGCCTTGGAAACCCATATGCTTTTGATCAACGGGACAGATATGCCCCTCCCACCACCACCACCACCACCACCACCACCACCACCACCGGTCGGCAAGGCAGAGAATGGGTCTACAGTCATTCCGTGTCTGTTTGCCATCACAAGGCGAGCGAGAGAAACTTGGAGCCATTAGCCGAGAGCGTATAGTCAGCCAGCTGCTCAGAACCCAAGCTCTGCTTCAAATCTCCCCTCGCCCTCATAAATTGTTACGCAACACTCTGCCACAGGACGGGCATATCAACATCACAGAGGGGTCCCCTCGCTGCTGTAAGGTCCCCTTAATGGGTAACAGCCTTTACCTTCACAGCTGGTTCTGACTACATCCCGCACCTGAGTCAATGCAGTCATCTCCATACAGGATTTTCCTGTGTTTGTGTGTGTGTGTGTGTGTGTGTGTGCGTGCGCATGTGCCTGTATGTGTGTGTGTGTGTGTGTGTGTGTGTGTGTGGTATTTAACCCCCTTTGCAACCAGCGATGCACTGCTTGGTCAAAGCTTTGTCAAGGTTCCAGCAACACCTCTGTTATCTAGGCTCCATCTTGGGCCGGGTCCAACCAGAACAGTCCCTCCTCCATCCCATAATCCCTCCCTCCCTCCGTCCGTCCGTCCGTCCGTCCGCTCCATGGCTCTGTATCTCCAGGGGGGTGACCTCGGTCAATTGCTCCAAGTCCGCTTTCACCGGCACCTTCTGCTGTTAATAAAGAGTTGGAGCGTCCAGGCTGCAGTTCTGCAAAAGGAGAAGGGGAATGTGTGGTGGGGGGGGGGGGGGGGGGGGGGGGGGGGGGATTTCTATGTGCATTCTAACACTCACCAGTGACATGTGGATTCGCATCCCTCTCCTGCAATATTGGCCTCGCCGGACACACGTTTGCTACAGATGATGGCAGGCCAAGCGCCACTCCACACTTGTGTGATTATCTGATTTGTTTGCACCGTTGCTTTTTTTGCGGACTTTGTTATAGTACTATTTCAATCCGGCGACGATTACGAGTTCAACGGGATTCGGTGTTGATGGACCTTCTGTACCGTGGGCAACAACCAGCGGCCCTAGGTCTGGACCTGAATGTAGACGATAGTTCAGTGGCTGCGGAGAGTTGCTGCAGGATTGTAAAGAGAAAGGGGGGGGGAAACAGGGCGAGGAGCAAGCAGTATGCCGTCCTCAACCACTCTCACATCTGCATCGACTTTAACATCAACACAAGTTGAGTCACTGAAACCCCGAGGAGTGTTGTGACTTCGCCCCAGGAAGCAGTGCTACTCAACGTATGTGTTAAAGCCTACTGGCCGGTCCCCATCGGGGTGTTGAAGCTGGGTGGATACCATGCCACGTCCCCTTGGATCTAGCGCGTAGCCATCCTTTCTTTCTAAGGGTGGATTAACCAGGAGGCCTGCAGAGGCTGCATGGGAGGAAACAGGACAGAATGAGAGCAGCTCTTGTGTTACAATGAGGCCAACGACGTATTGAGCCGCTCCTGGTAATATGAATCACGGAGCCTATGGGGCCAGGAAACAGACAGTCTGTCAGTTGCACTCCTCTCTCTCTCTCTCTCTCTCTCTCTCTCTCTCTCTCTCTCTCTCTCTCTCTCTCTCTCTCTCTCTCTCTCTCTCTCTGACTCTGACTCTCACTTTTTCCAGAAGGAAGCGGTACAGACGGCAATCTCAACATACACTTATCCAGCCTCAGGAGTCTGGGCCTCTGGGCCAATCAGGAGAGGCTTGTCATCGCTCCAGTGTACAGGCGGCCAGGCTCTCTTAGTGTTTGTTTTCTACGGACGACAGATCGAAGGAGGGAGGGAAGACGTTGAATAGGTTCAAACCCCTGCCCCGCCAAGCCCTGATTAACAAATTCTTGCTCTCTAGCCATTCGATCGCTCTCCCTGGGTAGAGTCCAAATGGCATATTAAGGAATTATTTGGAAGAAGTGAGTTGTAATCAAATAAAACCATTGAAGACGCACAGCAGTCTCTGCTGCGGTAATAATCACCTTCGCGCCTTCCAGTGCCAGTTCCTTTCTGTCTCTTTTGTTTTGTCGTGATCCCTGGCTATTTGAGACCAAGTACCCTTTTAGATGTTGCACGGCAACCGAACACCAATGGGGTTCTTAGTTGAGACGGTGTGTTTTATACACTGTGTTTAAACCACAGATTCTCTATTTTAAACTTTGATCAAGTAAGCCGTAATGCCTCTGGTGATGCCATATGGATCGAAGAAAGAAAGAAAGGAAGAAATAAACAATAAGAAACAAAGAAACAAAAAAACACGACAGAAAGAAGAAAGAAAGAATGGAAGAAAAAGGGAACGAATAAATAACTAAATGAATCGATTTTCAAATAAAACAAATGTCCAAGACATATTGACTAACTGAATCAAGGCATGTGGTAAATCCCCAGCTGTCAGCTGTTATTTTATAACGGTTTGTTTTCTCTTCTAATTTTCTCTTTTTAGACCAAAGACCAAGAGGAACAAGCAGTTAATCAGAGCAACAAAGTCTTCCTCTATTGTGCCTTCTTAGATTATAGGTGAGTCCCTGTCGCTTTGCACAAAGCACCAAGTCCAGCATGCTTCCAATTATGTCCACCCCGAACGAATGGTCCCAGAGAACAAATACAAAGAAGAACGCTACAATTACAACGTCTTACAAGTTTTTTGGATGACTCAAATTAAATGAATGCACTGTAAAAAAAAATCAGACATCGTAGTCACTCAAATAATGCTCTTTTTGAATTCGCGGTTCTGACATTGAGATGGATGGTGTAAAACACAGCATTGCATCCTGAGGCATGGTATGCACGCAGCTCTCTCTGTAGAAACACGGTAATCACATCAGCAGAGCCAAGCGGCTGTTGAGAATGCATAAGTCATTTTGTTTTAGTGTGCTTTCGTTGGACTCAGAATGCTTCCTCCCTCCGCTCCACTGGTGCCCCAAAGTTCAAGAAAAATAGGAATTATTGGATTGTCCTGTCACAGATTAAATGCCGTATAACACATCTCCATGCACGTCCAGCAACAGATCCCATCACATGTTTCCGATTGTTGCAAGTTGTGTTTGCAGGGAAAAGAGTTTCATTTATCTTGTACTATCTTGAGAACATTTCTTAAGGAGATATGAGTATTGAATCAAGTCATAGTACAAAATCGGTTTCTTTGTATTTACATGACTCGCTGCTAACAATGGCTGTTGTCTCCTCTGTGTCTCCAGTTCAAAGGAGGGAGTATGGTGCAATCAGGGATGCGTGCGTTCAGGTGGAAACATGAACTACTCGGTGTGTCTGTGTAACCACCTGACCAACTTCGCCATCCTCATGCAAGTCGTGCCCGTGAAGGTAGGACATCTTTGTCAGGGTTTCACACAACAACAACAAAAACCAAACACGAAACAGAATATCCTAGATGTGATGGGCAGCCCTGCAGGCTATATTTATATATATATCAGGAAAGACTACTTTATGTCTGAAAAAGTTTATTGATGCACAATTTTAGACCCCATCGTGATTTCTTCTTCTTCATGGGATGAAGAAGCCCGGAAATCCGCCGGGAGGAGAGATGATGGAGTCTAGACACTGGTGGTAGTGAGGTGGCTAGATGAAATCCCTGGTGGAGTCTGCTCTGCAGCTCCTGCTGCAGGAGACAGAAGGAGCCCAGGACTTGGAGGAGAATGGGATGGAGGCCGGCTGCAGCTAAATTTAAATGAGACAGTGAGGGACTTGATGACTGGGGCATAATTGCACTGTAAGAAAGCACAATTTCACTCGTCAATAAAGGAAAGGGAACCTGATTGGCAGAGTAGAAAGGGGGGGGGGGGTTCTCGACAGCATGAGAATGTTTGAGGGGTGTATTTCCCTCAGCAGCAGTAACAGTGCTGGTGCATTTTATGTCTACCCCAGTTTGGGTTTGACTTAGGCAACCTCTCCTCTTGAAAGATACAAAATGGGGACACCAGGTCCCTATGAGGGTTAGGGTTAGGTGCCAACACGGGCAGACATGACATAACATGAACAAACAATCAAATTAATCAATACAAGGCAAAGACCCACATTCATGAAATGAGGTCCATCAAAACAGGGAGAAGCACCCGAACTTGCCTTTCACAGTAGTGTTTGGGTACCTGCTGGGTCACTGCTTATTGGTGAGTGAAATGACAGAGCACTTTGTGGTGATAAGCAGTGCACTGTGGTGATAGACATTAGGGAAGCAGCAGTCCATAAAAGCAGACCATTCGCTGGGTGGGGCCTGGTGTGTTCCTCAATGGTCTGGTCACTGCACTGGTCTGAGGGATGTTGGAAAGAAAGGAGTGGTGTATCATCACACAGCGACCCACCACCCCTTCTTGCTGGTTTCTTTGGACGACATATCTCTGCAGGGCAAGATGCATGTCTACATGTTAATCTGTGCAGAGCTCTGGGTGAGCGGAGGCATCTGACCCAGAGCAGTGTTGTTTAGTCCTCGTGCCTTCATGAGGAGAAGCTCTGTGGGAAACCCTAATGATGTGCAGCCTTTAAGTCCACAGAGAAGTCCGTCTCTCTCGCTCTTCCTGGACCGTAAGGCTCACAAAGGGGGCAGTTTTTGTATAATTCTGTTTGACACGTGGGATCTGCTGTTACTGCAATCACATGGAAATCAGGAACAACTGATTCAAAACCAGATCCTTGGAATGGCCTGGATGGATCCCGCCGGCAGGGTTAGGGTTTTCCCCCCGGCAGAAGACACCTTTACCTTTATCTATTGATCCCAGATGGGACTTTTGGGTCAAGATGGGATTCACAACACTTATAACAAGTTTTAGGAAGAACAAAATCATAATATGTATTGCTTAATGTATTAATAACCCCAATAAAGATTTTAGAAGCTTTCTAGATAATGAAAAATATTCTGATGTTTTGTAGTAGTTTTGCTTAGTAATATTATATTAATAGTCTCGGTGTGATTATTAGTTGGATAACTCATTAATACAATTATTTATTTTATATATATATATATATATATATATATATATATATATATATATATATATATATATATATATAAATATATATGTATATATATATATATACATTTTTACATATTGTGCTAAGGGAAAAGAGCGCTTTCAGTTTTTCTTTCATTCTTTTAAACGTTATTACAATGACATGATGTCACACGGTAATGAGGGTCACTAACACGGTCATCTGCATCCATCTCATCAAGACCACTTTATGTTTCCTGGCCACCCCGTCTTCTAGTGAACACTAAAGGAAACATGGCAGGGACTGTGGAATAGAGTATGGTAGAGAGAGTCTAACCTTAATCACTTACTTCTGTACATCTTGGCAATGCCACATACTTTTAAGAAGTGTAGCGATGCTTCTAGGCTCCCTTCCGGCCAACAGAGGTCGCTGTTTCCTTAATTGCATTCTGGCTCATCTCCAGATTTCTGGCTTCACTTGTGGTTTGGAAGCATGGCTGGTTGCTTAAAAACCCACTCGTAAACAAGATAATTATATGTTTATACTTTATTGCTATGTACTCTATAATTTGTCTTTTTGTTTTTGCTTTATTTCTGCACAGCTTAGTGAGGTCCACCAGGTGGCGCTGTCCATCATCGGCTACATTGGTTGCTCCATCTCCATCTTCTGTCTCGCAATCACTCTGGTCACTTTTGCAATCCTGTCGTGAGTATAGTTACATCATTTGTATTGTATTGTTTTGAAATGTACATATATTTTATTGATCTACATTTGATCCTTTAGTTTCACCATTATTCATCATTATGTATTGTTTATATCTTTAGTATTTTTAGTTTTGGGACTTAATGGACTTTTTGGCTTATATCCATGGCGTCATTGTGCCCCATCTGGAGGGGAATGACAACAACAAGCAACGCAGCTTTTAATTGACTTATCTCCCCAGTGTGTGTGTCTGTAAAGCATTTTTATTGGTGCGTGCTTTTACAGTGTTTGTATTGATGTGTGTTTTTACAGTGTTTGCAGTGATGGCATATGGTCTTGTGACTTGCTCACAGGCTCCTCTGCATTTTAACATGGACTTCAACACTGATTAGCACTAGTTTAACTGACAGAGCTCAGAGAGTAAGAGCAAAACCCCTGTCTAGTAACCGTTTGTCCACCGCAGCATACTCTCTCCTCTTGTTCTGGTCACATTCAGACTGTGAGAGTAATCATGAAGTTTGCAGATTGCGAGCCTTTCGATCTACATCCTCGTGAGCCCAGCCGTGGGTCCAATTGTAGATGATGTAGTCAGAGGGTGCAGAGCTTTCCTCCCTCTCTTCTGACGAGATGTCCATAGAGTTCTACAGGAGGCCCAAGCAGTACCGCCTGTTTAAGGGACTTGACTGTACCCTGCTGTCATGTGGTCAGGTCGGTGAGCACCATCCGTAACCAGCGCTACCACATCCACGCCAACCTGTCCTTCGCCATCCTGGTGGCGGAGATCCTGTTGCTCATCAGCGCTCGCTTTGAGCCGGGCACGGTAGGCTTCTCCTCTGCGCTACTGCTTTTATCCTCTACTCCTCCCCTCTATCCTCCACCATCCTCTTTCCCTCTGCTCTTCCTCCCCTGTCCTCCCCATCCTCCTCCCTTGACTCCTTTTCCTCCTCTTCCTGTCCTATCCTCCCCTATCATCCTCCTCTTTTCTTCCTCTCCTATCCTCCCCCCATCCTCCTCCCTCTACCCCTCTTCCTCCCATTATCCTCCCCATCTTCCTTTCCTCTACTCTACTTCCTCCCCTCCTCCCCCATCTTCCTTTCCTCTACTCTACTTCCTCCCCTCCTCCCCCATCTTCCTTTCCTCTACTCTACTTCCTCCCCTCCTCCCCCATCTTCTTTTCCTCTACTCTACTTCCTCCCCTCCTCTTCTTACCAAACATTAAGGTCGTCACCCCAGCCAGGAAAAAAGGAAATTAATCATATTCATGTTTGTGCGTGCTTTCATGTTTGTGTGTGCGTGCCGTTATGTCCGTGTGTGTCTGTGTGTGTTTGTGCATACTTTCCTATTTATATGTGTGTGTGTGTGTTTGTGAATGTGTGTGTGTGTGGTTGTGTGTGTGCGTGCGTGCCTGTGTGTGTGTGTTGTTTTGTGTGTGTGTTGTTTTGTGTGTGTGTTGTTTTGTGTGTGTGTTGTTTTGTGTGCGTGCCTGTGTGTTGTTTTGTGTGTGTGTTGTTTTGTGTGTGTGTGTGTGTTGCTTTGTGTGTGTGTGTTGTTTTGTGTGCGTGCCTGTGTGTGTTGTTTTGTGTGTGTGTGTTGTTTTGTGTGTGTGTGTGTGTGTGTTGTTTTGTGTGTGTGTTGTTTTGTGTGTGTGTGCCGGTGTGTGTGTGTTGTTTTGTGTGTGTGTGTGTTGTTTTGTGTGTGTGTTGTTTTGTGTGTGTGTGTGCGTGCCTGTGTGTGTGTTGTTTTGTGTGTGTGTGTGCGTGCCTGCGTGCGATCCAGCTGCCCTGTAAGGTGATGGCAGTCTTGCTCCACTTCTTCTTCCTGAGTGCGTTTGCGTGGATGCTCGTGGAGGGCCTCCACCTCTACAGCATGGTGGTCAAGGTGTTCGGATCCGAAGGCAGCAAGCACCTGTACTACTACGCCATAGGCTGGGGTATGCCCGTCGCTAGTCCAAAAAAAAAGTATATGTATAGTAACAATAAGAATAATAATAAAATGATTAGTAATTATATATTGGATTTAAACAAAGGAATAAACAAAGTTCTTTAGTTGTCAAATTTGTCCTTTTTTTTTTTTTTTCGTTATTTGTCAGTAACTGCGACAATAACATCTCACTGGAGCCTCTTTCCCTCAAACCAACTCCTTCCTCAATGCAAACTTATTACTAAAATCATTATTTCAACATCAAATAATGACTCACATTTGACTTGTCTACGCTCGTACAAAGGCCTTGCCTAAGTGGACGGACCTGGGTTAAACTATGACACGTTGAACTCATCACTCAGAGTTCCCCCGCTCGCTTTCCCCTCCGCACACTGAAACAATTAGTGGAAATAAGATCTCCCTCAGATGAGTAACCGCATTTTCTGCCAAAGTAGTTCTTTCACGTCGTGGGCCAACTGCAAAACCGAATGCCGGATACACACACGCGTATGATGGAAAGCAATCATTTTGTCATTAATGGTTCCCGCTGTTGTGCAACGATAACTCACTTTTTCTCCTCTTTCAATGTAAAAGATCCCTTTTTTGTTATTTGGTAACGTTAAATGACCCCAGGTCAGGTCGCAACAAGCAGGAGCCGTGCACGTGTGTGACGTATTAACTGTGACATTGTATAATATGCATAATAGATAGGCTTATCTTAGAAATATGCATGAGCAATGAACAGCACAACGCCTGAGAACGTGTTACAACAAAGTCCTGGGTCGAGCGCAATTAGCGAGGACATCTCATAGCTTTGTTTCAGTTTATATATACATTAATATATCACGAGATGGATGGGGGCAGGACCCCCTGAGGCCATTTAATGAAAACCACACCTATCTGGCATGCTTCACATAATGGAAAGAAACAAAGACGCAATTATTTATTTGGAAATACGACTTTATGGTAACAAACTGTTGTGTCGCTATGACAATGAATGTGGGTCCATTCTGAACAGCGCTAACAGCACAACGCTAAATGAGGACAGTTGATGATGACAGCTTGATGCTCCATAACAGCGTCCTTCAATTCCAAATTGCAGCAGATATTTGGACTAGTAGAGTAATGCCAAATGTTATGCACACAATATGTATTGAAACTTTTACTCTATTTTGGTTTTAAAATGATAGTAACAAAAATAAATAAGCAAATATGATGTCCTTGTGATTCTTTGCTAGTGAAGTTGTGTGATACTCAAACAGCAGTAACCATCTCTGCATGTGTCGCTCCTCCAACAGGCTCTCCTCTGGTGATCTGTGTGGTCTCCATGACCTCGTCAATGCCCAGCTATGGAGAAGTTGATAAGTAAATAAGTTCATCTGTGTGCACAAACAAGCGTTCATTGGATGAAGAGCATCAGTTTAAGTCTGACCCTTGATACTCCATTAATAACAATCAAACTGGAACTGGGTTGAACCCTTATTGGTTTATATCAGTCATTTGTCACCAAACAGATCCCACCCGTGTTTACAGCATGCCTAAATACACATTTACATATTTAGACATGCGCTATGTACTTTTCTACTGCAGCTATTTATTCCATTTAAAATATCCGAGCTAGAAGGTTTCTCAAAATGCGGTAACTGTCTGTGAAAGGTATATACTAGCTAGAACTGTAGCTACAAATCCAGCCACTAGAGGTTGATAACGAGAGAACGTACGTACTGCAGGTTTAAAGGGCTGCTTTTCAACCTTCCCCCTGTTCTCTTTCAGCTGTTGGCTGTCTTTGAAAAACGGCGCCATCTGGGCCTTTGTGGCCCCAGCACTTTTTGTCATTGTGGTAAGAAAGGCCCATTTCAAAACGTTTTACTCCCGTTTTATTCAGTCTTCCCTTCGCCTACCGTTCCGTCCGCGTCCGCGGTGTGACCTAACGGAGGCAATGTACGTGCACTCTCTGTCCAGGTCAACATTGGCATTCTGATTTCTGTGACACGGATTATATCTCGCATCAGCGCAGAAAGCTACAAGGTTCACGGAGATGCTAACGCTGTCAAGTGAGTTCCCCTGAACGTGGACATCGCTCTGAATAAGCGCCATTTGATTTCAAACACGTACGTGACTGCAACCTTCATCGTTTCCCCACTTTCACGCGTAGGCTTACTGCCAAGGCTGTGGCGGTGCTGCTGCCTATTCTCGGCATTTCCTGGATCTTTGGCGTGCTCGCCGTCAACACACATTCCCTGCCGTTCCTCTACATCTTCGCGGTGTTTAACTCATTACAAGTGAGTTCCAACAAGGATTTCTGATGGGGGTGACTCATTGTTTGCTGGACAATGTCACAGAAATTATGTATTCATTCATTTTATTTTTGTACTTTTTTTCATCAGGGATTCTTTGTCTTCCTGTTCCACTGTCTTCTGAACTCTGAGGTGAGGTGTTGTTTGTCCCCACTCTCTCTGTCTGCATGGTTTTAAGCACCCTCGTTGAAAGGGACTCATTGTTGGACTCCCCCCCTCCCCCCCCCCCTGTAGGTCAGAGCTGCCTTCAAACACAAAACTAAGGTGTGGTCCCTCACCAGCAGCTCCATTCGTAACATCAACGTCAAGCCGTTCAACTCCGACATTGTGAGTGTGATCGACGCCAGGTTGAATCGGCCAGAGCTCAGCCATTGCTTGCCATCCACTTATTCTCCAACCCCCTGTCCTACCCCGTCCTCTTATGACCTCCAGATGAACGGGAACAAGGAAGGGATGACCCCCACCAAGATGAACACGTGGGACAAAAGCACCAACTCTGCGAATCGCATCGATCTCTCGGCTGTCTGAAAAACTCTGGCTCAACGTTGGTCGTCTCGCTGGCGGTCAATGCAAGCGAGGGGCGACCGTGTACAACTGCTAGCATAGACTAAACACTGGCCAGAGTACGGCTACTCATCGTCTTTCACCTTATAGTCCACTCAAATGTAGATAGACAACATGGCAAAACACATACAAAATATGGGGGTTTGGGATATTGACGGCAGACGCAGAGGACTGTGCCCCATTACTGATTCCTCATTTAAAGACGTGGATTGGATCTAAACAATGAAATAAGGAAGAAGAAGCCGAGAGAGTGCATGAGTGTGGGGTTTGATACGGGGAAGTGGCTTGACCTTGACCTTCACCATCAACATCAAGTGGCTTGAGGCCATTCTGTCTGTTCAGGCTCTGGACCAGAACCGTTGTTTATACTTTCCCCCATGTAGCCCGAGTCTCTTGTTTGTTTTAGCCAGAGTTTATTTAAAAGGCACTGTGATGCTCTTGGACCTGTACATTATTTTTACACGTTCTACTTCAGTTCAATTTGAATAGGGCGGGGGGTAACAGGGGTTTGCTAACAGGGCTTCACCATGTTGACAGTTGGTAATGGTAATGTGTTGGGAAAAATCTGTTAATGTCTTAACATTGAGGCGATGAAGGTGTTGAATTCACAATGACACATTGCTTAATTTACCTGGTCTATTGGAGGCTGCAAAACAAATGTTCTCACACAGCATTAATCCATTTTTAACAACTTCAAAACAATAACTATAGTTATCTTCAAGGATTATCAGTAAATGAAACCAAACATTCCAATGTATTTATTTATTTCAAATGTATTGTTCAGTATTATGTCACCCGTAAAGAACCACAAGATTCAGTTGTCCATTACTGTTTCACAGGTGTGTTAATAGGATTTCTTCCAGAATTTAACTGACTTTGGTATTATGCAGTACCTCGAATGTTTGTAGACTATATTGTTTTATGCTTTTTAGTTGGGTAGTAAATACTCGGCTGTGTTTCAGACACAGTTCTGTGAATTATGTTTTCAGTTTTCAGCTTGATGTGAGGCTAATTTTCATTCGAAAGGAATGCCTAATTAAATAAAAGTATAATTAAATATATGTTATATATTGTCCAGAAACTGTGAGATTTAATGGAATTTTGTTTTACTCTTGATTGATCTTACACTGAATCACCATCATGTTTTACTGTAAAATCACTCATGTTCTCACTTTTCATTTCCCTTTCTTTTATACATAGGCAATTTAATATTCAATGATTGCTTTCAAGTATTTTAGAAATGGTATTCTATTGTATTTATCAAAACGTTTTTAAGGTACTAGTTGTAGACTGTTGTTCTGTTTCCTTTACATTATGTTCATTAAATACTCAAGATAATATGATAATACAGTGTCTTGGCTTTATTCAAGTTACATTTCTTTCATAAAATAATGCACATTGTTGACCCTTGAACCATGTCTAGCTGGTGCCAAACCCTGCTGGTGCCAAATCCAGCTCTTTTCGGATTTAGGGATTTTTCCACTCACTAACATGTTAGACTTTATGAGGAGACATAAAGTGTGTGTGTGTGTGTTTTACCATAGAAATGGTGAAGAAAATGAAAGGTACATTATTTAGAAAAAAAATCATTTATATATAATATATCCTACTGAAACGCATATATGAAATGTATTCAATAAATAAATATTGAAATCGAATATAAAAGAAGAGAAGGGGTAGGTTGATGGAAGGGGATGTGTGTGCCTAAATCACTCAACATCGTGCAGGTTTGTTTTGCCTCTAAGCACCCCAGCTGCTTATACAACTTGGTTGCAGGAATGATCCAGCCAGTGGACCCATGCACCCAAAGAGAGGCGAGCGTTGTCTGCAGCACCCAGTGCGCATGCTCGCTTTGATATGAATAACTACAGCGGCAGAACGTCTCACAAAGTTAAGATAGGAAAGCTGAATAACGCGTACGCCCTTTGTTGAGTGGTTTTCTGTGGAGACACCTTCCAAAACAGGAATACGAGCATTCTTTTCAGGGAATTTGTAGATATGAGGTCCAGTCGGGGGGCAGAACGAGTTGGTGGACATATGTTGTTGACATAATTTGGGTTTCTAACCTACGCACCGTGGTAGGACGTCGACGCCGGACCGGGGCGACAGCGACGCGCTGCGCTCTATTAGCGGTGTTTAGGGCTTGTCATGTATGGAGACGAATGGTTTTTTTTTAATCGACGAAATGGAAACTGCTGTGACCGAGAAGGTCTCATGGTACTGCGCGTCTGTTTTCCCCCTGACTGCTGGAAACTCTTGATTGTGCTGGAATAGTGTCCGTCATTGTTTGAACCCATGGAGACGGTGGGAAGCTTCGAGTTCAGCAGGAAAGACCTTATTGGGCACGGTGCGTTTGCCGTGGTGTTCAAGGGGAGACATAAAGAGGTATTTCACTTATTTCCCACACCTTTTCGTCTAATCCTCCGGGATTCATACTGGCTGTGTGTTGTGCTTGTAACGTTGTTGTTGTTGTTGTTTTTTTCTTTTGAAGAAGCGCGATTGTGAAGTTGCGATAAAGTGCATCAACAAGAAAAATCTGGCCAAATCACAAGCCCTACTTGGAAAAGAAATAAAGATACTGAAGGTAGGAGGTCAGGGACCTCATTAAAAGAAAATGTGCATCGTCGTTTCGTTCCCGACGCTAACGGTCTCTTGTCTCTCTTCAAGGAACTCAAACATGAGAATATCGTTGGTCTTCTCGACTATCAGGTAAGGGTTGTATTCCCTTTTCCTTGAACTACACTTCAGCGGATCCCGTTCCCTCCCAGGTACCAGACGTCCGTGTGCTCGTCCCGGCGAAGAGCACACGAGCAGACGCGCGGTTCTACGATGACACGTGCAAAAACATTGCACGTCATTCGCACGTGTGCGCGCGGCCCGTTGGTTGGCCCTGTGGTTGTTGTAGTTTTCTAAGTTGTCACGCGGACCCGTGTCCAAGTGTGATGTATTACGAGCACAAACGAAACCCCCCCCCCCCCCCCCCCCCCCCCAATACAAAGATTAATCTTTAACGTTGTAATGCATTGTACGTACCACATTCGGTAGTCCAAACACACGCTAGTTGTGCTTAGAGGCAGAGGAGTGCCTTGTATACGCGGGAAAATGCAAACCTAGGACATAGCTGAAGGCCTATCAGAAGACAGGGCAGCTGGAGACGGGCTAGGTCTTGAAACGTTTGACTCGGCTGTATGTCCGTGCGCCAGTTCTCACCACCCCTAGTTGTTCCACTGTAATAAGCCATTTGATCCTTTGTGTCAGCTATATCACAACAGATGGCTTTGTGTAGCCTAATCTACACCAGGCTGCTGAAACAATAGCCTCCCAAAGAACATAGGCTTCTTGTTGTCCCACAATGTGGGAGGTGTAACACCTGCCTTGGGAGTAGTCGGAAGACTTGCCTGATATAAGGTTCAGTTGATTAATGTTTACAAAGTAACCAAGCAGGTGAATAACTAATTTATCCCACTATTTGTTCCTACAGCCAGTATTAAGTTAACCTGCAACAAGGTGGCATCAAACTGACCGCTCATTCAATCTAATTCAATATTTGGTTTGGGCTGAATCCCAAAATGTCCCCCACCCCCTGTTGTGACTCACAGAGTGGGGCCAGATGGGAGACGCTCTGGTCCAAGGGACGAGCTTCTGTGTCATGTCACGTCCTTTGGTGTTGACAGAAAAAAAGATAGATTGTGGATAGGTTACACAGGCCTCTGGGCAAAGCAATTATGTCGGAACTACCGATTGCCTATTTATTTGTACAGGGTCATAGCTTGTAGAAGTGTATTCAATCTACCTCTGTAACAATTACAAATATTTTTTTCCCCCCCCCCACAGGAGATTGGGGGATGTGTTTATCTGGTCATGGAGGTAAGCCACATTCAAAATGAATGTTAACAGTACAGTGAGTGTTGGATTCATGCTTCAATAAAGAAATCGTGTCTATTGTCCCGCAGTACTGCAATGGAGGTGACCTGGCCGAGTACCTGCATGGTGAGTTCTGTCTTAACAGTACAGCTACAGTCAACCCTTGCAGTTAGCTTTGTCCCTTGACACCTGCACTCCAACCATATGGCTGTGTGGGAGGAAGGGGAGTCTTCACACACAGGCTTCTGCTTTGGAATAGACACTCCTCCATTCACAGGTTGTTACTCGTAATAACTATTTGGTGTCGGGTGGCTCTCGTTTCCGTGAGTGTTAAGTCAACAACAAGTGTTGTTCCTGTGCGGGCCTCGAAAAGCTTTGTTGAGGAGGCCTTTGAGTGTTTTGTGGGACGTCACAGATTGCTACCAGATAACAAATCCCTCTGCAAATTAGTGTTGTTTTGTTATATATACATACTGACATATAGTAATCTGCCACAGTCATACAGCTATGGCATGACAGCAGTTTTTCCTGAAGAATAAATAAATCCTCGTTGGAAATGTCCTCCCAAGGCTTCCATGTGACACAATGTACCAAAACCGAGGATGACGATGAGGCCGAACCAAACAGACCTCCCAGTCATTGCAGCCACACTTGCGTTGGTGTTTCTATATTTAAACGCAGTCTAATTCAGGTCTCTATTCTAGCAGGTCTTTGGAAGCGTGCGATGGCGTCATTGTGCTATTTGCAGCACAACGGCCATGCTTGGAAAAAGTTTAACAACTTTTTGTTAAACTAACCCCCCCCCCCCCCCCCCCCCCCCCCCATCTGTCACTCTCTTATCGCCTGTCCTTTAGAGGAAAGAAAACAGCAGTCATAGACATACAGGCTTACATCGTGTGTGTGTGTGTGTGTGTGTGTGTGTGTGTGTGTGTGTGTGTGTGTGTGTGTGTGTGTGTGTGTGTGTGTGTGCGTGTGCGTGTGCGTGCGTGTGTGTGTGTGTGTAAGTCAGAATAGGGTCAGTGTGGGGTAGGGGTCCAGATGACACCCTTTTCCCCCCAGCTGAATGGGTGACATGTGCTAATGTCTTCTTCTTCGCCCCAGTTGGTTCCGTTCGTCATCGGTTGTTTTTGCCCCTCTTACATTTGTTTCCATTCATCTTCCACCATCTTGGATGTAGGCTGCTCCTCAAACCAAGCACATGTTGTAATACCAGCATGCCTGATGTGCACCTGTTGTGTCACACACACACACACACACACACACACACACACACACACACACGGACACACACGGACACACAGTAGACACGATGAGGCTGTGAGCTGGCTATGTGACCTATCGACAGGTGGTGTTTCCGCAAACGTTTATTAGTTATTTCCATGACTTAGATCCGGAAATTATGACCTGGAGAAAAGACCATGGCATGGTGATTGCCATGCAAGTGTTATATTCAGACTTTGTTTACCATTATATGTAATTCCTTATCAGACTCGGTGTACCGTGAACATATGTTGTTCCTTTTGCGCGCATTCAAAGTCACCAGAAAATGGTTGGATCTGTCCCTACATCTTCATCCTGTGCTGTTGTGTTTCATGGCGGTTGCCCTTTCACCCGTAGCTCGGCGCACCCTGAGCGAGGACACCATCCGCCTGTTCCTGCAGCAGATCTCTAGGGCCATGAAGATCCTGCAGAGCAGAGGCATCATCCACCGCGACCTGAAGCCCCAGAACATTCTGCTCTGCTCCCCTCCCGGCCGTCGCTCCAGCCCCAACAGCACCTGCCTCAAAATCGGTGAGGGAGGGGAGATTTCTTTCGACTCTTTATTGACGTCACGTTTGCCCCTGTTGCAGAATAAATGTGCACAGACATCAAAATGCGAGAGAGAGACTGAGACCGAGACTCTCTTGGGGGTGGGGAGAGAGGGTAATTTCCTTTTTTTATGGGATTTCTGGAAATGGGTTCGGGGAAATTGCAAGGACATTAAGTGACCACAAAGGAGCTTTGTCAATTGATCCACAGTCTTTCGGCACTTGTGCTGACTGTATTACACACTCACTCACTATCCTGTCCTCCTCTGTCTACTCTCTCTCTACAGCTGACTTTGGGTTTGCTCGGCATCTCCAGACCAACACAATGGCGGCAACGCTGTGTGGCTCCCCCATGTACATGGTGAGGCTCAAAGCCCTTCAGCCCAGCTTCCTGTTTTGGCAGGGGGCAAATTGTCCCCCGGTTCCTAGGCTGTAATCTATGTTTGTCTGCCCTCAGGCCCCGGAGGTCATCATGTCCCAGAACTACGATGCCAAGGCTGACCTCTGGAGCATCGGGACAGTAGTGTACCAATGTCTGACTGGAAAAGCTCCCTTCTATGTGAGACACACGCACACACACACACACACACACACACACACACACACACACACACACACACACACACACACACACACACACACACACACACACACACACACACACACACACACAACTTCACCCCTCTGTTCTTCTATTTATTATTGTAGCCTGTAAATCGCAAAGCTGTGTGTTTTACATTTGGCTTCACACATCGTCTTGCTATTGAAGCAATCCAGAAAGTGCAAATTAATTGCTGTCAACTAGTAAACATCACATGTCCTTCTCTGTGACTGATCTCCATAACTAACTTGCTTTTGGAAATTAGCGGGAACAACTTCAGTGCTTGTGAGGAAAGAGCCTTTGTTTACAGTACACGCGGACATGGCTGCAGGCCATTGCTTTGGACCCAGCGGAAACATGGTTTCTCAACATGCTATGACTGCTATGGACAAGAATACAAAATGTCACCTCTGTCATGGTTCAGGATAACTTCATGCTAACATGGTTTCCTGTGCCTTGTTTTATTGTAATCTTTCAATTTTTTGCTTATTTATTGTCAAACTGAAAGATGTAAACAGTGAAGTATTTGATTGTGCAACGTCTTTGTTGATGCTGGGGGTGTTCATGGCGTAGTTTCCTTGAATACTTGTTCCCTGAGAATGTCACAGAGTTCTGGATACTATTACTGAGCTAGTGCAGCGCATGGCAGTTTCCTCACTTGGCTTAGCAGACTTCTATACCGTGTGTGTGTGTGTGTGTGTGTGTGTGTGTGTGTGTGTGTGTGTGTGTGTGTGTGTGTGTGTGTGTGTGTGTGTGTGTGTGTGTGTGTGTGTGTGTGTGTGTGTGTGTGTGTGTGTGTGTGTGTGTGTGTGTGTGTGTGTGTGTGTGTGCGCGCGCGCGCAGGCCAGCACCCCCCAGGAACTCCGGCTCTTCTACGAAAGCAACGGGAATCTGCTCCCCAGGTTAGTATCTCTGGGATCCCAGCCACGTGCCTGTTTTTCCCCGGCACGTGTACACATACATCTGTTCCCCGCTCTGCTCACTGTGGTGAGGCATGGCTATGCCAACTCCCCCCCCCCCCCCCCCCCCCCCACATGTGCTCACGTTGCATGGGTCTTTTGTCAATTAACAGATACCACATGCATGGACAACCCATAAACCACCACATGGACACACACAAAGACAATATCAATCCCTGGGACATTGACACTGATAGACTGACAGGTGCTGGCTGTGTTTCAGTTTTTGGTTCACGAACCAGGCCCAGAGAGTATAGTTCTGCACTACAGTGTGTGGTGTGCTTCTGCACTACTTTCTCATTTGTCTTTCAGTGATAGCTGATTGCACAGAGTGCAATGTTCACTAAGTGTAGACTCAGGAAATTCCTGTTCACACTTGGATAGATTATTAGATGAATATTCTTCAGCTTTAATGTTTTCCTACCACAGACTTGGAACGTGTCCAGAACTGATATGTACATGTATGCTCTGTTCCCAAGGGTTTTGCTCGCAACCAGGGTTATCTGTTGCAAAGATGAAGCCTTTGATGTGTGTGTGTGTGTGCGTGCTTGCGTGCGTGCGTGCGTGCGTGTATGCGCATGGGGAGGTCATGAAGGTTGTGGTTTTCTTGTTCTATTTTTAACAGCTCTGAGCTGTGATCACTTTCCACCTGACCCACATAGCATAGCACAGACATAAACAGACAGACTGGAACAGACACAGCACAAGTTATAGGTGTGATGGGGATGTTAATAAATCAAAAATGCTGTTGAATCATATTTTTCTCAATAAACCAAAAATATGCAGAAACAAGGTTTGAAAATAGACCTGAAATATAAAACATGGCGCACACAAACACAAGCAAGAGACTGGAAGCAGCAAATAAGTAATCCAGATGGTCATTATATTTGTATTCATACCTAGAGCTGCACTCAGGCGTGTTGTCCAGGATGCCTGCGATATTTGTTAGATCACTTCCTGGTTTGGTTCTTTCCTGTACTGTAGAGCCAGCTGATTCAGCCTCTGCAGGACATACTAGGCTGTGCTAGGCTGTTCCTGAGCAAGATGCCTGGCTAATCCCTGGTTGCTCCAGCGGTGCCACGCTCCATCCTGCCAACAGTCTTGGCAGACTAGCGCCCTTAGAAGAAGTAGAAGGAAATGTTTGCCTTTGTTGCTTTGTTTCCCTTCCGTTCGCTCCGTAACATTACTGTACATACTTTGTATGCTCCATAACATTACACAACATACTTTGTATGCTCCATAACATCACACAACATACTTGTGCATGTATTTATTCTAAATACCTTTTACATATTGATTCAAAATTAATACTTGATACTCAAAATTTGGGCTGTTGGAGTAGCATAGTATAGTGGCTTGATTGTTTGACTTCCAGCCAAAATGTACTGGGTTTGATCCCCAATGTCTGTAAGCATCCATGAGCAAGATGCCTAACCTCCCTACCTGCACCTTGATGACCTGTATCTGACTTCTCTGTAAGCATGAAGCATGGCCGTAATAACAGTCCAATTCACTGTACCCTTTTCTCAGCAGGTTTCCGTGTTTGCGTTGAATATTAACATTGTAAAAGGGATGATCTAAGCAGAAAGTCTTCTTGTTTCACCCCAGTATCCCACGGGAGACCTCCGGCCACCTCCGGCATCTGCTCCTCGGTCTCCTGCAGAGGAACCACAAGGATCGAATGACCTTCGGTAAGCCGGTGCCTCTTGAGACCCCACTCCTAATCACAGAGTCACATTTCCACATTCTCATCATCCTGACGTTTTCCCTCCGCAGAAGAGTTCTTCAACCACCCGTTCCTGGAATCAAGTCCATCTCCAAAGAAATGTGTGTAGGCCCCTAGAGTAACACATGGAATAATGTGAGTCCAAGGCAGCCGCTGCCGTTCAGATCCATAACAGGTTCTGTCTGTTTATAGCTTCTCCAGTTCCCATGATCCCATCCTACCCCAGCTCTGGTTCTGGTTCTGCTAGCTCTTCCAGCGGCTCGTCCCTCTCCAACCAGCCCTCCCCTCAAGTATGTTGTGTGTGTGTGTGTGTGTGTGTGTGTGTGTGTGTGTGTGTGTGTGTGAATAACCTTCAATCTGGTAAAATGTTGATACTTCAACTTAACATAATGTTTTATCTTCCCCTTTTAAGTTCGATATTAACTGTATTGGTCCATTCATCAGGTGTTCCTCTTCCCTCATTCTTCCACTGCTCTTTAGCATTCCTATGAAGAGATGACTCCACCTCAGCCCAAAACCCGGAACAAGCACCGGCCCCCGGCCCACAGGGCAATGGACCTCCTCCTGCCCAAGGCTGCACCCCATCAGGGCAGGAAGGACGACTCGTCCTATGGCGAGGACTATGTTATGGTGCCTGTCCAGTTTCCCAGTAAGAAATGCTTTTTTTTGTACAACCAGACTTCGCGGTTAACTTCTACTTGTTTCAGCGTTTGGCTCCATATCAATCTTCTGTGTCTTAAGTACTGTGTTTCAATGTGTGCCATATGCTGTGGAAAGGAATTTCCAGACAATTAGACAATGTATTACTGTATATGTTCTCAGTAGTTGCATATTAAATCTCACTCTCTGCCTTTACCTTCACAGATGAATCTACTTGTGAAGTGGGAGATGGTTCCCCCTACGAGGGCTGCCTCATATACAGTGGGTAGGTCATACACAAGTATACATACTTATTATTATAGTATTAATAGGATATATGGATGTCATTATTTATTATATTTTCATTTTTTAATAGGACTTCCCCCTCTACATCGCCACACTCTCCAGCTAAACCTGCCAGGTAAAACAATGATAGATGGATGGATGTTTGAGATGAATCTGGTAGGAGTGCGGTAAAGATTGTATACTCACTAGAGGTGAGCTGTACTCTGCCTATTTTTCTTAGGGAACCTTTGGAAAATGTCTCAAGCGTGTTACACTAAATGGTAGATGTAAGATCAAAATGAAGATAACGTTTTTATAAAAATGTTCCTCTCGCACATTTTCCCGCAATGCATGTCTATCGTGTACCTCCTAACTCTTGCCTCTCGGCTCTGTCTCTCTCTCTCTGCGTAGCAGGACTGTGGAGTTTAACAGCAGCAACTACCACCAGTCAGTGGCCATTCCCGTACCCACTCAGATCCACAACTACCAGCGCATGGAGCAAAACCTACAGCCCGCTGGCTTACATGGATCCACCAGGTACGTACCACGCACACATGTACACAGGCGTGCGTGCCTGAAGGTTTTTTTGTAATTAAAACGTTATTTTTCTGGCACCCTGGTAACAGTTCTCTGGCAACCGGCTGCATGCTAGAAGTCATCCCTTTCCCATTGAGCTCTTTAGGAGACTCGTGTTCTGTGTCTGTGGGCTGTGAGAGGAAGCACCGTCTAACTAGAGTTAGACGGTCCCTTATCTCAACATGGACGTAACTGTAAGTGTGTGTGTTGTTTCAGGGCTATGCTCTGTGCTGGAAACAGCAGCAGCAGCAGCAGCAGCAGCAGACTCTCCCCAGGAGACTGCAGGTCTGGTGGGGCTCAGGCATATCGAGGCTCCCCACTGTCCTCCTCCCCGTGGCTCCAGGCGGGAGCAGCTCAACCTGCTCGCTGTTTTTCACAAGGTAGCTGGCAACCACCACTGACCTTCACCTACGTACCAACGTTGTTTAGGAGAGCTTTCCCTCAGTTTTGCTGTCAAAGAGCCAGCAGATTTTGGAAACGCTACTCTGCATTTGCATAGTAGGCATAACAGATGTCCGCTTGCAGTCATTCACTCTTCTATTACAGCAGTAAGGCTAGGCGGCAACAAATGATAAATATTTAAACTTGATCTTTTGTCCATTCTGCTGTATTTTAATACAGCATGGTGGCTGAGTTACAATCGGTCCTGCATAGCATCTGGTTTGCTCCCTGCGCCTGACAAGAAGGTCCCATGTGGATACTGGTCTTTCTGAGCCCTGCGTTTGTGTCTGGTCCTTTTTGTAGTAGGGTGCCCCCCCGGGACCCCAGAGCAGCCCTGCCCTCTCAGCTCCGGGACCGGACTGTCGACTGGCCGCGGTAGAACTCAGGACGGCCCCCCCTGCAGGGATATAAACACTGCCCCCCAAAGCCTGAAGGTTGGCTTTGAATGATGGGATCTTAAATGGAATGCTATGGTTATCATTGAGAAAAATCATCAGATATCATATATTTGATCAGATGTTTCTAAAGTGGCGTCTGCCAAGTTGAGAATGCTTTAATAGTTGATGGTTAAGTTTAACGTTCTCCCAGCGTCCTCCCACTGAATTTCCCAATGTTGACCTGGATCCTTGTTATCTCTGGGTTTGAGAAAAACCCAAATGTCAGAGTCACCGTTTTGTTTGTTCATTGTGTGGATAACGACAGGCTTTGCCTCATTTTATTTGTATGAACAATTATCCATTACAAGCGCCACTATCCATTACAAACCAGGTTAAGACGGCCCCAAACCTGCAAACCCACGGCACCTCCCCCAACTCTCAGACCAAGCCCACATGGCCGAAGGAGAACACCAATGGCCCCTTAAAACGGTAAAACCATGCCTTTATACAACTCCCAATAGCACTGTCATAGATGTTGCTTTTTGAGTCAAGCGTTTGAATTAATTTGTTGTTGTTGGATTTAATAATCGCCTCGTGCCCTGGCCTGCGGTGTTGCGTAAATGTTGTTGTTCCATTCATTATTGAAGTGTAAACATTGTTGTCTGATTAAACACGGGGTTGTTTTGGACGCCCAGGTCATGGAGTACAGGCAGGATATCTGATATGCTGCTGAAGGCTGCCTTTGGAACGCAGCTTTTCCAGGGAGAGCTTCACGACAGCCCGCTTTCTGAGAAGAACATTGACATGGCAGCAACCAGGGAAATGGGTGTTTCAGGTAGATACATAAGGGGTTTGCGAACTGTATGTGTTCCTCGAAGGAATTAATTAATAGAATAATGAAATATGAGACGATGTGAGTATTGGCAAGATGTCTCTGTGTTTGTAATGTAAGTCAGAGCAGGTCAAATTCTTGGCCACCTGTGATCATTCGACCCACAACGTTTTCCTGTCCCACAGCGGCACCTAGTGGGTATCGGAGAACTGCAGGAGGGCTGTCAGTCAGTCCTGCAGTGGTGGCGTTTACTGACTCTCCATCCATAGGAAACACCCCTCCTAGGATATTCTCTGGTACAGTTCTTCACCATAGCTTGATGGCTATTACTATATTACTATATTGATACTATTATCACTATGATTACAATTACTGTTGAGATTTCCATGTCAACAGTATTGATGTTTTTAAATATACTGTCTGGTGTCAATATTTCCATATCTTATTTATACGATAATATATTGGAGTGTTATTATTATTATTAACATGGAACAATAGTAATGATTATTTGATAAGGCGACATAAACAAGTGAATTTCCTTTGACCAATGGTGATCTAATAAATGTATTTATTAACCTTTTACCTTCTGATAAAAATGATCTGATATTATAGAAGTGGTTATTGTTAGAATAAAAGAATAGGAATATAAATTTGTTTTAAGGTGGTTTGAGATCAGTAATTATATTTGAACTGTGTTAACTGTATAATTTAGCTTTAGGGCGCTTTATCCTTCTGTATATCATGAATACTTCTCTAAACATATTAATATATAAATATTTTGTTTGAGTAATCTACCAACAATTTTTGTAATTGCCTTTTTCTTTGTGTCTCTGTCCTTAAAACACTTGGTAAAGGTATTGATTCTGTGAATCATTTCCGTTAAAGAGGTGCATGGGTTGGACTGATCCTGTCTATGTTATCGACTTCAGAAAGCCCCAGCTTCATGAGTACAGCCTGGCTCTTCGGCAGCCATCTTCACAGGAGAGCCCGCAGAGAGAGTGACGTTGAGGTCATGGACGGGATCCCACAGAGCAGTCTGGATTTCCACCCTCCTGAGCTCCCAGACGACACGCTGATGGAGGTAAGTACACATATAAACAGACCACCAAGGCAATTGAAGGTTCATTGAAGATCTGTGAAACCCATTGGTCGGTGGGGCTCATAAGCTACGATGAGATGAGATAGGATTTTTTCGATCCTAGATGGGAAATTAGGATGCAACAGCAGCAATTGCAGAACAGTAGTATAATAAAAATTTTATCATTTATTAAAAATGATAGAAGAAGCTTCTTAGTGTGTTTTTAAGTGTTGACCATGATCTTTCTACAACCCCTTCAACCACAGCAGGCAAATACAAACGCTCTGATGGAGCTCCGTTTCACACTGGCCTTTGTCCACTGTGTCATGGAGATGGCGTACTCCAAAGACCAAGTCCTGGAGGCCAGCAGCAGCCCTGACCTATCCTTCCTGCAGCAAAGCCTGGTGACGGATCAGATCAGTCTTCTCAGCAGAGAGTGGAGGTCAGTGAGTGGGATTAGCCTTTTACTTTGTTCTGTATACAGCCTGGCCTGACAAAACTAGGCAGACACAAAACGTATACACAACACATGTTGTTTATTTTTTTTAATCATAAATGGTTGTGCCTTTCCCCCCTTTGATATCCTGTAGCCATGCAGAGCAGCTGGTGTTGTACATGAAGTGTGAGGAGTTTCTGTCCTCAGCGCTGCGTGCGGCTAAAGAGGATGTCAAGGAAGGCCGGCTGCTCCCCTCAGTCACAGTGAAGCAACGTAAGAGCAACGTTCTCTGATGTGCCTGTTTACCACACTCTGAGTGCCAACGATTGAGCGCAAGATACAGGTTGTAAGAATGGTCACTGACGATGTCTCTTTGGTGTAGTGGTCCGGAGGCTGAACGAGTTGTACAAAGCGTGCGTGACGCATTGCCGCTCGCTCAACGACCGGCTGCAGAGCTTTCTGCAGGACAAACAGAGACTGATGGACCGCTTCAATGGCATCGTAGCAGAGAAACTGATTTACAACTATGCGGTGCACATGGTAGGCTCCATTTCAATGACCCGCTCGACCGGTAGAGCATGGCATCAACACTGCCAGGGTTAGGGGTTTGATTCCACACCCACCCATGTTAGGACTGTATGCACTCACAGTATTGTAAGACTTTGGATAAAGGTGTCCACCAAATGGCATACATTATAGTATATAGTTTGTCACATAGTTTGTCACATTACATTATAATTATTTGTCGTGTGTGTGTGTGTGTGTGTGTGTGTGTGTGTGTGTGTGTGTGTGTGTGTGTGTGTGTGTGTGTGTGTGTGTGTGTGTGTGTGTGTGTGTGTGTGTGTGTGTGTGTGTGTGTGTGTGTGTGTGTGTGTGTGCGCGCCCCTATACGTTGCCATTGTCTCCAGGTACAGTCCGCAGCCCTCGATGAGATGTTCCACTGTAGCACAGCTTCGATCCAACGGTACCATAAGGGCCTGCTGCTGATGGAGGGCCTGGGCCGCGTTGTCACAGAGACGCGTGACGCTGAGAGTGTTGAGAAATGTAAACGCTTTATTTTCCAAGACTAGACGCCGAGCAGCCAGATGCTTGAGTTGAAAAAAATAATAATAAAAGTGTCTTGTTGTTATAAAGCCGTTACATGGTTGTTTTAATATTAGACTGCTCTTCTGATCGGTGCAATATTTAATCATCCTCTCTCTCTCTCTCTCTCTCTGTCCCGCTACCGCAGGTAAGCAGTGCATCGAGCGACGTCTCGCTGCTCTCCATAGCTTACAGCATGCTTGCTGTCTTTAGTTGTGACGACAAGGCCTTCGTTCTTCTGTCACCCACCTTGCTAAGAGGCAGATGAACACCAGACTGTTGACACACAAAAGCACTTTGATGTTCCGCACACAAGGGGAAACGACCACTGAAACATCAGCTCGTCCATTACCGCCCAGCCTAACTGGTGGGCATCTTGAAAATAATAGTTTTGGCACATCGATAGAGACGCAATGTGTTATGTTGTCATTTTTTTATGCTCTGGGCTGACGGAATTGTTCCCGGCTTAAATATGTTGTTTGTAGTAGTTCAACATTTTGCACAGAGAATAATTACAGCCAGCAATGTGTTGAACAAATTTTTTTTATTACTTGAAAAAAATGCCTTAAACAGTGGTTTGTTTTATGTGTGGATTGAACTTTTTTAAGTATTGTATTGATCTACGAGCAAATAAGAGTCTGATTATTTTGAAGACCAAATATTGCCAATGTGTAGCAAAACTACTAATACAGTGCCTGATTAGTTTGTTTCTTTATATCGTGAGTGACAAGATGCAATAGCAAGATGAAAGTGTAAAAACCATGTATTTGTTCATCTGCAATGACAAGAACTATTTGGCTTGGCTTTTATTACCATATAACTAATGCTGTATTTTTGCAAACTTATTCAGTCTTGAAAAAACTTTCTGTTAAATTAATTGAAATGATAATGTGTCATAACAATGCATGGTAATTGGTGTTGGTGTGTTTTTGAATATGTTTGTGTTGTGTATTTTATGAATGACATTTTCGACATAAAAAATATCGTCCAAAAATATGTTGTCCAATTTATGTATAATTTGGGTAAATACATAAGCATATATATATTTGTGTATATATGTGTATGTGTATATGTATGTATGTATGTATGTATGTATGTATGTATGTATGTATGTATGTATGTATGTATGTATGTATGTATGTATGTATGTATGTATGTATGTATGTATGTATGTATGTATGTATGTATGTGTATGTATATATGTATGTATGTATGTATATATATATAAATATATGTATATATGTGTGTATGTATATGTAAGTATATGTGTGCATATATATGTATATATATATGTATATATGTATGTAAATGTGTATGTATATGTGTGTGTGTGTGTGTGTGTGTGTGTGTGTGTGTGTGTGTGTGTGTGTGTGTGTGTGTGTGTGTGTGTGTGTGTGTGTGTGTGTGTGTGTGTGTGTGTGTGTATATATGTGTGTAGGCCTTTTTCTGTATCATTAAACTAAATACACTTCAGATTTGTTTAGCATTTTTTCTAATGTCAAAATGAATGGTGGAAATAGCAACAGTAGTGCTCAATAGTAAAACACTTTGTGTCTGAACTTTCGGACTGATATAATCCACATTTTAACACTGAGAACTGTGGGCTGTTGACCTTTTGTTTTATGATCTTATGCTGAACACTAACCATTAGCCTGTATTTAGTTCCCGTTAGACTACGTATTGCAGTTCCTTGTGTTCGAAGGAGCACATCCGGGTCAGAGAAAGGTGGCAGCCATCGCCATGTTTCCGAATAAGATAAGCTCAAAACATTGTCATTAGCAATATCGATATTTTATTGTAGCATTACAATCTTTAGTCATAGCTTGAGTTTTTTCGCAAACATGACTTGGGATTCATAAAGACGATTGTAAAGCTCAATTCGCAGTAAGTTATCTCATGTTGGTTTAAACAAATAAGTATTCATTGTGGGCGGTTAGCACGAATAAGTTAGCATTATTAGCTAGCACGCTACCCGTTTGTAGTTTGGATATTATTTGGGATATGGCACCGAATGTAATAGAAATGTATCTGTCGGGTTTAAGGATGGACCTTATGTTCTTAATGCATCCGTTTAAAGACTTGTGACGTCTATGTGCACATATATACCTGCATAATAAAATACAGCGGCTCAATGTTGTTCCGAATCGTGAGCCTGATCGTCGTAAACAATGATCGTTCAGATTGGATACTGTCTTGTCTAAACTGTCCAGTAAAGACCAATTTGGTTTCAGTCTAATTACGATTATGGCATGATTATGATTGTAATCTTGATTTCCAACAGCGTGATTAATTGCACCCTAGCTAGACGATGTTGATGTTGTGTGTTATCGAAATGATCGTTGACGCTTTTCAGTAACTAGACAAAGCCTAGGCTCCTGTAAACATTATCTTGTATTTATTTAATTGTAACAACTGTTTTCTAAATTGTTATAATGTGGCAATCGGTTTAATATGACCAATATGATATGGAGCGTATTATTGGGTGTATCAATGGATGGTCATTCGATTAATTACAATTAATTGCAATGATTTAATCTATTATGGGGGTACATTTATAAAATAACAATAATTTCAGGCATTCTGAAATAATAATTTAAATCGAATATATAGGTTTAAAGTATTTCTGAAGAACCAAGCAGATACAGGCTCAATATGTTTGGAGTTTACAATTGATGTGTCCTATAACTGAATGGTCTTCAAAGAACATCGACAAACGATTCCATATTAAGGTCCACCAGGAATTAAGTTTGGTGCTTTTGTCTTGAACAATGGAGTGTTAGCTTTTTCCAGGATTTCGCTCCCTTCTATATTTCTTTGTATAATGCAAATTGTATGGACATCCTGTTTCTTGACAACTCCATCAAGTCGTGTGTGTGTGTGTGTGTGTGTGTGTGTGTGTGTGTGTGTGTGTGTGTGTGTGTGTGTGTGTGTGTGTGTGTGTGAGAGAATGAATAAATATTTATTGACCTTTCCTTATGATGTGAGAAATCATTATTGTACATGGACGACATGGTAATTTAATGTGATCTGTACTTGGTTGGTATTTTATTCACACAGACCACAATAAAGATAATTAAAAGAATACAACGCTTAAGAATTGTAGGCAATTCTTAAAATATGTTGAAATTAACTCAGGATTTTATAACGCCTGCTAAATTAATGTAAATTATTTGGTGTGTAAAATCAGGTATTGCATCAATACAAGTAAAAACATGGGAATATCATGGTTGACCATGTCAAGTTTTGTCTTCCTACCCCAACCAGCCAATCCCAACACAGACAACAACATAAAACGTGGCCGGTGGTTATCATCATCACTGTTCCTGATCATAACATTCACCTATTCCATTTCTTCTCCATAGATCGCAATTAGTCACAGTAACAGTGTTGCGCAATGCACCATGGAAGTGGACAACAAAATGTGCAACGCCAGCTCCAGAGAGCGAAGTCCGTCAGTGGGGCCGAAGCAGAAGACCAGCAGCAGCAGCCCTCCGCGGCTGCTGTTACCCAGCAGCAAGCTGCAATCAACCACCCTCAATCCCCTGTGACCACGTTCACCTCCGCAGCCAGCCCCTCAGCGCCTCAGTCCCCCAACTACCAGATCATCATGAGCCGGAGCCCCGTCACGGGCCAGAACATGAACATCACCTTACAGAATATGGGTCAGATGGTGGCTGGTAGCCAACCGATCACCCTAACCTCCATCCAGAACCCAGCTTCGCCGGGCTTCCAGCATGCTACGCCACATTGGAGGTTTGAGCATGCCCCGTCCTACATACAGGTCACTTCCCCCCTTCCCCAGCCCATCCAGCCCCAGAGCCCCACACAGCACAGCCCTGTCCCTCTTCAGGGAATAACACGGCCAGGGGCCCCCACCGCAACGCTGGGGGTGTGTGGACAGAGTCCAACGAGGTTCGTCGATGCTGGTATGTTGGTCCGCTTGGGAAGCCCTCCTGCAAGCGGCCACTTTGTTTACCAGGATGCAGCAGGAATTGCCCAGATCACATCAGCCACAACTGGACAGGTTCAACTAGCTTCCCCGGGAGCACCGGGAAGCATTAGGGAGCGGCAGCTTTCCCAGCCCCACTCTCAGACCGGAGGCACCATCCACCACCATGGACCTCAAAGCCCGGTGGCCACTGGCACTGCTCTTCCCAACCTGGGTAGCCCCGGCCACATCACCACCTCCAACCTACCACCACAGATCAGCAGCATCATCCAAGGCCAGTTGGCACGGCCACTATTTGAGAAGAACTCCCAGGGTATGGTCACCGGCATTGGGGCACCAGGCACGGGGTCATTCACTGTGCCGTCCTCTATTCCTACCTCCAGCCCAGCCCTCATTAATCCTCCCCAAGGCATCCCTAACCAGTCCCTCACCCCCACCACCAGTGTGACCATGGGAATGAAAAAGCTGACACCCAAGAAGCTGGAGGAAATCGCCCCCTCCAACCCAGAGGTCGCCCACTTGAGGAAACAGTGCCTGGAGCACCACAGCAAGAAGATGGAGAGCCTGAAGGAAGTCTTCAAAGAGTACCTGATCGAGCTGTTCTTTCTTCAGCACCTCCAGGGGAACATGATGGACTACCTAGCCTTCAAGAAGAAGCCATGTGTTCCTCTCTACACGTACTTGAGGCAAAACGACTTGGACCTTGAGGATGAGGAAGAGGAGGAAGAACAATCTGAGGTCATTAATGACGAGGTATTTAAGTGGTGATTTATCAATGGGGAAAAAGGTTGAATGTAATTTGTTCTTTTATTTGGTTGTAATATATACAAACGTTATATAACTGGATGGAAGGGCACATTAAAAACGGAGGTTCTTTCAGGTGAAGGTTGGCACTGGGAAAGATGGCCAGGCAGTAACACCAGTTGCCATAGCAACACAGCTTCCAGCAAATGTCTCTGCAGCTTTTCCAACCCAATTTCAGGTAACGGTTGCAATTCTTGTCTTGACAGAATTTGAACTGTTTGTTTACATTGATCAATCTGAAATCGTTTTTATTTGAGTCATTTCGGTAAGATCCCTCACCAAGTGTCCTTTGCAGGCTCACCCAGGGGCAGGTGGCACCAACCCAGGCGACATGGATGCCTTTAAGAGGCAACAGGCTATGGTCCAAGCAGGTAGGGCAAGGATGGCAGACTCCTGTGTTTCCTACGTTGCTTTGTTTCCCCCACCCCCTGTTCGCTTTCTTTTTTCCTTTTTGTTTTGTTTCTTTTCTCCCTTCTAATTGCTTCTGCTTTTAGACATTTGGCCTCCTCTACTAGCGCTCTTTGTAGAGACGTCTTTTAACCCGAGACGGAAGGAGAGGTGACCTGCACGGCCTGAAGGTCATCACTCTGTGCCCAGTTGCTGTTGTGTAGTTTTCGGGTTATGAGGGTATTGTGTGTTTTGAATCCCAGATCAGGCTAAGAGATCCCGGATTGAAGTCGGTCGCCATGGGCTGATTTTCCAGCATCCTGGTGTATCTCCTTTAGGATCAGCTGGCGTTCCGCTCCAGCAGCTTATGCCGACTGCGCAAGGTAGGAGTGCCACTCTCGGGCCCCCCTGTGTTCTGTTCGATGCTGCGGGATGTAGCCCAGTCCGACCCTTTTACAAAAAGAAACACTTGAGCGCCAACGTGCATCGTCTCCAAAAAACCAAAACGAGTCCCTCCGAGCAGCATCAACAAACCGATCGTCTTCCATCCACTGGAGTTCCCCAGAAAGCCACACGTTAAGGCTTAGCCCTCCCAGCGCCAGCTCTATCTGTCAGCCAAAAATGGGCAAGAAGACAGTTCAAGTCTGAAGAAGAGTAGCCACTCCATGGGAAGATGCCATGTCGTATTATTATTTTCCTTTATTGTGTTTCTTTTCAGTATCGATCATCCGTCTACATCCGTCTTCATCTTGTGTTCTTGAGTTTGTTCTTCAAAGTCGTCTCCATCTGGGCATACTCTAGTCATGCCGAGGGCTTTTCAGCTCATTTTTACGGCCCATCACAAAGTGGCAAAACTGAGAAAAATAAATCAATGCTTTGCCCTCCCACCAGGGATATGTGTGCGCTCATTCGATTACTTCCCTTGTCCTACCTTTTGCGTTCTCATTTGTCATTCATATTCCTTCTCAACATGGATCCGACGTCATTCCAACCTCCAGTCTTCACCTGTCACATCCCCAGGATTACTGTCCTTTTGAGTTCTCTGTGGTTTTTCTAGTTGTCAATCTCACACTCATGTTGTGTTCGTGTCGCCACGTTTAACCTCACGGCATTTTGTTCTGACTTGGCTCCTTTCCAACTGCCCAACTAGGCGGACAGTCACGCACAGGAGTTGTTTTGTTTTTATTTCTTTTTCGCGAGCCCCAGTCTTGTTTGGTGTTGCCGCAGCGGTGCGGTGGCATCAGGGGGCCGAGTGGTGAAGTCGTCTAGGCCAGGTGGTGTTTGTTGACGGGCAGGGAGGTAAGGCAGGCGCTGCTTTCAGTGTGCACAGCTCCGCTCAGGCCCTGCTGTCGTCTGCCGAGACCCCCCCCCCCCCCCCCCATCCGCCAACCCCCACCCCCCACCCCAACCCCAACGTGTGTCTTGCTCACCTGTGTGCTTCATGTTGCTGTGTGGCGTCCTCCAGCGCAGGAGGAGGAGGCCTTGCCATGCCTCGTCTGCCGCTAGTTTGCCATCGCTTCTTGCATGCCGACATATGGTGTTTCTGTGTCTGCTGTCTCTCTCTCTCTCTCTCTCTCTCTCTCTCTCTCTCTCTCTCCTATTTTCCCTTCCCGGATCTGTTTTTTCTCTTCTGGATTTTCTTTTTAAAACTGCTTTCTCCTCTTTTTATATTCTCTCAAACCTCTTGAATAAACCTCTTATTGCATGGTAGCTCTTTTGATGTTTTGTAACCACATTTTCTTGACTTTGGAAGAAAATGCAATGATTTGCATTAATTAAAGTTAAATTTTATTTGAGTGACATGTAGATGATCACATTGATTTTCATTTCTTCTGTAATCATTTTGCTGTATGATTTCCATTAGTTTCCACTCTTTTCCATCAGTGGGAGTTAGCTCCGCTGGTATTTCATACAGTATGTGTAGTTCATTAAGGCAAGGATCTGAGGAGCAGTAAGAGTTGAAGCAAACACACACTCTTTACATATAGAGTAACCAGACAACCTCTGGTCTCTAATCAAATGATCATGTTTGAGTCCCTAAAAAAAGACCCAATATATAGTTATTCAACGGTAAGCCAGAAATACATTGCCCTGTACTAATTTCAACAAGATCATGAAAATATTGACCATAATGCTTATACCTTGTCGCCCCTTTTTAATCCTTTTTTTTTTCATCCCACTTTCCACACCTCCCTTTGTGTTTGTTTCTTTTCCTCCTTATGATTTGGTTTGCTGTAACCTAGGCGGAATGCCCCCAAACCCTCAATCGGTCCACATTGCAGGGCAGAAACCGAACCAGCAGCAGTACGACCCATCCAAGGGCCCTCCGGTCCAGAACGCTGCCAGCCTGCACACCCCTCCCCCACAGCTGCCGGGCAGGCTTCCCCAGGGCGCCATGCCCATGGCAGGCCTGCCCATGACCCTCTCCCAGCAGCCTCAGCTATTAGACAATTTGTCCCAGGCAGGGGGTCAGCTTCAGGCCCAGGTAAAGGTACATGCGGCCGGGCAGCTCCTGGCCCCAGTCAACCCCCATGCCCAGCTCCAGGCCCAGCTCCAGCAGCAACAGATGCAGCCCGGCCTCCATCTTCAGATCCAGGCTCAGCAGCAGGCCCAGGTCATGCTCCAGTCGGGTCAAGTGGTCAGTTCACTGGAAGCCCTAAATATGCTGCTGCTTCAACAAATAAACTTTATTTTATTTTTGCAGCCGTTCTAACTAAAGTGGTGTCTCTTCCCTCTCAGACGGTGGCTCTGAGCCGCCCAGCCACAGAGAGCGCTCAGCCGGTACAGAGGATTGCGGGCAACACCCTGCCCATGTCCTCCCTGTCTCCTGCCCTCTCCACCACCAACTCGGTGGCTTCCCCACACACTGCTAGTCCGCTCCGTCCACAGGCCTCCACAGTCAACCCTGGCACCCAGTCCAAGCTGGCTGGGACCAACGGCACCTCGGCGGTGAAGCTGGGGGGCTTTGGTCAGACCCCAGCCATGCAGTCCACACAGGAGGGCTCCCAGGATAAGCAGGTTGAGCAGGCCAAACTGGTACGTTGGTGGCTATTGTTAGTACTGTACTACAGTACTGTAATGAAATCACAATCGGAGCACATAAAAATACACCAAAAAAAAGTATCTAATTGAATCAGTAACCGAAGGGTAAACCTAAGCCACAAAGCGGATGTTAGTGATTTAACAATGGCTCTTTCATTATGACCATCTGGCCACTGAAGTGTTTTGACTCTTCAACCCTCTTGCCATGCCAGGAGAGCCAGGTGCACCAGCGCATCTCTGAGCTGAGGAAAGAGGGCCAGTGGTCGGCCAGCAGGCTTCCCAAGCTCATGGATGCCTCGCGCCCCAAGTCCCACTGGGACTACCTCCTGGAGGAGATGCAGTGGATGGCTGCAGACTTCGCCCAGGAGAGGAGGTGGAAGGAGGCCGCCGCCAAGAAGGTACAGCGATATAGCGGTCTGTGCTAGGTGCGCCTACGGTCGGTCAGGTGTAGTGTGTTGTTGAAAACGTGCGTGCGCCTCTCCAGCTCGTGCGTACCTGTGCTCGTCACCACCAAGAGCAGAAGATGTCGGCGGAGAGATCCAAGAAGGAGGAAGAGATGCGCCTCCGCCACATCGCCAGCAGCATCGCGCGCGAGGTGGAGTTCTTCTGGGCCAACATTGAGCAGGTATTGTGCCAACCAATGAAAGAAATGTTGCTTCGTTCTAAAATTGCCTTTTCATTCAAATGTATTGTGCTTTTGAATGGTTGTTTTCCCAGGTTGTGGAAATTAAACTGCAGTTTGAGATCTATGACAAGAGGCTGAAGATGCTCAGTCTACAGAAAGCTTCCGGTAAAACTCTTTTATGTGTATCATATTTGCATACACACATCAATTGTATATAAAACATTAGCTTGGCATGTAAAGTTGATTTGCATTGGCCTTCTAATGATCACTGAAAAAAACAACAACACTCAACCATATTCCAGATCACGTTTTAGTGATTTTATATTCCGTGTGCCTGTGCCCATTCGTCTTAACAAATAATATAATTGTGTTGCAGGACCTACTCTTTCCACCGGAGAGAACACCGAGACAGAGGTTAGCACTGTACGTATTCCTCCACTGGGACAGCACAGCGGTGTTTTGTGGACTCATTCGTTCAGACTATGTTTGTTCTTCCGTGGTGTATCTAAAGATCCCGTCTTCTTTGCTTACAGGAGTCTGCGGTCTCAACCAGGAAAAGGAAGTGCAGTTCTTTGCTAAGCGAAGAAGGTATGTGTCGAACAGCAAAGGGTCGGACCCACCCGGAAAACGCCAGTGTTGGCTGTTTGATGTTCGAGCGGGGGCTGGATATTTACCTTCTTGTGAATTCTCTTCCCCCAGTAGTGGACGAGGAGAGCAGCATAGAGGAGCAGGAGGCCGCGGAGGAGGAAGCGGACCACAAGGCTGAGTTGGCTGACCTGAACAAAGACGGTACTTTGCTGTGTTTCTGTTTATAGTCCTGAGGCAAGCACATGGGTAGAGGCTAGGACAGACTACAGCGGCGTGGGATTCACACGTGCGATACGTTTGCCTGCATTCTTGGCTGCGCTTCGCTCGTTGCCACAGTAGACTTGGCAGAATGAATGAAAACAGAATGCCTTTGTTAAGGTTTATCTTCTTCTCCTTCTGAAGCTGAGACGCCTCTGGATGCGTTGGTGAAGCAGTATGCTGGAGCCTATGCCGACGGATTCGATTGGCCCCAGCCAAGCCCCCAAAGTGATGAGGAGTACATGGACGACACTGAAGGTTCCCCTTTTATCCCCCGCACAAATACCAAACACCTTGTGAAGCGTCCTTACTAAACTAGGGGATCTTTTTTTAAATAGTTGCTACTGTAAAATTGCATTCAAGGTATTATATGTAACGCTGACACCAAGTTTCCACCTAAGGGATTTAGTGGAACAACATGTGATTTTGGAAAGGAACAAAGGAACCTTTTTGGCATGATGAATTTAAATCGTCTCTTGTGCGTCCTCCAGAGATGGACTGTCCAGAGAGGAGTGCTCCAGAGGAGGTGGCTATTGACTCCCTGCTCAGCGTTGAGCAGTACAGGGGGGCCGACAGGGCCAGCTCCACTGGCTCTGACGGCAAGCCCATCCGGGACATAGCAGAGGTTGCTGCGGCCACAGAAATCATCCTACCCAAGGGGAGTGCCAGAACGACCTCCACTGTAAGAGAGACACGCGCTCGCACACACGCACGCTCTAAGAATATAAGATATAAGATTGGTATTTTAAACTAAAATGTTTCCTCTTACTTCATACCGATCCTTAGAGCCGCAGCCCAGCTCCTGTCCTGCTGCACGGTGCCCTGCGTGAGTACCAGCAGATCGGTGTGGACTGGATGGTGAACCTCCACAAGAAACACCTCAACGGCATCCTGGCTGACGAGACGGGCCTGGGCAAGACTGTCCAGACAGTGGCCTACATGGCTCAACTGGCTGGTCAAGAGGGTAGGCATCCATTATGGAGGAGATAAAAAAAAAAAAAAAAAAGAACATCTGCATTTTCATACATTTTCAATTGAAATGAGTCAACGTTTCACAATCTGTGTCTTTCTTTGCGCCTCCAGGCATCTGGGGACCCCATCTGGTAGTTGTGAGGACCTGCAAGCTGCTGACCTGGGAGATGGAGTTCAAGCGCTGGTGCCCTGGCCTGAAGATCCTGCTGTACCTGGGGACCGGCCGCGAGCGCAGATCCAAGAGAACGGTAACTCGCTAACATCGTGAATGTAGCACATTGTACGTGAACCCATATACGCCTGTCTTTATGCTGTTGAGATGTGTAATGAAACCTAGTATAACCATGTGCGCATCACAATGTAGTCTGTGTACTGTTGTGCCTGGCGCACACTAGACGAATTTTCAAATTTAGGAAGCGCGAGAGACCACACCCCTTACGATAGATGAAGATACATTTAACTGTTGGTGTCGTTAAGTGTGTGGAAGGCAACATTTTGCCAAACCAGCACACCCCACAGTAACACAGATTCCACTTCCCAACCACCCACTCCTGATTCTCAAAACCGCAACTCTCGCAAATCGCAATTGCAATCACGTGATCAACAAACATTTCTGACCGCGGCCAGGCTATGCTAGCTTTTGGACTCGCTTTTATCACATCCTAAAGAACAACTAAAGAACTATGGACGAAGTCATGGCGATGAGGTGAAGATAGACCGGTACAGATTGCAGTGTGAGTTGGACTCCTCCGTTCAACACATCCATAACACTTTTGCTATTGCCACCATGCCTTCTGTTGTGGCCAGTCAGTGTGGCTCCCAATTGGCTGTCGTCTTTCCCAAAGTGACAATCCCGAGGAGCTGTCCTTGGTATTCCCCCTACAGGATATCGGATTGTAAATATTGTTTAATATTTGCGATTGTGAATCGTCGTGTTCCCGATCAGATTTGGGGAAGTAAAATACAATCTTAACCTACCCCCCACCACAGGATAATCTGGCAAAACATTCTTTAGAACCATCAGATAATCTCGACTTTGCTGACCAGGTTCAGTAGGTGGAAATCGTCCCCAAAGTCTGGCTTATTATCCTGCAGTGTGTACTGAGCCTTGGACATTCCCTCTTGAGGTCAATCAAATCAACTGCTATTTTTCCTTGCATTACATTCCATGAGTGGCCTTCACGACAAGGTCTTCAACAACTAACAACAAACCCAGCATGGAAAAGGTTGCAGTGTGTTCAGTGCATCTCTCTCGGTTCTCCCTGCAGTGGTGGAATGAGGCCAACAGCTTTCATGTGGTCCTGACCTCCTACAAACTGCTCTTCAAAGACCACAGCCACTTCCTGAGGCGGGGCTGGAGGCACCTGGTCCTGGACGAGGTGCAGCACATCAAGAACCTCACGGAGAAGCATTGGGAGACCATCTTCTCGCTGAAAAGGTGCGACAGACCAGTGGTGGATTCTTTACTTCTGAACTTTGACTGGCTAGGCATTCGCCAGTCGATCACACTAGTGCTAAATGCTTGGCAGTGTCTTGGTGCTGAGGGTTTCTGCACTTCAAATTAGACTTAGATGTTATATTATTCTGCATTAAATAGACAAACTTTGACATGGAAACTCGAATGTGGATATAGAAGGTTTTTGTTTTTTTGATGACTAGGTGGTTGTTTGCCATCCCCTGCTGTTGGCTTGTCAATAGTTAATATTGCGCTTATCGTGACATCGTTCATCGTTCATTGTTTGTTTATTTATCACTCACATTGAAGTGTGTGTGTGTGTGTGTGTGTTCCAGTGAGCAGAGGCTCCTCCTCATCAACACTCCTCTGCAGAATACCCTGAAGGAGCTGTGGACCATGATCCACTTCCTCCTGCCTGGAATCACCAGGCGCTACTCTGACTTCCCCGTCAAGGCCGGCACAGACCAGAACCAGGACTACTGCCACAAACTGGTCATCCGCCTGCATAGGGTGAGTCCAGCGCACCCCACTATTGCCAATGCTGTGTATAGTGCTGTATTCATCTCATCATTTCTTTATATGGGGGATCTGTTAGAAGTGGGGATATTTAACACACTCACAATATGCCGTAAACTTGCAGGAAAATTGTATTCTCTGCTAGTTATTAAAAAATGAGAGTTCCTTGATAAAGCAGTGGTCCCTGTCTACTATTTATGGGAATACCTTTTGGCAAAATCTGCAAAAAAAAAATATATATATTTCAAAGTAGGTAAATCACGTGGATCATCTAGGTCTGCAATACAAATATTTCAGTACGATGGAGAGGGGGTCTATTTCTTAAAGTAATCTGCGGGCATGTTTGGCTTGTGTTGTGCTGATCTGCTTCAGCTGTTTGGTGTGCAAACTACTGACCCGATCCAGTAAAAACAAAGGTTTGAGTGTCTTGCTGTGTTCCTGATTAATAAACCTGCAGCGCCGCACGCTGTTTTAATGCAAAATATTTGTTATTGTACCTCTTTTCTGGCCCCTCGCCAGGTGCCTATTTCAAGTAGCAGGGTAGGATATGTTTAAGCCTAAACCAGAACTCTGACTCAACAGTCGGATTTTCGGTTTCACAACAGCTGATTTTAAATCTCGAGGAACAAGTTAAATAAATCTCGGGTAGGTTGAACTGGAAAAAGGCATAGTGATGCCTCATCTATCGCACCCTGAAAATGTGATCGCTCAGGGAATTCCCAAGCCTTCATTGCTTTTAAATGCTGTTATTGGTTGAAGCTGAAGCCCCTTTCACACATAGTTCCCGGTGAACCGCTGGGATAACATTGCAGGCACCGGTAGTGATTTACGCTATTCACACATGCAGCTACGTTCAGGAACAATGCCGGAATAGGGGCCAAGGGACAGTCCAGCAGGTGGCGGTAATGCAACACTTGTGGAAGCCAGCCGCCATAAAATCTGCGGACTGTGAGGCGCTCCCTTGTTTCGGAACCTGTCCAATTTCCAGACATTACTGTCTAAAGAAATGAGACAATAGAAATGACTCAACTATTAGCACCGTAGACCTAATAAGAATCCGGAGGGTTTCCTTTAACATATAGGAAATAGGACCCAGTTTGCACCCCTTATTGCAATATTCCACGGCAAGCTAGTTGATGTCTTAGCCCTGATTTTACATGCTCCTGATGCCCCCCCCCCCCCCCCCCCCCCCCTCGTGGGCACCTGTTGTTGAGAACCTCTGCTCTAAGGGCTCGGGTCAACTTGGTCTTGTAATGCAACTTCTTTGATCGAATAAGAGTACAGTAAATCTCCTGCTGGTCCCCCCCCCCCCCCCCCCCCCCCCCCCCCCCCTCCATTACAGATGATCCAGCCCTTCATCCTGAGACGCTCCAAGAGGGACGTGGAGAAGCAACTGCCAAAGAAGTACGAGCATATCCTGAAATGCCGCCTGTCCAGCCGGCAGAAGAGCCTCTACGACGACATCCTCACCCAGCCAGGGTGAGTCAGGCTCGTTTCTGTTCTGGAGGACCTCCACTCGGCTTTTTTTTTTCTACTAATGTGGCGTGTTTAGTAGGATTTCAAGGTTCATTCCCGCCTTTTTCGTGTGGTCCTTTTGGAATCAGAGGCTGGCTGGGATAGGTTTAAGAACGATACAGTGGGCTTTAGATCCCACCTTGGTTCGGTAAAATGATGCATTTCTTAATATAACAAGCCATTAGTCGACAACAGAATCGGAGGAAAGCAAGTGCACACATTGTTGAATAGGTAAATAAAACCATTATAATTTCATGACGGCTTTTGGAAGAGAAATCCCAAGCAGTATATAGTTACTAACCCTTTTAAATCCCCATATCTCCTTGTTGTTATTAAACCGTCTGTCTGTGGGCCCTCCCCACAGGGCCCAGGAGGCTCTGAAGACCGGTCACTTTGTGAGCGTGCTGCAGGTGCTGATGCAGCTCCAGCGCGTGTGCAACCACCCGGCCCTGGTGTCTCCCAGAGAGGCCAGCAGCTCCTACGTTTGCCCCTCCCTCCAGTACAACACCCCGTCGCTGGTGCTCGGGGCCCTGCACAGAGACCCCTGGGAGGTACAGTACATCCCGTGCACGCCGCGCTTTCCGTACATTCAGCCTCCTCACCGAAGCCTTTCTTATTTCGGTTGGTGCCCAAAAAAAATATATACGTTGGTCCTCACCGGCCTTTTTCTTTCAGACCGCAGACATGTCCATGTTCGATCTTATCGGAAATGAGAACCGGCTGACCCGCTACCAGACGGAGGCCATTCCCCGACTGAAGATCAGCCAGCAGCTCATAGAGGAGATCCACAGCGCCCCCGACCCCCCGGCCAGACCCAAGGCCTGCAAAATCAAGCCCATGAGGTCAGTACTCGGCCTGCTTGGACGGTAGAAGACCCTGAGCTTCTAACATGAGATGTCATAGTGATGCCCTGCAGGCCTTACTTATACTAATGCTAATTAGTATAAGTAGTTAGTACTAATTAGTACTAATGCACGGCTGTAGTCTCCGCACCACTCTCTTCATGAATGTGCAACATTTCCTTAACATGGCCAGCATTCTGTGACCTAACATAGCCCCGGTAACTCGTACTTCAACAATTAATCAACATACTAGCAGGTAACACGACAGCAAAAACCGTCCTTGAAAGTTATGTTGCAGCTCTGTCACTGGCAGCCTCACATCTGCTGTCCACTGACACGGGGATGGCTTCAAAATGGATGGGAAATCTGCAGACGCAGTTGGTGAATGTCAATGATAAAAAAAAAAAAGAAAAGTCTGCTAATATCTGAGTTACAACAAGATTGAGTTTACCAAAGCATTTTTTTTTGCAGATATGTACCATATTTATTCAATTTGGGAAATCTCCCATAGTCCAAAAATGAGTCTGGCTGCCTCGGATAGGACTACATTTAGACCCTTTTCCGTTGCCAGATCGTACTCCTGTTTACAGGAGCACTTGGGGAAAGTCTGCATTCCATACGAATGCAGACTCCATTTCATGTTAAATGATCGTGTTTCAGGCCTTAGTCAGACCCTTATATTTCTCCTGTCAGATCATTTGTGTTTCCAGGAATACAACGAATAGCGTGAGCTAAAAGTTTTTTATTTGACAGAATCGCCAACAATACGATTCAGCAATTTCAGATTTGAATGATTCGCAAGTGGCCATGGTATAATCGCACACCTCGTCGTGGATTATCCCTGACTTGCACTACTGATGTACTTGTTTTGAGTCTCTTGAGTCTTTTGCATCTCAAAAGATGCATCTTCTGCATCAAAATACCTAATGTGTGTTTGTATTCTCGCGACTTCTTTCTGGTAGGTTGTTCCAGCCAGTGCAGTATGGCACAAAGCCAGAGGGCCGCCTGGTGGCCATCACCAGTACCGCAGGCCTGCGTCCACCCACTACAACCTCTGCAAATACCACTGTCGCTACCTCCGTTAGCCAGCCAGCCCAGGTCAGGGGGAAGTCCCCTGTTACCCCGACGACCTCTTCACAGGGTAGGTCCTCCAGCGCAAGACCCCCCCCCAGGGCTCAAGACAGCCACCAGTTATTATGTGGATGGGAATGTTACATTTTAAAATGGGGCCGTCACAACGCAGACATTTAGTTGACACGGTCGTACTGTCTCATGTAATTACTGAAACAGTCGAATTGGTTCAAACACATGTTTTTCTTTTTAAATAACGCTTCAAAAAACCCAACTACAGTATCATGTTAGTGCTGTGGTGGAGGAAGACGGTGGTTTTCAGATCCCCTTTTGGTCCTTGGTCCCACTCTGTTACGGCAGTTCTTCGGTCTTAGACCAGCCAAGAAGCACAGCGTCGCAACCGACAACACACGTCGGAAGATTTGACTGTAGGTCTTGTTCTGTGCTTAATATAATGAGTGGTAATGGCTGGTTCAGGGGTTTTGAGAAGTGCTGGAAGTTAAAGCATCCCTGTATGGCGCAGTCGGTGTGAATTCTGTCATTGGAAACACGCACCCACTTGAGTTCCGATGAAGACATCCACGGCTTTGAATGTCTAGGGGTACGACAAAGGATCATAAAACTAAAAAAGATGGTTTTTAAGTTCCAATGAAATTGCACCCTAGCACTATTCAAGAAATGCACTAGGTCTATTCCGGATGACTGATCGCAAGAAAATGAAATCGTAACTCGTCTATTTCCTAATTAGCAGCCTGTTATAAGAAGATAGATACGGAGCTGATGTGGTGATATTCTAACATTAATGGGAAACCGTGATATTACCCAAGTTGGCTCTCGATGAGGCTTGCGCTACTATTGGTTGATGCTTTTTCCCCCTTCTGGTTCCCTTCCTGTTGGTTGTAAAGGGTGTTGTGCTGCATGCAGGGCTCAAGACTGCCACCATTTATCATGTGGATGCGAGGTACATTTTTTCCTACATCGCATCAGTGCCAGTAGATATATATTTTTATATATATTCAGCGCTATTTAAAAGCATGCGAAGAAATGCGCTATTCTGGATGACTGATTGCCAGAAAAGAAAAAAACGTAATTGGAGTAGGCTGTATTACCCAATTAGCAGCCTGTTATTATTAGTAGGTATTTGATACAGGAGGAGGAGGAAGAGTTGGTTTGTGAGGAAAGAGATGCTATAAAAACATTTGAAAACGCATTTAAAGGGAGTGAATCTGTTCAAATGAATGAACACAGATGGATGGTACGTGACAAAGGACATCTTCACGTCTAATAAAGGGGTGCGACCCCATTTGTTAGGGTGCCACCAAACGAAGAGGTTAGCGGCACCAGTAGATATGTTAGTCTTGAGCCCTGGCATGTGTGTGGTGAATGTGAGTGGACTAGAATGCAGTGATCCTATACACGTCACGCTTGCATTGAAAATGTACAGTGTTACGCATGGGATGAGAAGTGACCTTTTTAGTGGTTTGCATATTGAAGTACAGCCAAGTTGAACTTGTTCTCACTCAAATGTTCTTACTCCATCACCCTTTTTAGACTGGTCACAGTTTATGCAGCTAAAGATACAGTTATTCCATCTAGCCCAAGGCTGCATCATTTCCATATACATTATTTCATACATTTTTCATACCTATTTCCGTGTAGCTAAGTTCATTGCAGGTTTTCTTCTATGTGAATTCATCCAAGTATAGACTGGATCCTGAGAAACGCTATCCTAGAACAGACAATTAATAATCAAACCTGTCGAAAGTCCACTTGAATTGGATACCAAACAGCCATTCTCGTGCTGAGAAAAACGATAGCATTATGCCTACGTTTGTGATTTGGGACAATTGGCCAAAACCAACTACATCTGGTTACGCTCACCATTGCTGGGTGAATCTATGGAGAAAGTCTGAAATGCTGCTGATGATTTGGACGGAACCGGTACCGTCACCCGTAACAGACCAACCCTCCCAACTCCCTTTTACTCCACAGCGGTCGGAACAGCTACTCAGAGGGTGCAGAACACCTCCTCTGTCAGCAGCAGCACCGCCACGTCTACCGTAGCCCCCACGGGGAGCGGTGGGCTCAGGCAGAGCTTGCCGGGGGCCACCCCTGCTGTGGCCCTCGGCCAGGCTTTAGCACAGGTTCCCAGGCCGGCCCTAGCCCCCGGCCCCGCCATCCAGCCCAGCTTACACTCCCAGAGGCTGGTGCTCACGGCCCAGGCCCAGGCACGGTTGCCTAGTAAGTGGCCTTCAACTCTGATTGATGTTTCCCTGTTCAGTTCTGGCACAAGCAAACGGCAAGCTCTGTCAACGGGGCCCTTCCCTGGAGGCTGCTGATGTGGCTCTCAGTCTGGGCTTTTCTCACGACCCTCTTCTGGTGTCGGGATGCTTTGTTTGGAATTCCATTCATCGCTCATTTTGGACTTTGGACCATCTTGACCATTCTTCCATGTAGAATGGAGGGAGAGGTGGGGGCAATTTCAACTTATGATGGTGTTGCAATTACAGAGGGGCTATAATATGAGGGCAACACATTTCTAGTCAAAATGTAACGAGGTAAAAGTATTGGAACTGGAATCGCTGCATTGAAATCCAAACTGTAAGCATATCAGCAGCCCTTCCTCAGCCTCGGTCTCCCTAGTCCTTCTCTCCCAAGCCTGCATGTCTACACAAGGAACGACCACCACATCGTTTTCACCTAATTATTTATCCTTCTCTCCCTTTTTATTTTTTTAAATACGATTTTTCTCTCCCCCAGTTTACTAATACACGGCGTCCTGCACCAGGCCTGCTGCAGGATCACATGGTGCTCACATGCTGCGACAGAGCACCTCTATGGTGCTCTGTCGCAGCTGTAGCTGTCACGCTCCCCCGGAGCATCGCCACCGAGCATGTCGACCTTTCCCCCACGCGTGGCCAGCCCACCAGCTCTCCCTGCCCGCGACGCCACACTTTTCAATCGCAACACAAAATACTTATCTCCACAATCACGGTTCGTGTGTTGCCGTTGAAAAGTCGTGGCAGCAACCCGTCTTATGTTTATTTCAGGCGGTACTGTCTGGCCTGACGCCTGGGCTGGTAGCCATTTTGATTTTTCCTCCCACAGGGTCAGAATAGGGGTTTTCAGCGGTTCTGTTGTGGAGGGCAGATGTGCTTGCTCCACAAATTAACCCACCCCCCATCCCGGTGCTGCATGACTCCTCCCTCCCCCCCCCCCCACCCTGTAGTTTAACTAACTGCAATGGACAACTGTGTTGGTGACAATTGCAATGGAATGACACGGTACCTGGGCACCTTTGTCTGTCTGCTCACCCTCCTTCCTTCCTTCCTTCCTTCCTGTTAAAGGCGGAGATGTGGTAAAGATCGCCCAGCTGGCCAACATTGCTGGCGCCCAGAGCCGCATCTCCCAGCCAGAGACCCCTGTCACCCTGCAATTCCAGGGTAACAAGTTCACCCTGTCCCCCAGCCAGCTTCGGCAGCTCACCACCGGACAGCCCTTGCAGCTCCAAGGTACTCTCGGTAATGTACAACCCCACGGTCGCGTTCTACTCTCATCTTTCATTCCTCCGGTCAGTGTACCAAAGTTTTAGCCGCTCCAGTAACGCGAGTCCTAGTGTATAGCGTCTTAGCCAACTTGGCTAACATTCAGCCAGCCAAGCTAGCACCTGTTTCTGCTGCCAGTGACACCCTGGATTGCGCAGAAACTAATCATGGTACCCTAGCAACTGTTTTGTGAGTCATCAACCGATTCTTAAGAAATCCTCGCAGAGTTTTTCTAAAACATGACCTTTTCAAATTCCAGTTCTTCATTCCCGCATTGATCTCTGCCTAAACACGTGAGCCCCGTCAAGCCTCGTAATACGAGTCCTTTATGCTGGTTCCAGGCAATATCCTGCAGATCGTTTCGGCCCCTGGGCAGCAGATCCTCCGGCCCCAGAGTTCCATGGTCATGCCGACGGTGCCCCAGACCACCTCGCTCTCCAACGCCTCACCGGCGGCTCCTCCGACCCCCACCTCCACGGCCCCACAAGGTGAACCAGTTAACGTGCCCCTCCACGGCCAACTGCCAGATTCACCTCGGCCATTTTGAATTGTTGCCAGGCAAACAAACTCCGGTCAAATTGTAAAACCATTTTTAAAGCCATTCCACCATTTCATAAACCATTAAACCCCTTATTTCTATGATCTGTATATCATTTCAACTTAATTTTAAATGTTTTAAGTAATATCATTTTTCATTTTGGTCTTTGATTGTTTTTAGTGGTGCTAATTTAATAATCGAACAAATTGCCGTTGCCTTCTCTGAAACGATGTGTTCATTTTGAAGTTGGCAGTCCATGACTCCAAGCAGCCCTTTCAAGTGGTGTCACTGTTTTGAAGTGGACCTCCTCGTTTCGAACCGCGTGTTGTGTTTGTGTTTGAAGTGTTGCCTGTGGCCACCAGCGCCTCGTCAGCCCTCTCCAAGCCCGCTGGCCCGGCCCCTGCTGCCTCTCCGGTAAGGCCTGACTGGAGGTCGCCTCCATGCTGTTCAGAGACGAGTCTATACTCAGCCCTAAATAAGTTAATAAAGGGTGTTTTGACGCAAAAACTAAATAAAATAAATAAATAACACGTGGAACATTAAAGTCTTACTTTCTGCTTTCTGACAAAAAAAAGCTCTGTGCTCTATAGGAGCAGTCTGTAGGGATGTGTATATTCCACCACCTTGTTTTGGTGCTATGTAGAGTTCTGCCTTTTGTATTTTTATGTAAAAAAAGAAGAAGGAAAAAAGCATAATGTGAGGAAAATGTATTGTCAGCCAAAGTAACGGAGTCTGACCCATTTTACATTTGAGCTTTCTCGTCAACGTCCTGTATTTGATGTCCCTAGCTAAAAGAGCAGCTGCCTCATGTTTCTCGTCGTGTCCAGGAGATGTCCGAAGAGAAGAGCCAGGCGCTGAAGGAGCGGCTCGGCCGTCTGTTCCAGGCCAACGAGCGGCGCTGCGGACGCAGGGTGCTGCTGGGTGCCGACCTGCTCCAGGCCTGCACCCTGGGCCCCGAGGCGGGCCCCACGGCCCCCTCCGCCAGGGGCTGGCGCTGGGTGGGCAGGGAGAGCTGCCTCAGGGCCCAGCACACCTTTGTGGGCACGACCTCCCACCTCCAGAGCAGCCTGCGGTCGGAAGAGCAGTGGCTGGAGGCAGGCCACGGCATCATCAAGAGGTAGGCCACTTCTCCATCGAGAGCTCTTGACGGAGTCATCTGGCTCCATAACAGGCAATGGAGAAGCATACCTAAAGTAGTGTCCCAACACCGCTGAATAGATCGCGCACGCACACGCACGCACGCACGCACGCACACATGAAACTAACAACCGACAAATGTGGGTGAATTTTCTTGGCTGGTAAAAAGGTCCAATTTAGCTGACATGGTGTCAAGAACAAAACAACTGCTGACATATCATCTCTATCTAATCTCTATAATTGTGGCCATATTTATCAACCGTATATCTGGCTCCTCTGACTCCCAATCTTTCCCTCAGGTTGTCATGTGTTGTGCCTGCTGCTGTAGCCCCGCCCCCTCATCTGTACGCAGCCAATCCCCCGGTCCCATACAGTCTTGACAAGAAGTCAAGGAGCCGGAGGCTTACGGAGGCCGCCACCCCGCATAGCAAAGCCCTCCAACGGCTGGCATCAAGACACATCCTCCCCTGTCCTGACCTGCAGCTGATGCAGATGGACTCAGGTGAGCCTGGCACTGCCTTGTATCTCTACCTTCAGCTAACTCCTTTTCAAGTCCTAATATCAAGCCCTATATTGTTGATAAGTCATTATCTTTATTTCATTTATTATCATTTATTATTATTATTATAATTATAATTATTATTATTATTACATACTTTGTTATTGATCTTGTATTGATGCTGCTATATGACTGTTGAGGAGCCAAGCCTAAGAATTTTACTCTAGCGTTCTTTTACGTTAAGATGTAATAAAAGCAGCTCTGATTCTGATTCTGATAGAGGTCCCACCTTTTGAAAACCAGAAAAAAGTTGATAACATTTGTTTTGAGGGGCATCAAGGTATTTTAGAATCCACACACCCATGAATCCTATGGGTTTCATATGGGGGATCATAAAACCCAAACCTCCCCATCGGTCCACCTCCACAGGGAAGCTGGAGGCCATGGCCATTCTGCTCCAGAAGCTGCGGTCAGAGCGCCGCAGGGTCCTCATCTTCACCCAGATGGTGAAGATGTTAGACCTTCTGGAGGCCTTCCTGGACCACAGACACCTCCCCTACGTGCGTGTGGACGAGAGCCTCACGCCCGAGGAACGCCAGGTAAAGACAACAACAACAACAACAACAGCAACCGGGCAATGGCTCCTGGGACATTGGTTTGGCTCCGATGCCGAGCACGGTGCCACAGTCCCAACCGAGTCCCGGCTCATCAGCCGAAAAACATTGACCCTTTAGTGCCCCTGCACGGTTAGCCACAGGCAACTTAGTGAATTGAGATGCAGGTCATTAAGGAGCAGGTAGTGTTTTAGGCTTTGCTGAAATAGGCCTACAGGCCCGCAGACGTTGGGGATCACACCCAGAACCTCTTGCCACTACACCGTCTTGCCCCGCATGCGTAAAGCAGAAAGGTTGTTGCGCTGTAAGTGAGTCATTGAGCGTTCAAACCGAATGCAATCGAAAAAGTCAAGAGTGAGTGCAGTTAGCGTTATTTTGCGATGCCCCCCCTCCCAATTCAACCGTGACTCAATTCAAATAGTACAGCAACATTAAGCTACAGCCCTTACAAATACACAAAACAGTGTTTGGCTCCAAACCCAGGACCAAGCGACCTGACCTGTGCGTCCGCCCTGGTTGTCTCTCCAGGAGAGCATGAAGCGCTTCAACAGGAACCGCCAGGTGTTCTGCGGCATCCTCACCAACCGCTGCTGCTCCGCCGTGGGGCCCGTGTTCGACGCCGACACCATCATCTTCTACGACGCCGACCTCGACCCCGGCATGGACGCCCGCACCCAGGAGTGGTGCGACAAGATCGGACGCTCCAAGGACATGCACATATACAGGTGACTGAGACTCCAGACTCGAGATGGGACTTGGAACCGGAAAGGTTGCTAGTTCGAGCCCCGGTGTGTCGAGGTGTCCCTGAGCAAGGCGCCTGACCCTACAACTGCTCCCGACGAGCTGGCTGTCGCCTTGCCTGGTTGGCACCGCCGTCGGTGTGTGAATGTGTGTATGAATGGTTGTAAGTCGCTTCGGATAAAAGCGTCTGCTAAATGTAAATGGTTTTTTTCTATTGGTATACTTTAGCTCAGCTTTGGCATGCTAAACCTTGACTATGTTCCAAAACCTCTTCCTTGGTCCTCCTTCCTGTTGCTTGTTCACGATACCTAGAAGAAGATGAGCGCTAAGAGTTTGTGTGGGCATGAGGTGTTGAAATCGGAAAACAGTTGCTTCCACAAGGCCACGCCGTTGCAATGCTACATTTGCTATTGCTCTTAATGCTGGCAATCTCCCACAGGCTGGAGAGTGGAAACTCGATAGAGGAAAAGCTGCTGAAGAACGGCACCAAGGACCTCATCAGAGAGGTGGCTGCCCAGGGCACTGACTACACCCTGGCCTTCCTCACACAGGTGAATAACGAAGACCTGTTCCTGGAGACTCAACACACACCTCTGTTCCCTGCTCTATAGGAGCAGTCTGTAGGGGTGTGGATATTCCACCACCTTGTTTTGCTGCTATGTAGAGCCTTTTGTGTTTGTTGAATTGGTTTGTTGTTTTTGCAATTGGGAGGGTTGTAGTCTTAACAGATCAGACTTTAGATTAATATCTACATTCTGATGGCAGACGAGCTTAAACCTGGGTGAACGGGGCTTTCTTTCGCTTCATATTTTTATCAACCAATGTCGCCGGTGACGGGGGTCTGTAAGCGCGTGATTGGCTAACACTTTCTTGTAAAAAGATAATGCCTAAAGATGTCAAAACGGCACCGCGTAGACCGGCCACTGTAGGAATACACTTATTAATATCATCTTCTGAATGCCTCGTCCACCCGTGCGAATGAGCTTTCTTCGGTAGAATATCTCCGTAATGAGTCAGGAAACAAGGCATAACTCCGCCCCTTGCAGTTGCTGCTTTGCGGCCCAGGCTCTGTATCGTCTCCAATGAGTTCTGTTATAACCTAGCAGGACCGCTGGACCACAGGTTAGGATGTAACCATGATCCAACACCATGTTGCTGTCTCTGTAGCGGACCATCCAGGACCTGTTTGAGGTGGAGGCCAGCGCCGGGGAGAAGGTGGAGGAGTTTGTGGTGCTGCACCAGGAGCCCTCCCCCTCGGAGGCCATCTCCCCCCGCGTGGCCAGGCCGTACATCCAGGCGCTGCACAGCATCAGCCTGGACAGCCCGGAGCAGCTGCAGTATGAGGAGGATGAGGATGAGGAGGAGGAGGAGGACGAGGCGGAGGAGGAGGTGCAGCAGAGTAAGGAAAAGCAGGAGGCGTCGGGGGTGAAAGAGGAGGCGCTGGAGGCGTCCCAGCTCAAAGAAGAACCGGCTCAGATAGAGGAGCTGAACGCAGTCATGGACCAGGTGAAGGGGCAGGAAATGCTACCCGTATTATTCTCTTTTTGTTTCTTCTTTTTTTTAAGCACTCTTTTAACTGTTGTTCTTGTCCTGTAGCTCACACCGATCGAGAGGTACGCCCTGCACTACCTGGAGTACCTTCACGTCAGCGATGACGAGAGCATCCTTAAGGTACCTGACTAAAAACTGATGTAGCTCTTTTCATGTAACCCGCTTTCTCACCTAGCAGAGCAGGGCGTCAAAAGGGCAAGATGTAACACGTTCAGGCTCCCGTTGGGGTAGTGGGAAAGAGTTGGTGAATAATTTAGTGCAACTCTGCAATATAATCTGTGGAATCATGTTTGTTTGTTTTTAAACACAAAAATGCCAGCAGCATGTGCAAAGACGCACCCCAAGCCTTTTTTCAGCCCAGGCACTGCCTGCGAACTGAGGGAGAGAGCCTCTCCTCCGCACACTTTGTTTTGTTGCCTCGTCGGTCTGCTGTTCCTTCGCGTGCAGCAGTATTGTTTTAAATGAAACGATTTGTCTGCAAGCAAAAACAGCTCGTAGACTAAATACTCTTTCTTCCGCCAACCGACCAAGTAGAAAGGCGATGCAGCACATGTCCTTGGTGGCGCCTATCATAAACGACATCTAATTACGCAGGTGATGTTGGAGCGTTGCACAAAATTATTATTATAAAAAAAAATTTACTGCCCGAACGGGAGCCTCAAAGTGTTAAACGGTGGGCTTACCCCTTGATCACTGCCAGGTTTAGTGGCCCTCCTTCCCACTTGGACCTCCCGTGCTAGGAATGTGCGTGTCCCAGTCAATTGTACACATTAGACGGACCCCTTAGACCACTGTGTCTCCCGCCAGGAGAGGATGGAGTGCTCCAAGAGGTGCTGGGAGCTGCAGCGGCTCCAGAAGCTCAAGGCCGAGGAGGAGGATCAGCTGTACACGGAAGGAGAGGAAGATCTCTTCACCTACACCAGGGAAGATGCCTACAACATGGTAGGGAGACGCGCCGTTTGGAACCATCTAAGCATCTCAAATGAGACAACCGCGTGTTTTGCCAGCGTTACTTTGCTGTCCGTTTCATTAGTTTGGCGTTTGAGCGTTGCGGCTGAGGATTTGAAAGCCTCTGTGTCAGCTAACACAGTGTCCCTTAAACAGATGTGTGAGATATGTTCTTTGTATTTTTTCTGCCCGTCAACAGGAGTATGTGTTTGACGCAGAAGATGGCCATACAGAAATCATGCCGGTGAGCACTCCTTCCACTTGTCTCGACTGCCTATATTCTCCCATTACACATTCTAATCCCTTACAGTGATGCGTTTAGTCTTCTTCCAAGTCATCTGAACCCCTGTCTTGACCTTATCTCCTGACCCCGTCTCTTGACCTTATCTCTTAACCTTACCTATTAACCCGTCTCTTGACCCCGTCTCTTGACCTTACCTATTAACCTTACCTATTAACCCGTCTCTTGACCCCGTCTCTTGACCTTACCTATTAACCTTACCTATTAACCCGTCTCTTGACCCCGTCTCTTGACCCCGTCTCTTGACCCCGTCTCTTGACCCCGTCTCTTGACCCCGTCTCTTTACCTTACCTATTAACCCGTCTCTTGACCCCGTCTCTTGACCCCGTCTCTTTACCTTACCTATTAACCCGTCTCTTGACCCCATCTCTTGACCCCTTCTCTTGACCCCATCTCTTGACCCCGTCTCTTGACCCCGTCTCTTGACCCCGTCTCTTTACCTTACCTATTAACCCGTCTCTTGACCCCGTCTCTTGACTGTCCTCCACCACTCCAGCTGTGGACCCCGCCCACTCCGCCGCAAGACGACAACGACCTCTACATCGACTCGGTCATGTGCCTGATGTACGACGCGGCGCCCATGCCCGAGGCCAAGCTGCCCCCCGTCTACGTGCGCAAGGAGCACAAGAGGCTCAAGATGGACCCTTCAGGTGGGGGTCTTCCTTCTGCGTGACGCATGCACCCACCCCTAGCTTCTTCATTCATTATTGGACGTTCTTTTACTTTTGCAATATGGAGGCAGTGTGTCCGGCGGTTTTACACTAAAGTAAGATAGGCTGGCCTACTGGCTATTCACAAAGGTTAAGGAGCAGTTGGCGGCCACCTTGCTCATAGATGACGATAGCTGGGCTGCAGACATTGGGGAATTGAACCTGGAACCTTTTTTTTAAGTTGGACGTCGGAAACCCACTTGCCACTGCACCGTCCTGCCCCCCCCCCCCCCAACCTTTTTTTTTTACATTTATATTAAAAAAAATTCGTATTGTTCCGTCACTCGAGATTGGCGTGTGCATGTGGCGTTCATACCCCCCCGGCGTGTTCTTGTGTCCAGCAGCGGCCCGGAAGAAGAAGAAGGGCCACGGCGAGACGGTGATCCCCCCGCGCTCTCTGTTCGAGAAGGCCAGCATGCTGAAGGTGCGTCGAGAGGGCAAGGACCAAAAGAAGAGCTTCTCCCTCAAGCAGCAGGCGCCCTTCGCCAAGCCCCTGCCCTCGCTAGTGAAGCCGGCCATGGAGGCGGGCCAGGACCACCCGGAGTGGCTCATCAGCGAGGACTGGGCTCTGCTGCAGGTATGTGACGATGAGGAGAGGGAGAGGGGGGGAGGGGGGGGGTGGGTGGGGTTTTGGTTTGAAGAAGCGCGACTGGGAGTTGATGGAAGTGCAGTTTTTTTTAGGTTTTTCTTATCCCAAAGATTCGGCTGCTCCCTGGTTACATTGCGTTTACCTTTTAGTAGTCATTTGGCAGAGCTCTGTCAGGTGAGCCTGACCACATGCCGAAGCCAACCCTCCGCTAAAACCCGGACATGCAGATCCTTTTTTAAGCTTTCCTTTTTGCAGCTGCGCGGCTTTTAAAAACCAACACAGTCGTAGGATTGCTGCCAAATATTGAGAAAGATTCCATTAAGGGCCTGATGGAAGTCCCCCAGAGGGTCCTACATTACCGTGTGCAGTAAGGGCGGCTGGTCAGTGAGCTGGATGTCCCCGCTGTCTAGGCCGTGAAGCAGCTCCTGGAGCTGCCCCTGAACCTGACCATCGTGTCGCCCGCCCACACGCCTAACTGGGACCTGGTCAGCGACGTGGTCAACTCCTGCAGCCGCATCTACCGCTCGCCCAAGCAGTGCCGCAGTCGCTACGAGAACGTCATCATCCCGCGCGAGGAGGGCAAGGTAAACGCAAGAAGACGAGACGGGGGCGGGGGGGACGGCAGGATGTTAAAGACCCTTTAACAATGACGTTAAGCACACCATCTCTTCCCTGTTGCAGCTGATGTACGAGGCTAACCCCAAGAAGAAGACAAAAAGCATTTACAAGGTACCTTATCTGCCCCTTCTCATTGAGCGGTGTAAACTAATGCTGTGTTCTATTTATATATAATTGTGTGTGTGTGTGTGTGTGTGTGTTTGTGTGTGTGTGTGTGTCCTTCATCAGTCCAAGAACAGCCGTCCTCTGCGGACCTGCCAGATCTACACCCAGGATGACAACGCCACGCAGGTCCAGCTGTACAACAGCCGCTTTGAGCTCATGAAGATCATCGCCAGCAAGAGGAGCCCGCCCATTAAGCCACTGTAAGCACCACAGGTCACATGGTACACACGGTGCCACGCCCCGTTTGGTGAGGCTGTGTGGAAATATAAAGTAGAAAAACAAATATATATATATATATATCGAATTTGATCTAAATGAAAAGTGACATTTAAAAACGTATTTATAAAACAATTTGGAGCAAATAATCGGAATGTATAAATGGAATGACTTTGGATATTTATCTTCTCCGATCAACTTTTTCCAGGCTTGGCATGAACCCCTTCCAGAAGAATCCCAAGCATGCTTCGGTGCTGGCAGAGAGGTAAGGTTGGCCTCCACGCCTGTCTCTCTAATGCCAACGTGAACAAACACTCGTGGCTAAAAATGCCCCCCCCCCCCCCCCCTTGTTTGTTTGTCTTTGTACTCCCCAGCGGAATCAGCTACGACAAGCCCCTCCCACCCATCCAGGTGGCGTCGCAGCGCGCCGAGCGGATAGCAAAGGAGAAGAAGGTGTGTGTCTCTGAGCCCTGGTGACCGCTCAGCCAAAGCCCTTAGTCACAGTCCTAGTCTCTTAAGGGCATCGCAGGCCCAGTCTCTATGACGCTCCCTAACCATAGTCCCGCTAAAGGGAAGTGGGATCACCGAAGAGCGGTCCTCCCTCCAGGGTGTGTGAGGAGGGTGCCGAATGGGCAGCGTGGAATGAGAAGACAGGTTAGAGGTTGGAAGATCAGTTATTGGAAAGGCCTATTGTATGGGAAGGGTGAAGGCAGCATGCAAGGTGGTTAGCGTAGCATGCAAGGTGGTTAGCGCAGCATGCAAGGTGGTTAGCACAGCATGCAAGGTGGTTAGCACAGCATGCAAGGTGGTTAGCACAGTATGCAAGGTGGTTAGCATAGCATGCAAGGTGCTTAGCACAGCATGCAAGGTGGTTAGCGTAGCCTGCAAGGTGGTTAGCGTAGCATGCAAGGTGGTTAGCGTAGCATGCAAGGTGGTTAGCGTAGCATGCAAGTGTTGTGTTTCTGGTGTTACCAGCGGGTTGAGCCGGTGCATAGTACCAATCACAATGTTCTTTTGCAATTGTTATTCTTCCTGTGTGTGTGACCGTGAATGAGCCTTCTGATGTGTGTTGACGTGTGTGTCAACGTGAATGAGCCTTCTGATGTGTGTTGACGTGTGTGTGACCGTGAATGAGCCTTCTGATGTGTGTTGACGTGTGTGTCAACGTGAATGAGCCTTCTGATGTGTGTTGACGTGTGTGTCAACGTGAATGAGCCTTCTGATGTGTGTTGACGTGTGTGTGTGACCGTGAATGAGCCTTCTGATGTGTGTTGACGTGTGTGTGACCGTGAATGAGCCTTCTGACGTGTGTTTGTGTGTTGACGCGTGTCTTGACGTGTGTGTGTGTGTGTGTGTGTGTTCCCAGGCACTGGCAGAGCAGCAGAGAGCCCAGCAGCTGGCCCAGCAGCAGCAGGCCGGAGCGGTGCAGTCCCCCGTGGCCCCGGGCCAGGCCCAAGCCGCCACCCCGGGACAGACGGGGGCGGCCGGGGTCTCACAGGCCGTCACCGCCGCCGCCGCCGCCGTGCCCAGCGCAGCCGTCCTGGTGAGCAACAGCCGGGGCGAAGCTCCCTGAAGCGCCTTCAGCACAGGCGCAGGACCGTAGACGGCTACGTGTCGATGCTACGTGTCGATGCTACGTGTCGATGCATCGTGTTGCTCTCGGTTCGTAGGGGGGTTTTAACGAATGTGTTTCTACCGCAGGCTGGAGCCATCAAGAACGGCGCGGTGGGGACAATTCAGGCCGGTGTGTTCTGCGTCCCGCACTTCCGACACACGCACTAACCCACACGTCAACGTAGATGCACGCTCTGTCACACGCATGCACAAACATTTGCGCGCTCATAGACTCATAGAAATGCAGCACGCTGACGGTTCCTCGTTTCTAACGTGCCGTGTTTGTGGCCTCGCCCAGTCACGGTAGGGGGGATCGTGAGCGCGGTGGCCGGGGTTCCTCAGAGCCCCTTCCAGGCCAACAAGCGGCTGCCGTCTCCAGTCGTACCAGGAACCCTCTCCGTGAGTCTCCCGTCTGGCGCTCCCTCGCCGACACGCACTCATGAACACCTCCAGCAGGATCACACGGGGGGGGGCTGGGCCAGTGCTGACAGGATAACACGGTCCCTGGAGGAAAAACACAGTTAGCCATAAGGTCGATGAATTAAATAAGGGATAAGATGTCCGGTCGTGGGTCTTCATTGTCACTGCTGATAACTGCCCTGACAAAGTATTGAATTGGAATTGGATTTGGTTTTGAAATCTGTTTTGAGTGCAATGATAGTCTCAATTTGATCATGTGCGATGTGTCCAGTAATGGGGTCAAAGGTTAAACGACGTGAAAGTAACCAGTACATTGAGATATCCACATGCAAACAAGCGTTAACATTACAATGTATTACAAAGTACCATAGCAAAGTATACAGAAAATGCCTGCAGTACCACCAAAAAAAGAAGTGTATACTGATAACTATATCAATTACTTAGATTGGCACTGTAATCATCGTCTGTGCCTTCTTCAAACAGCCGGTGGCCGGTGCGGGGCCTCAGATCCACGCTCAGCAGAGGGTCACGGCCGGGGCCGCGCCCGCGGAGGTGGTCGCCATAGCAACGGGCCAGGCCGTGAGGGCGGGCGCACCGGTGACGGCGTCGGCCGTGGTGACCACCACGCTGAGCCCCGCCCAGTCCCAGAACCGCTCGCTGGTTACCCAGGTTACCCCAGGTGGGTGGGGCCCGCTCTGACTGGCTGGGGAAATAAATGGCAAATAATAGCGGGAAGATGGATTATTTTATTTATTTTTATCCATCTTAAATCTTACGTTTATATCTAGAAGTTTGTGGTTGGCTGGCACGTGGAGAGGGACTGACAACACTAGCTAATACGCCTTCAAGCTTCGCACGTCTGGAAGTAGAACCCCAAAACGTATTAAAGACTGAGTGTGATAATTATATTTCAGAATAACATAAAGAACTTCATCCCTCCCTCCCACAGCCACAGCCATGCAGCTGCCCCAGAGCAAGCCGTTGACCCAGGCCCACATCCAGATGCTCCGCCAGCAGCATCACCAGGCTCCCCCTCCGCAGATCAAGGGCGTGGGCAAGCCTCAGGTAAACGAGCCAGTGCCCCGCCCCCCCGCCAATCACAGCTCACCGATGCACCGTCAAGACCGCGGAGCAGGTGTTTGAGACGGCCGCGCGGTCCCCGGCTGTCACTCACCCCCCCCCCCCCCCCCCCCCAGCTGTCACTCACCCCCCCCCCCCCCCCCCCCCCCCCCCCCCTCCCTTCTTGGAAAGCGCTACAACCCCTCGCCCCAGGGTGCACCGTGTGACAACCTGTGCCTCGGAGAGGGGAAACGTACCAGGGCATCTTTGGTTTCGATACGGAACATACGGATTATAGCGTTTATTTGTTCACTAACTTATGTTTCGTGAGTTATTATAGTACATTTATAGTAGTGTTTGTTGACTTTGTACTGAAATGGATAGTGTATAGTGATTTTAGCAAGTGAATTGCAGTGAACACAGTAACGGGTCATTGTGAGACATCGTCTCAAGGAAATTGGGGATCGACCCCAAAACCCATTTGGTTGGGAGTCAAACATCCCAGCAGCTACTCTATCTCGCAGCTACTCCCCCCCCCCCCCCCGCCTCCCGACCCCTATCTTTAACACCGGATCTGATCCCGTCTGTTGCGGTTGGGTTCCAGGAGCTGAACATGAAGATGCACAAGCAGAAGCTGCAGCTGAGCCAGCAGCAGCAGCAGCAGGTGGCGGCGGCGGTGGCGGCGCAGGGCACTGGGGGCCAGCAGGCCGGGGCCCAGGGGCAGCCCGCCCAGGCCAACGCCCAGCTGGCGGCGGTGGGCGCGCCCAGGGCGGGGGCCGTGCTGACGGGCACCACGGTGGCCAACCTGCAGGGGGCCCGGCTGGTACGGAAAGCAGGGAGGGGGCGCAGTGGGTGCCAGACAGAATCGTCGTCCCAAGTGCAAAGCTCTGAAGGCAGACTAGTTTCCGCCTCCCTTTTCTGAATAGCAGAGGGGAGAAACCTTGGCTTGGCTAGACACAGGAACCTGCCCGTAACGGGAACTCGCTTTGGGCTTTTCATCATTTTTCAGGAATGAGCAGCTCATTTTTTGTGTGGTCCCTCCCCAGGCGCGGATGCCCACCCAGGGCCAGCTGCAAGCCCAGGCGGGGCAGACGGCCCAGGTCACCCTCACCAAGCCCCCCGTGGTCTCGGTGCCGGCGGTGGTCTCGTCCACCGGCGTCACCACGCTGCCCGTCACCGTGGCGGGCATCAGCGTGGCCATAGGACAGGCGCAGAAAGCAGGCGAGCTAAACCAGTACATTACACCTCGGCAGCGCTAAACCTGGCGCTAAACCTGGCGCTAAACCAGCCGCTAGCTTCAGCCAGGTTTAGCGCCAGCCTATTTCAACGCACCGTGCGGCAAGCCCCCGCTGCACGGAGCTGGAACGGCCGGGGAAAAGCAGAGCAGTGGGATTTTTTTTTTTATAAGAACGTCGGATTGCGTAAAACCTGTTTGTGATTTACATCATTTTTTTACGTCATTGGAAAGAGGAGAGTGAACACTCTGGTCACAGTGTTTCCCCACAGGACTTTCAGCTGGCGTGAATAGTTCCACGCGACACACTTCACTCCTTTTATGTGGCTGATGCAAAAGGACCTTAGATTGCCTTACCTTCGCGGGTCCTTACACCGCGTCGGAAACGCAGACGTTTGGAAACATTTGTAAAAAGATATATAGTATATATATGTTCGGTTCATTTATAAAACGATGGCGGAGCCGCCATAGTCGGGGTAATGAATGGGAAAACACTGGATCACAGTGTATCCTCTCTTCCAGCCCCTGAAGAGAGAGAGGCAGGTGATGAACTAAGTGTGTGTGTCTGTGTGTGTGCGTGTGTGTGTGTGTGCGCGGGTGTGTGTGTGCAGCAGCCGGGGTGGTGCTGACCTCGCCCTTCCCCCAGATGCAGCAGCAGCAGCAGCAGCAGCTCTTAAAGAAGCAGCAGCAGCTGCAGCAGGCAGCAGCGGTGGCGGCCCAGCAGAAGGTGGGGCAGCCGCAGCAGGCGCAGGCCACCGCGCAGCAGAAGATGGCTGCGGCGGCGCTGCAGGTACGCCCTCGCCCGTTCCTTTGGCGTGAATGCAGAATTGTGTGGCCCCACAATCTGATACCTGGGTTAGGGTTTGCATAGCCTTCGTTGTCGTGGTTGTCTTTCGATGTACCGCTGTACAGAATACGTAGTTGAACATGACGTTGAGGCTTTTTTTCGGGTCAAATACAATAGAGATACTGCTAATAATTATATACATGTGTCTTCCTGCCACAATCCCATAATCGACATCTTGCTTAACACGGCCAATAGAGGGTTCAGATGATTGTGCATAGAGTTTGTTGCATGTATAAAGTCACCATTTCAACGTGTGTGTGTGTGTGTGTGTGTGTGTGTGTGTGTGTGTGTGTGTGTGTGTGTGTGTGTGTGTGTGTGTGTGTGTGTGTGTGTGTGTGTGTGTGTGTGTGTGTGTGTGTGTGTGTGTGTGTGTGTGTGTGTGTGTGTGTGTGTGTGTGTGTGCGTTTCGCCACCCAGCAGGTGACCGTGCAGGCGGCCCAGCCTGGCCAACCGAAGATGACGTACGCCGCGACCCAACTGCAGCCCGGGCTCAAGACCCAGTTCTTCACTACCTCCATCGCCCAGGCCCAGAAGCCCACGGGGGCCCAGCAGATCCAGGTACACCCCGCCTCCGTAGCCTTCCACACGGCTTCCCCGCTCACCGTCAAGACATGAACACAAAAGAAAAAAGGCAACATGACAGTGAGACTGTGAAGTCGCGTTCCTTCTATAGCCCCTCGTCACACGCCTGGCCTCAGAGGCTTTTATAGCGCCTCACATCGAGCCCTTGAGATTTAAAAACAGATATTCAACGGCATGTTAGATACTAGGGGCGCAAACGAGCAGAGAATATTGTAATCGAGAATCGCTTTGTGGTCATTTCTCCAACATCTTATTAATACATTAGACATTATGCTTACGTGTATTTTGGCAACGTTTTGAGGCAGGATAAAGCACTACGTAGTCATAGATAAAGCCTTGGCTGTGACACAGTCGTGCGTTGTTGTTGAGACTGAAACAGGTCTGTTCGCCAATGTTAAGTGGCCTTGTTCAAGTTTACAACAATGGCGCATAGAGCTGCTTGAGTGGTGATTTCAAAATGGCTATCTACAGCAGCGTATGCAGTTTGAAATATCTCTTCATTTTTTTATTTCTTTTGAAAGATAGTGGATATTCTAATGGGATATAAGATAGTCTCGCTCCGGAAATACAGCGCTCTTACGCGATCACAGGTACGAGTCCCATCTGTCCAGCTGTGTATACCTGCCGAGGAGACGGGTAGACGGCACTCCTCTCTTCAGAGCCGTCGTTTGTTCGATAGCTCTTACACAGTAGCCGAATGACCAAGGACCCTGCCCTAAAATACAGCCGAACTGAAACGCAATTACACATTTATATTAATTACACGTTGAACCTGCGTGTCTCCCGCTACGACAATGAAACGCAAGTGAAAGGTGCGTGTTGCGCTCCGGTGTGGCTGTAACGCACAAAGACTGTATCAATTGGTGGAAACTACCGCAGGACCTTTTTTATGTGCACCCTGGTGCGCCACGAAATACAAAAATGCTGACAAAAGCCCCCCCGTCTACTCGCTGAGATTTGGACCGCGTATCCGATTGAAAACCTCTGGTTATTTCTGGCATCCCTATTAGATGTGATTAGAGCCAGCCATCGGTCTGAATGGTTTGTGTGTTCCAGGTTGCTAAGCTGCCACAGATAGTCCAGCAACAGTCGCCGGTGCCCAACATCCAGCAGATCGTGTCCTCCCCCCAGCAGGTGAGTGACGAGCCCAAGCATCGCTTGCACGGGCTCACCTCGTCCTGCAGCGCCAGCACTTTGGCGAGGTCTATCGAATGAGCTGTGTGCGCTGTCCCACCCCAGATCCAGGCCCAGACCGTGACTCTGACCCAGGCCGCCGCCGCCGCCTCGGCACCGGCCCAGGTCCAGATGATCCCGGCGGTGACGGCCACGGCCCAGGTGGTCCAGCAGAAGATCCTCCAGCAGCAGCAGCAGCAGGTGGTGACAGCGGGAGCCTCGCCTCAGATTCAGACCCCTCCCCCACACAGCCCCGCACAGCAGGCCCCCGCCGCCGATTCCCCGGGACAGCAGCCGGCCCAGGCCCCTGCCAAGGGCCAGGCGCGGCAGGGCTTGGTGCGGGCCAAGGCCCCCACCAAGCCCAGCTAGAAGAGAAAGGGCGTCTGTCCCGCACACGCCAACGTCGTCACAGGGAACTGTAGGAAGCCTCTTCCTCTGCTGCTGCAGCTGTAAAGACAAGCCAACGATCCGCTGTCTCCGTCTCGTCCTGAACCCGGGATTGTCCCCTAATGATTTAGTGTGAGCCGATTTCGTTCTGATATTCTGTACCGTCAACGTCCGACATGAGAAAAGAAAAGAACAGTGCCCACACGGACACAAACAATATCGTTATTGAAACCATATTTCTCCTGTTGCCCGGACTTGTTGGTAATGCTACCCTCGGGGAATTACCTGTCTGTTAGAATAAGTGTATTCACACATAGTCCCTTTTTATGGTGTCTGTAACTCCCCTGTTGTTTAAAGAAATTGAATGGAAAATAATGCACGTTCCTTCAGTCCATCAGATCCTTTTTTCTTTATTGTAATAAGTAATCTGTAAACATGTTCTTTAGTATTTTGTGTTGCATCAAACATTTCCTTTTTTTTTTATCGATGTTGGAGGGGGGGGGGGGGTCTTGTAAATAGCTATGGAAGGCATTTGTACTTGTAAAGTAGTCGTGTTTTCATCTGACCTTTTTCAGCCTAATTGTAATAAAGTGTTTTGTTTTATACACAGTTTTAATTGATTTACGTTTCATTTTTCATTAAATCTTTTGTGGTTAACACTTTGCCTCTTGAATACTTATTGCTCAGCGTTATGGCCCATTAGGAAGTACACCGCGGTAGAATATAAATCCTATCTATTAGAATTGTGTAATTTCCAATATTGTAGCAATAGGAACTGCAAGACTGGAGAATTTCTGGGACATTTGGCCAAATGAAGGCCTATGCTTATCAACCAGTGAGACTCGACTATTAGCAAAACAGACATTCTGCTTTTATAGACAATCAATATAGTGTGTACTTGAGTCTAGAAAGGCCTGCTCAGCGTTTTTTGCACTGGGTGCCTGCTGACAACCGCACAACTGTCGGGAGAGTAAGTGCGTTAAGACAACGCTGATGAGAAACGACCTCAAGCCTCCCGAGTAGCTTGAAATCGCCACTCTTCAGGCTTTCGCAATTCCAAAGGTGCTGTTCAAGCGAAGGTTTTAAGCGCAGTATAAACATTGCATTCTATTATATTAGAGTTTTTGTTGAACGCAAAGACGCTGTAGATTCTGGTGTGTTGGGCTGCATTTGGCCACGAGGGGGCGCTGTGGTATATGTTGTCCATTAAACTGCTAAGGGTAACTGCGATTCTCGACTGCTCGCAGTAGCAAAGCCTTTCACTGCCCTGCTCGACCATTCCCTCTCTTCTGTAACTGGAAAACGTAAATGGGATACTGTCCTGAAATCAAATGTCTAGGAATTCAAATTAGTTGCATTGTAATCACTTTTATTTTTAAGCTAAAATATAAATGACTAACGTGTCGAACTAGCAGTCTAGTTTACCGTTCCCTTAACCAAGTAGTCATCACTAATATTTTAAAAACAGATCATCAACATAAATAACTTCGTTTGCATGGACAAACCTTGGTTAACGCAATGCTCACTGTTCCCTCGCATTGCTTGTAAAGCCTGGGCACACAAGCACTGCTCAGATGGAAATGACCTTTACACTTGCCACATCTGAGTCCAGGAATGATCCCTGCTCTCTCTCTCTCTCTCTCTCTCTCTCTCTCTCTCTCTCTCTCTCTCTCTCTCTCTCTCTCTCTCTCTCTCTGTCTCTCTCTGTCTCTCTCGCTCTCTCTCTCTCTGTGTGTCTCTCTCTCTCTCTGTCTGTCTCTCTCTCTTCTCTCTGTCTCTGTCTGTCTGTCTCTCTGTCTCTGTATGTCTGTCTGTCTCTCTGTCTCTGTCTCTCTCGCCCTCTCTCTCTCTGTCTCTCTCTCTCTCTCTCTCTGTGTCTCTCTCTCTCTCTGTCTCTCTCTCTCTCTCTCTCTTCTCTCTGTCTCTGTCTGTCTGTCTGTCTGTCTCTCTGTCTCTCTCTCTCTCTCTCTCTCTGTCTGTCTCTGTCTGTCTCTCTGTCTCTGTCTGTCTGTCTGTCTCTCTCTCTCTCTCTCTCTCTCTCTCTCTCTCTCTCTCTCTCTCTCTCTCTATGGGAATGTTTTGGGAGATGTGTGTTCTACAATAGGACACACATCCTACAACATCTAGCCGATAAATCATTTTCTTGTATAGTTTGACCGCTTCCAGGTATATTTGTCATGTAATGTTAGTGTGAAAAAAGGTCATCATCAAATTTAAGAAGAAAATAACGTGCATGATAAATAATGTGTTCAATTTTGAGTATTTGATTAATTAATGATGTATGTTTTAGACTTCAACCGTGCCTGGCATGTGTTACAACCATCCCTGCACACTTGGACTGTTGTTACAATGGAGTTACTGTATTTAAATATATTTTGCAGCCTGTACATAGTTCATAAAACCAAAGAAATACATTGTTACAGTAGTTGACACATTGACGTTTATAAAATAGCAAATCAGCCATTCCAGTGTAAATGTGTTTTGCCATTTAAGATGGCTACTGCCTTACCCTTTTGTTGTTCTGTGTCATGTGTTCCACTATTTGACAGTCTATGGTCCAACTGTCAAGTTACGTTAACAGTTAAGAGACTAAGCCTGGTTGGGTGGAGTATTTCAGGAGAATTGCTGCAGGTGGAAGTTTTGTCTCAAGCTATAATGAGATAAAGTATATATTTCCGCAGCCTGGCTTTGTTGATTTATAATACCCTACCTCCCGTTGCCAAATTATAAGCCTGTCGAATGATGGGCTCTTAAGTAAATGGGTATTTTCATCACTGCCTTCCGCCTCACCTTGGATCAACACAATGCTGCAGCATATTGCTTGAGGCTGACAGAGTTTAGTAGCTATTGTTGAGGATGGTATTAATTGGATTGGTGAGACTTAGGAGTCTCACCTCAACTGAGGGGTTGGTATTAGCATCAAATGGCCCTTCTTTTGTCTTACAGCCCAAAAACAGATCCTTGTCTCTGACCCCCACTTTTAGTGGATTTATGTGTATTTACCTTCATTCTGTTATTAATCCCCCTCCCTGCCAAACATCGGCCTATATCCCTCCACTACTCTTGAGGAGTTGATCAGAACAGTTGATGTGTATTCACCTTCATCCTGTTTTCATCCTCCTCCCTGCCAGACATCTGTCTCTAACCCCAAATGGCCCTTCCCTTGTCTCACAGCCCAACGACAGATCGACAGACGCCCAACTCAGACCAACAGGTTGGGGGCCCATCTTGCCCAGGTATCACCCCCCCCCCCCCCCCCCCCCCCCCCAATAGGAATCTGTGGGTTACACCTTTTTTGATAATAACAGGTAATGATTGGCGGTAACCGAGAGCCCCGCCCTTGTCATGTGCTTTAAGCCACTGTGTTTTGTGATGAATAAAAAACTTTCAGTGGGAGAACAATAATGGGAGAGCACGCAGGATTTTACACGCAGAATTAGAAAGAGAAAATCGGTGACCACGGAAGGACTCTGGTGGTTGTTTTGGGGATCCTGCGTGAAAGTGTTGAACGGGAAGTATTGACTCCATGGTCTTTTTGGACGAACCGGACTTGGAAACTTGCCCTGGATTTGATCAAACTTCTACACTTCACAGAAGAAGAGATTTACTGCTGAAGAATCAGCCCCACGGCGGAACTTTGGAGTGTTTTCATATCTTCATACCCATTAAAAGAAGAAGTCTCCTGCATCGTCCTCCCTATTTAGGAGTTACAAAGAGCCCCAAGTGATAGGAATACCCCCCCCCCCCCCCACCCCCTCCATGTGTATTTCTCTTCCTATGTGATATTCCTTTCACACACACACACGTGTGTGTGCATTCCGATCTTTGTGTGTGTGTTTCTTTGGATCTGTGTGTGTGAGTACATTTTGATCTGTGTGTGTGTGTGTGTGTGCGTGTATGGAGATGAGCAGGGGTGAGTGCTTGGTTTTTATTTGAGGTTCAGCCAGGAGCTGAGAGAGTCAGGGAGCAGAGAGGTGTGTTGAGAGAACAGAGAGAGCATCCAGGTATGAAGCATACCCTGGAGGCCTGCCTCTGCCCAGCCCTGCAATCTCTCTCTCTCTCTCTCTTTCTCTCCCTCTCTCTCTCTCTCTCCCTCTTTCTCTCTCTCTCTCTCTCTCTCTCTCTCTCTCTCTCTCTCTCTCTCTCTCTCTCTCTCTCTCTCTCTCTCTCTCTCCTCTCTCTCTCTCCCTCTCGCTCTCTCTCTCCCTCTCGCTCTCTCTCTCTCTCTCTCTCTCTCTCTCTCTCTCTCTCTCTCTCTCTCTCTCTCTCTCTCTCTCTCTCTCTCTCTCTCTCTCTCTCTCTCTCTCTCTCTCTCTCTCTCTCTCTCTCTCTCTCCCCTCAAACTTGATGTTTTTGCCAGGGTTCTCTGATCACACCACCCTCAACTCACTCACTACCCCCACCCCTCTTCATCATCACCGTCGCTATTGAAAAGAGGAAATGGTCCTGTGTGTTACATGCTGAAAGGTTGTCATGGCAACCCATCTGCGATACCCCCCCTCGCTCCCCCCTATTTGGAGCACACATCGCTGGGCCCCAGCAAAGGAAACACGTGGAAACAATGGCTGGCGTATGTGCGAATGTGCTTTACGCATGTACCACACACACACACACACACACACACACACACACACACACACACACACATCATGAGGCTGTCTCGCACCACTCTGGTGGAAACAAAACACAGCCTTGGGTGCCTCTTCCCCCGGCAGCGAGGTGTTTGAGACCACAGGATGTGCGCTGAACACTGAGAGATCCCTTCACAACGAGACACCTTCATATGTCAGGTGCAGGCGGCACGGGAGCCGCGTCCTCTCGCCGGACTCATCGGTGTGGATGGCGAGAGAACAATTGGTCGGCTCCTCTAGCTTTGACAGGACATTAGTGACGGCTGAGGAGCTATTTTGGAGCAGTTCATTTGAACTATTCGTCACAAGACCATATATTCAGGGAATTGACACTAAATAAGACGGTGGTGTGTTTTTTTTTGGTCCTTGCTCCTCGGATAGTTATTAATCAATTAATAAGCATCATTCATAACTATGTGCAAATGCAGAAGTCTGGCCATGCGCATACCAACATGTTACATTAGGCTATGTGCAAGTCCGTGTCCATGCTTTCTTTTTGTTTTCTTTGTTTTGTTTCACTTGATGCTGTTGTGCTCCCGCTGGCTCAGAGCCGCCTGTAGAGTGGAGCGCTCGGATCAGCTCGGCACACCACCCGCCAATCACCCTGAGTGATGAGTCACTGGCCGGGCTCATTTCACACAATGGAGAGGAGAAGTGTGTTTCTGAAGAAGATATGTGTTAGTGTGAAGGGGGTGAGGGAGGTCTGTGTGTGTGGGGGGGCGGGGTAGAGACGATGTGTGTGTGGAGGGGGAGGTCTGTGTGTATGTGTGTGTCAGGGGGGGGGGTAGAGACGATGTGTGTGTGTGTGTGTGTGTGTGTGTGTGCTTTTAGTGGTATGTTGTTTATTTACAGACTCAAATAGGAATTAAAAAACCATGAAGTTTCCAGATCAGACCCGAAGGTTCCACTTCCTCTGTGAATGACACACAAACTGGTTTCATGCCTAGCAGCCTGGTAATAGATTACATGCAATGTGTTGTCATGACAACACATGCCATCCTTCCCCAACCAATGTTATGGCAAAATTGTCAACCTCTTGTTTGGTGGAGGGAGTATTTTGTTCTGGATTACCCTGAACAATCCATTGAAAATCCTGGAACTTTACAGTGGAAACAACTTGAAATCAACCTTCGGTGAAATGACCAAAATCTTTTACTTCCTCCACAGATATGCGTGTGTGTGTGTGTGTGTGTGTGTGTGTGTGTGTGTGTGCATAGGTGTGCGTGTGTGTGTGTGTGCATAGGTTCTGTGGAATTGTGTTTTCGGGTTTGGATCACCGTTGGAAGGGACAGAGACATCAAAACAACTAATCAAATCCGTCCTGCTTCCACACACTGACCAGTCCCTGCCACCCACCCACTTAATAAACTCACCCACACGCTGACAGGTGAAGGGCCAAAAAAAATAGGGCCCCGTGTAAGAGGTGTACTGTGCCATCTGGGGAGCCCACGGACCCCTGTTCCAACCCACCCTATCCACCTCCTCCACCACCACCACCACTGCTCTCCCCCTTCTCCCGACTCACCCACAGCCCTCTCCCCTCAAAGG